>CM052899.1:81680060-81788986 GCA_028534135.1 Potos flavus
CTAGCGAGATATTGGTGAAAAAATAGACAAATAGATCAATGGAATAAAATACAGAATCTAGAAGGAATAAAATATACACCCACATAAATGCAGTCAGCTGATCATTGACAAAGATGCAAAGGCAATACAATGGTGCAAAGACAGTCTTTTTAACAAATGGTGTTAGGACAATTGGACAGTCATATGTGTAAGAATGAATATGGACACAGACCTTACACCCTCCACAAATATTAATTCAAAATGGGTCACAGACCTAAATGCAAAACACACAACTATAAAATTCTTAGAAGATAAGTAAAAGAAAATCTAGATGATCTTGGATTTGGCAATGAATTTTTGGATACAACATCAAAGGTATGACCCATGAAACAATTGATAAGTTGGACTTCATTAAAATGAAAAATTTCTCTGTGAAAGACAATGTCAGGAGAATGAAAATTCAAACCACAGACTGGGAGAAAATATTTGCAAAAGGCATAGCAGATAAAGGACTATTAACCAAAATATACGAAGAGCTCTTAAAATTCAACAATAAGAAAACAACTCAATTAAAAAGTGGGCACATGTTGTGATGAGCACTGGGTGGTATACGCAACTAATGAATCATTGAACACTACTCAAAAACTAATGATGTACTATACAGTGGCTTTCTGAACATAATTTAAAAAAAATGGATCAAAGATCTTAACAGACACCCCACCAGAGAAGATACACAGATGGCATATAAGCATATGAAAGATGCTACACATCATATTTCACCAGAGAAATGCAAACTAAAACAATAATGAGCTGCTACTCATTACATCACATATGTACCCAATACACCTATTACAGTGGCCAAAATTCAGAATACTGACACCACCAAACTCTGAGAAAGATGTGGAGCAACAGGAATTCTCACTCATTGCAGGTAGGAATGCAAAATGTTATAGCCACTTTTGAAGGCGGTGTGATGGTTTCTTACAAAACTAAATATGGTCCATATGGTCCGTATTACCATATTACTATATGGTCCAACAATTGCACTCTTCCATGTTTACCCAAAGGAATTGAAAACTTATATCCACACAAAAACCTGAACATGGGTGTTTATAGCAGCTTTCTTCACAGTTGCCAAAACTTGGAAGCAACAAGATGTCCTTTAGTGACACGAATGGACAAACTGGTACATCCAGACAATGGTATTATTCAGCACTAAAAAGAAATGAACTATCAAGCCATGAGAAGACATGGAGGAAACTAAAATGCATAGTATTAAGTGAAAGAAGCTAGTCTGAAAAGGCTATACATACTGTGACTCCAGCTGACATTCTAGGAAAGGCAAAATTATGGAGATAGTAAAAAGACGTTATCAGGGGTTTAGGAGGGAAGAGAGATGAATAAGCATAGGTGAAGCACAGAGGATTTTTAGCACAGTGAAACTACTCCATATGGTACTATAATGGTAGGTACATGTCATTATAAATTTGACCAGACCCATAAAATGTACAGCACCAAGAGTGAACTCTAATGTAAACTATGGGCTTTGAGTGATAATGCTGTGTCAATGTAGGTTCATCAGTATTAGTAAATGTACCACTATAGTGAGGGAGGTTGAAAATGGGGGAGAGCTCTGCATATATGGGGGCAAGAAGTATAGTGGAAATTTCTAACTTCTCAATTTGCTGTTAACCTAAAACTGCTCTAAAAATAGTCTATTAACAATCACACAAGATGAGTTATGAACATAGGAGAAATCCCAAATTTCACACCATAAAACCACCTTTCCATAGATTAGCAATTTACTGTATGAACATATATGGAACATTAAAGTTTTGTTTCTTGTACACTAACAATTCTGCCTTAATGAGAGATAATAAATTTAGATTAATCATCTGATTAGTAACATAAGGTTAAGTAACATAGGGTTAATTCATTATAATCAGAATTCATTTGGGGTCACAATTTAGAAGCTCATTTTAAAATTTAAAAACATTGCTATACAGTACTTCTGTAAAATAAAGTTATGCTAAAGATAATTGAATATCAGTAGTGTACTGCCAGTAAGGAGGTTCATCCAAAGCATAATTTACAATTAGTAGAAAATAATCACACTCATTCTCAAAAATAAGATAGATAAAAACAAATAGATTAAAAAAAAAACAACAAATGAGGAACCAGTCATTATAATGGTTATTTTCAGTATTACTCTCATTTGCAGAATACTAAATTTTATCAACTGATCGATATGCTTGCTCAATTTTACTGATTAAAGCCTTTTGAGCAGAAATGCTTTATGATCGTGCTAATAAAACTTTTACTGTGTCTGTCCATTGGCTCTTTTTTCTTTTTCTTTTTTTTTTTTTTTGAGAGATTATGTAAGCTGAGGAGGGGAGGGGTAGAGAGAGAGAGAAAAATCTTGATCAGACTCCCCACTGAGCACAGAGCCCAGTGCAGGACTTGATCTTACAACCCTGAGATCATGACCTGAGCCAAAATCAAGAGTCAGATGCTTACCAACTAAGCCACTCAGGTGCTCCTTGGCTCTTTATAAGTTTTGCAAAAAAAAAAAAAAAAAAAGTTTTAGACTTTAAATACCTGTGTGCCTTTTAAGGCCACAGGTTATCCTCAGGGTGTTGTGTCACTGTTCAGATCTGTGTTCCCTTTTAAAATATGTGATAAGAGTATATGAATAAAACTAATACGAGAAAAGGTTCTCATTTTTTTTTTCTCTTTGGAATCCCTCAACCTCTGTCACCAATTTAGAATGTTTACTTAGAGCTCCTGAGATAGGTAGCTCTTTGAAGATGGAGGTTTTTTGTTTTTGTTTTTTGTTTAATAATCAATATGGTCCTGCTGTATTGATAGGGTAAGTATGGTATTCTTGTAAGGAACAAATCATTGTATTTATCCATTTTTTCTTAAGATTTTACAAATATATTTACAATATGAATTTATTTTATAGGAGTGTGGTGAAAAACAAAGCCAAATTGAACGAGCCATTAGGGAGAAAAAAGCTGTGGAAGAAGAACTAGAAAAGGTAAAACAGAAAAAATACCTACCTAAAACTCAACTGCAAATGCTCACTATTACTCTCTACTTTCATCACACTATCTAATAGCAACCCCTACATTGTAAGTGAGTGTTTTTATTTGGAATATATTCACAGTCAGCACTTAAATACTAGTATTGCCTGAATACATTTCTTTATGAGTGGCCACAGTATTTGTACTTTTCACTTAAAGGTATAAATTTTATGAAGTAGCTATATTCCTTGTTTAAACTTCATTCCAATAGTAAATTTTGCTTGGTTTCCCTTCTGTTTTTAAATTTAATGCCAACTTTTATTGGGTTTAAGCTATCTATAAAAAGAAGTATATATAACCAGAAAATTATAACATTACTCTGATTTTAACCTTTTAAAAGTATAGATTTTTATTTCTTAAGTAGGAAAATATTATCCCAATATTTGAGAAAAAAATAATGTGAAAAGTCTATTGTTTAAAATTTTATTTCTTACTTAAATAACTTTTTTATCATCAATAAATATCCCACTCTTTTAAAATGCCTTGGGAAAAAAAGGAAATGAAACTTGTTGCAGCATATATTGTGTTTTAAGTGCTGCATTAGGAACTTTCATAGAGGTTAAGTAACTTACCCATGCTAACGAATAGTAAATGGTAGAGTCAGAATTTAATTTTCAAAGAACTACATAGTATAAAAAGCATGTGACGTATCTGTATTACTGACATAAAAAGATCATGACATCAGATAGCAAAAGAGTCACTTACAAAGCAGCACATAGCAAAAGTTTGTATGTCATGTTCCAGGTAGGCCCTTTCGGTCACCAGTCTCCTATGAGGTTGATTCCTTCTGAGTTGCTGTCTGTCATGGAATAGGGATAGATCCTTTTTAGATTGCTACCTACTGTATATCATGGGTGTGATGAATTTTTAAAAATCACATGGCATAGAAAGGAATAGGCTTAACTGAGGAAATATAAAACAAGACTAAAGACAACAGTTCCCTAATTCTCCCACTGTCCCAGACAAATGTGCTAAAGTCAAAGCACTGTGTCCTATGTAAGGTAATATATATAATCTTTTGCAGATTTACCGTGAAGGCAGAGTAAATGAAAGTGATTACAGAAAACTAGAAGAAATGCACCAAAGATGCCTGGTTGCAGAGCGTTCAAAAGATGATCTTCAACTAAGACTTAAGACAGCAGAAAATAAAATAAAACAACTTGAAATAAAGTAAGTTATTCTTTTCTATTTTCTGTTAACATTTTCAGAATTCATACACTTTCTGACAGATTCTTTACTTTTTTTAAATAGGACTTACATATACGTTGAAAAAAGAAACTTTTTAGCACCAAATAGAACTTTTTAAGCTTATTTTTTTGTTTAAGATTTTTTTATTTTACAGAGCGCACAAGCAGGGGGAGCAACAGGCAGAGGGAGAGGGGTAAGCAGGCCCCCCGCTGAGCAAGGAGCCTGATATGGGGCTCAATCCCAGGACCATCATGATCTGAGCCAAAGGCAGATGCTTTAAGCTTCTTTCTGAAAACTAATTTCCTCAGGAAGAAAAGATTTAACAGTATTATACCATTTTATTTTAAATTTCTCCTTTCTGGCAGTTAAATAGAATGCTCATAAAGTTGGGTGTTTTCATACTAACTATGCAGCTTTTACAGTAGCTTCCTTATAATTATTGCTTTTATACTCAGTTTATATTTACATTTCTTTTGTTATTGAATATCCAAAATAATCCATCATGTTTATTTATTACATTGTCTATTAAAATGGTAAATTTATAGTCTGGCATATCCCTTCTGAATATTTTTCTACCTTTCTCCCACAGTGTTACTTAATACAGTAAAACTTAATTTGAATTACATGAAATCTCAATCTGTTACAGAATACGTTTAATAGATATTTTAAAAATAAGGAGGAATTATGTCAGCAATACAGTGAAATGAATTGGAGGTACCCGGCCCATGTCTCTCCACAGAAAAATATATGAAAGGCATCCCTGGACAGAAGTGCCTTTGTGAGAGCTTTGGGATCCAGGTAGGAGGTTACAAAACACCGTTGGAGCCCAAAAACAGGGACGGAAGCTTGCGCACCACTGGCAATGCACACTATGGTCCTATCTATGGACCAAAGCAGCCCCATCTCCCTGTGGTCTTGGCTCTAGCCCTACTTATCCACAGTCCTACACCTGGACCCCTCCACCAAGGGACTCAGCAGAAGCCATCCCCGTGGGTACTTCTGATAACAGGTCTGTCAACCTCAGAGCTGACTCTTGTCCCTTCAACCCAGCTCTGGTTCCACTCTCCAATGGTCTGGAGGCAGTCCTGCCCTCCCAGGAACCAACCTAGTGAACTGATGGGAGTACTAATTGTTACCCAGCAGAAGTCACACCTGACTGCAGACTTAGCAAAAACCACAAGACATGGATCCAGGACTGCTCTACCACAGTTTGAGGCAGTCTTTCATGGCCAGGGATCCACCCTAAAGATCCAGCAGAAGCCATACTTGTAGATGCTTCTGGTTACACACCCACTGACCTCAGACCTGACCACAATCCTTGAGGCAATCTTGTGACCCAGCTTCAGTCCTGCTCTACCACAGTCCAGAAGCAGTCCTACCCACCCATGGACCAGCCAAGTGACATGACAGGAGCACTCTTAGAAACCCATGAGACACAACACCTGACTGTGCTCCTGATTACATGTTTGCCAACTATAAACCTGGCAATAGCCACATGACATGGTTTCAGCCTTGCTCAGCCACAATCCCAGAAGCAGCACCATCAGTTGTAGGACTTCGCAGGAGAAAGTCTACCTGCAAAAATCAGTCTGTAAAGACTGTAAGAGGAATCTGCCTCTTCAAGTACACAGATACCAAGAAAGAATCAGGCAAACATGTTAACACCAAAGGAAGCTAATAAAGCTCTACTAACTGACCCAAAAGAAATGGAGATCCATGAACTGCTTGACAAAAATTTTAAATGTTGGGGCGCCTGGGTGGCTCAGTGGGTTAAGCCTCTGCCTTCGGCTTAGGTCATGATCCTCAGGGTCCTAGGATCGAGCCCCGCATTGGGCTCTCTGCTCAGTGGGGAGCCTGCTTCCCCCTCTCCCTCTGCCTGCCTCTCTGCCTACTTGTGATCTGTTTCTCTGGGTGGCTCAGTGGGTTAAAGCCTCTGCCTTCCACTCAGGTCATGATCTCAGGGTCTTGGGATTGAGCCCTGAGTCAGGCTCTGTGCTCAGCAGGGAGCCTGCTTTCCCCTCTCTCTCTGCCTGCCTCTCTGCCTACTTATGATCTCTCTCTGTCAAATAAATAAATAAAGTCTTTTAAAAAAAATTTTTTTTAAATTTAATTGTTATCTTAAAGAAACTCAATGGACTATGAGAGAACACATTCAACTAAATGAAATCAGAAAAATGATACATGAACAAAATGAGAAGTTTAACAAAGAAATAGGAACCATTAGATCAGATGATAGGCTACAAAACAAGTCTTAGAAAATTTAAGAAGATTGAAATTATATCAAGTATCTTTTACAAACACAATGGTATGAAACTACAAATCAATAATGGGAGGAAAATTGAAAAATTGAACTATCAATGGATCAAAAAAGAAATCAAAGAGGAAATCAAAAATATCCTGACACAAATGAAAATGGAAGCATAATATACCAAAACTTATGGAATGCAGCAAAATCACTTCTCAGAGGGAAGTTTAAGCAAAGTTTATAATAATAAGTATATATTAAGAAATCTCTCAAATAAACAACCTAATCTTACACCTCAAGAACTAGAAAAAGAAGAAAAATATTAAGCCCAAAAGGAAGGAAGTAGCAGAGGTAAGAGTAGAAATAGAGAATTTTTACAATAGAAAAGATCAACAAAACTGAGACTTAGTTTTTTGAAAAGATAAAATTGACAGTCTTTTAACTAGACTAAGAAAAAAGAAAACTCAAAATCAGAAATAAAAGAGGGGAGATATTACAACTGATACCACACAAATACAAGGGACCACAAGAGACTATTGTGAACAATTATATGCCAGCAAATTAGATAAACTTGAAGAAATGTATAAATTCCTAGAAACACATAAATCCCTTCCAAGACTGAATCTGAACACTAGTAAGGAGATTGAATCAGTAATCAAAAACCTCCTTGGGTTTTGGAAAAGCCCAGAACCAGATGGCCTCACTGGTGAATTCTACTAAACATTTAAAGAAGACATAAATGCCAGTCCCTTCTCAAACTCTTCCAAAAAATTGGAGAGAACATTTCCAAACTCATTTTATGAGGCCAGTGTTACTCTGATACCAAAATAAGACAAAGACAGTATCAGAAAATAGAATTCGAGGCTTAATATTCATGATGAACACAGGTGCAAAAATACTCCAAAAAACATACTAGCAAACAAAATTCAATAAGATGTTAAAAGTATCATATACAATTGTTAAGTGGAATTAACACCTGGAAGGCAAGGATGGTTCAAGATATGCAGATTGGTAAATAGGCTATACCACATTAAAGAATGAAGGATAAAACTCATGATTATCTCAATAGATACAGAAAAAGCATTTCACAAAATATAACATCCATTCATGATAAAAACTCTCAACAAATTAGAGAAGAATGTATTTCAACACACTAAAGGCCATATATAACAAGCCCACAGCTAACATCATACTGAATGGTGAAAAGCTAAAATCTTTTCCTTTAAGGTCAGGAACAAGACCGTGGTGTCCGCTCTTGCCACTTCTATTCAATATAGTAATGGAAGCACTAGTCAGAGCACTTACAAGAAAAAGAAAGAAAATGCATCCAAATTAGAAGTAAGATTGACTCTGTTTACAGACAACATGATCCTATATATTGAAAAAACCCTGAAGACGCCACCAAAAAAGTCATTAGATCTAATACATAAATTCAATAAAGCTGTAGGATGCAAAATCAACATACCAAAATCAGTTGCATTTCTATACACTAACAAACTATTTGAAAAAGAAAGGAACAATCCCATTCACAATAGTTTCAAGATGAATAAAATACTGAGAATAAATTTAACCAAGGAAGTGAAAAAAACTTTACACTGAAAACTAAAAATCACTGGTGAAAGAAATTGAGAAAGCCACATACAAATGTAAAGATACCATCTTCATGAATTGGATGAAATAATATTGTTAAAATGTCCATACTATCCAAAGCAGTCTTCATTTTCAATAAAATTCCTATCAAATTTCCAATAGCATTTTTAACAAAAAAAGGAAAAAACACTCCTAAAATTCATAATGGGGGGAGCCTGGTTGGCTTAGTCAGTTAAGCATCTGCCTTCGACTGGGGTCAAGGAGCCCTGTGTTTGGCTCTCTGCTCAGCGGAGATCCTGTTTCTTCCTCTCCTGCCACTCCTCCTGCTTGTGCTGTCTCTCTTTCTGTCAAATAAATAAATCTTTTTAAAAAATTCATAATGAACCTCAGAAGACTTTGAATAGACAAAGCAATCTTAAGATGAACAGCTGAATGCATCACAATTCCTCTTTTCAAAATATATTTACAAGTCTTCAGTAATCAAAACAGTATAGTACAGGTGTAAAAAGTAGATATATAGATCAGTGGAACGGAATAGAGAGCCCAGAAATAAATGCATGCATTTATGGTCAGCTGATCTTCGACAGGAGTGCCAAGAACACGCAGTGGGAAAAGAATAGTCTTTTCAATAAATGGTGTTGGGAAAACTGGATGTCCACACGCAGAAGAATGAAATGTAACCCTTATTTCACACCATATACAAAAACCAACTCAAAATGGATTCAAAACTGAAAAGTAAATCCTGAAACTGTAAAACTACTAGAAGAAAACACAGGGAAAGTTTCTTGACATTGGTCTTGGCAGTGATTTTTGGATCTGACCCTTTAAGTACAAGTAATAAAAGCAAAAGTAGACAAGTGGAATTATATCAAACTAAGAAGTTTCTGCATAGCAAAAAGGAAAATCAAGAGAATCAAAAGACCTCCTACAGCATAGGAGAAAATATTTGCAAACAATACATCTGATAAGGAGTTAATATCCAAAATATATAAGGAAGTTGAACAATTCAATGGCAAAACAGATAAGTTGTTTTAGAAATGGGAAAAGGACCTGAAGAGATTTTTCTCAGAAGACATACAGATGGCTAACAGGTATATCAAAAGGTGCTCATCATCACTGATCATCAGGGAAATGCAAATCAAAATCACATTGAGCTATCACTTCACACCTGTTGGAATGGCTATTATCAAAAAGATATTTGACTCCAGGTAAAGATGGCAGAGCAGTTACAGCTTTTGGCTGACTACATTTAGCAAATGTAAACTTCTCCAGATTGAATATGCTTTTGCTGCTGTAGCTGGAGGAGCCCCTCCAGTGGGAATTAAAGCTGCAAGTAGTGTGATATTAGCAACTGAGATGAAACAAATCCATTCTGTATGATGAGCAAGGTGTACCCAAAGTGGGACCAATTACTGAGCATGTAGGCTTGGTGTATAATGGCATGGGCCCAGATTACAGAGTGCTTGCGCACAGAGCTCAAAAACTAGCTCATCGATACTGTCTTGTTTACCAAGAACCCATTCTAGCCACTCAGCTGCTATAGGGAGTAGTTTCTGTGATGCAGGAATATACTCAGTCAGGTGGTGTTCATCCATTTGGAGTTTCTTTACTAATTTGTGGTTGGAATGAGGGGCAACTGTATTTATTTCAGTCAGATCCAACTGGAGCTCACTTTGACTGAAAGGCCTCAGCAATGAGAATAAACTATGTGAATGGGAAGACTTTCCTCAAGAAAAATAACAAAGACCTGGAACTTGAAGATTCCATTCATATAGCCATAATAACCCTAAAGGAAAGCTTTGAAGGGCAGATGACAGAAGATAACAGAAGTTGGAACCTGTAGTGAAGCCAGATTTAGGAGGCTTACTTCAACTGAAGTTAAGGATTACTAGGCCATTAGTATAATAACGAAATGATTGGAAAATCCAGAATTTCAGATAATCCCTCTACTTAACCATGTTTAAAGTATGTTTTGCTTTGCAGGCTTTTTGCATACTTATTTCTACATGGTTTAATGGACTGATGTTTTTTAAATGACATTCATAAATCATAATAAACTGTCAAATAAAAAAAAGAAGTAGAAGAAGATAACCAGTGTTGGTGAGGATATGGAGAAAAGGAAACCCTTGTACATTGTTGGTGTGAATGTAAATTGGTATAGCCACTATGGAAAACAGTGTACGGAGTTTCCTCAAAAAATTTTAAAAACTACCATATGATCCGTTTCTGGGTATAGAGCCAAAGGAAACAAAATCACCGTCTCAAAAAGGATATCTACACTCCTATATTCATTGCAGTATTATTTACAGTAGCCAAGATATGGAAACAATCTAAGTGTCCATCAATAGATGAATGGATGTAGAAGGGGGAGAGTAAATAGATATTTATTTCTAATTATCCCCCCATTCTCTATTTTTTTCTTATAATTTGTTGAAAACCTAGGCTGTTTGTATTCTAGTTTCCTTTGCCTGCATGTATATATGTGATGCCATTTATCTTGTTTCTCTGTCCCATGTAATTCCTAAAAACTAGTAATCAAATAAAGAGGCTTGACCAGATACAGTTCACATCTTTTTGTAAGATGTTGTAAAATGGTAATTTTTGGACTTCAGGTTGGAGGCACATAGTATGTGATTATTTCTGATGTTAGCATCTTTCTGATTTTATCATCCTTTGATAATCATAGCCTCGATCTATCATTAGGAACTTTGTCAGCCAAAGTTTTCTGAAATAGGAAAAAGAGCCAAAGTATTATGGAAATAAAAGACCTTATATATTCCCTCTGACACCTATTGACCAGATAATGTTCACAGTATTTGATTAGCTGGATTGAAAAGATGGAAATTTTTAAAGATAGGAATAAAAATTAGCAATATATTGAAGCAATATACAAGTTTGAAGTTTGTCACCCAGTAATCCATTGTTGAGAAAGTTCAAGAGATATAACCTATTTAAACTGATAAAACAAGAGGTTTTTAGAACTGGAAGTTTATTTTTTTAAAAACATTTTTAAGTCATATAACAGGAAAATATGAAATAGGTCTTATTGTAATTTAGTAATATAGGCAGCTAATGTGTCTTCCTATGGAGTTGATTTAAGTAATAAAGGAATTTTGATCATTACCTACTTCACCTCCCTTACCATTAGCTTTAGTTTATCCCCTCGAAGTCTTTGTTACACAGTGATTCTCACTGTTAGCAAAAATTTGAAAAAAAGTTTCACATAGATTTTCTAGGTGAATGGTAACATACAGTTCGGTTTATTAGTTGAGACTGCTAAATTGGTTGTATTTGCCTGGGATAATACAACATTGTGAAACTACATATTTTAAGTCTGCAGTGAAGAGAAACGGGTCGGAACAAAGAATACAAAAGTCTACACTATAAAACATAACTTCTTGACTTTCATTACAGATCATTAAGTTTAAAGTTTTCTTTTGTTTTTTTAATCAGTTCCTCAGAAGAGATATCACGTTGCCAAGAAATGATTCAGAAACTTCAAAACGTATTGGAGTCTGAGAGAGAGAACTGTGGATTTGTCAGTGAACAAAGGCTGAAACTTCAGCAAGAAAATGAACAGTTACAGAAAGAGACTGAGGATTTAAGAAAGATCGCTCTTGAGGCTCAAAAAAAAGCCAAATTAAAGGTATTTTGAAGACTAGTTAGAGTTAAGTGTGTTCTCGTGAAAGTCAAAATATAAAAAATATTTAGACCTAGTAAACCATTTTTAAGTACTTTTTTTTTTTTTGGCCTTTTCATCAGATAGCACTAAATCATAATGCAGAGCATTAACCAGTCTTTTTTGTATTGTAGAATTTGGCAAGCATACTTGAAAATGATTGCTTTCACTATCCACACACACACAGAATTCTTTGCAACCATGAAATACGCTGATATTCTTGCCAAAGCAATTTAAGCAGTGCTAGCAAAACTATAGATTAGATAACTTTATAGACTGCGATCCTCTCTTCTTCTATAATAGCCTCCTAAAAATTGAACTCTAAAACTAGCTTTATAGAGGGTGCTACATCAGTATGCTCTGAGAAACTCTCATAGTCTAAAATTTCCATGCAAAGGGAAAGGCAAGGGACAAAAGTCTCCTTTAGAAAAAAAAATTGTCCTTTATTTTCATTCTCCTTTCCTCCTTCCTCATGTTAATGTTTAACATGCTTTGAAAATAGGAACAAGATAACCTGTTTAAGGGAGTTTCAAGAAGCACAGATCTCATTTTCAACATGTTGCTTGCCTTACCCCATTCCATGCAACTTTTATAAAAGTTGTCATTAACTCTATGATAAAGACCTGTATCTTCAGTTTCATAGAAAGGATATAAGGTGGCAGTATTCATGTTTCACTTTGTTTTTTGTTGCTGTATACTCATAAGTAGTCACATTCCAACCTAATTCATATCAACACATATTTATTGAATGCCTCCTACTGCAAGCATCAGACACTGTAGTTATTTATAAAAGCTTGAACTCTAAAAGAGAGCCTTATATCATACAGAGAAGTTTCTACTTTATGCTTTAGTCTGTGGGGATTCAAGACTTGATATAAAGCTACAGTAATTAAGACCGTGTGCTATCAACATAATAATAATTACCTTGATCAATAGAACAAAACAGAGTCCAGGAACAAACGTTTTTCATAATCACTTCATATATAACAAAAGCACCACTGTAGTTCAATATGGAAAGAATTATCTTTATAATAAATGATGCTAGATCAGTTGGGTCCATATTTTAAAAATAAACCTTGACCTCTGTATCATACCATACATTTAAATTAATTTGAGCTGCCTTGTAGACCTAAATGCAACATATAAAACAGTGGAGCTTCAAAGAGAAAATCTTCATGATCTTGGGTAAGAAAGAATTTCTTAAAGAGAACACAAAAAGCAATAATCATAACATGAAGATTAATTGGATTTCACTAAATTAATATCATTGAGTCATCAAAAGACATCATTGAGTACAATCCTGGGTCTGGTTTGCCCGTTTTGCCTTTTAAAAATCACAATCTAAATTGTCAAAAAAAAAGATACCATTAAGAGACTGAAAGTGAGAGAAAGTATTTATAATACAGGAAGTATTTGCAATACATAAAATAAGGATAATACATGTATAATATACATTTATAACACAATAATATATGTAAATATACATTTATATATATATACAAGCAAAAATGACTATCTAGAATATAAAAACTGTTACCAATTAATAATGATAAAATAGCAATTAATAAGGAAAAACAGGTACCTTATTTCCAAAAATGGGCAAAATGAAATATGCACTTCACGAAAGAGAATATATGAAAAAATGTTCAACTGCATTATTTATCAACAAAATATAATTAAAATTACAATGAGGTACCACTGCATACTTACCAGAATGACTAAAACTCAAAAAAAACTAAGAGCATCAAGTGTTGACAAAGATGTAAAGCAACTGGAACTTCCATATAATACTTTGGGAATGTAAGTTGATATAACCACCAGTTAATGGTGTCTTTTAAAGTTGGATGTACATACATACAGTGCCAAATAATGCTGGCTTCATACCCACAGATATGAGTGCTTATGTTCATGAAAACATGCATATAAAAATATTCGTAGAAGTTTTAATCCTGTCAAAAATTGAAAACAACTCAAGTGTCCATCCACATGAGATTATATAAATAAATGGTGGTGTACTCATATCATGAAATAGATACAGGAATAAAAAACAATGAACTATGTCTATAAGTAACAATGGATGAGTCTCACAGACCTAATATTGAACAAAGAAGCCAGACATAAAAAAGCTCATAGTCTATTAATTTCATTATATGAAAGTGAAGAATAGGCTTAATTACCTATGAAGATGAGATCAGAATAGCAGTTACATTTTCAAAGGGTGAGTGATGATTAGAAGGGCATATGATGGAGCCTCTGGGGGTATCTATATCAGAGTGGTGACTCTGGTATGTCAGTATATGTGTAAAACTTGAGCTGTACCCCTAAGACTTGTGTAGTTCATTATAAGCAAAAGATAAATCTTGGCAAAGGAAGGTCAGTAGGATTGTAGATAAAACAAGAATAGTTTTGAGTTTGATGCTTATGGAAGCTGGGTATAGGGATTCATTGTAATATTCTATTTTGTGTGTGCTTGAAAGTTCTCATACTAAAACATTTCCATAAAAAAATAAGTCGTGTACTTTGGTGAAAAAATGTTATATCTTCCTCTTATATTTTAAATTTCATATTAGAAGTTTCATATGGATTAATAACTAAAAGCTACTAGTGATACTATAAAACATTAGTAGGAAATGTAGGCAAATGTATAACTGATAGATGGAAAAGAACTTTTCTAACAAACGAAACCAAAAAAAAGGAAGAAATTGCAAATGAATATATTAATAGATTTAAGTATATAAAGTTTTTAAATATTTAGAACCATTTTTTAAGTGTTTAGAAAAGAAATGGGGAAATAACGTTAGTAAATATGACAGAAGACAAAAGCCATTCATATATAAGGAGCTTTGAAAAATATTAAAGATAAATATTTGTAACCTATAAATAGAAAAACATGTATGAAACATGAACAGAATTCACAAACTAAGGAAACAAATTGCTAATAAACGACTTTTTAGAAGTTTAAACTCACTATTGACTAACTGCATAGTTACCATTGTGAGTGAGTGTGCAGCTGAGAGTTTAAAATGGTACAGAGTCTAAAATTTGTTCATAAGAAAATAATTAGAATATTTCATAATTTTTAAAATTAATTGCAGCATTATTCATAATAACAAATTAGAAACAACCTATCTAGAAATAAAGGAACAATGAAATGATACATCTGTAAAACACTTTATTGAGTCATCATTAAAAATTGTTTCCAAATTATTTATAATGCTTTATATTGCTATGTTCTAAGTTTAAAAATAATAAAAAAAATAAAAATAATAAGAAAACATCTGAATATATATTGATATATATTGCAATTCTATATACACTAATCTAAAAATTCTAAAATTCATAAATAACAATTATGTAGAAGTAGAGTTTGTTATCTCTGAGTTGTAGATTACAGAGACCTTATATTTGTTTTTAATTTTTTTATTTTCCATTATTTTACAATATACATCTGCTTTGGGGTTTGGCTTTTATAATGGGGAAGAGAGGAATCAGTGACTTTCCCCTACCTGGTACTACATTTTGTCTATCTTTAACAGTTCAGGATAGTAATTGATGTTTTAGAGAACAAAAGAATGACTGAAAGCTTATCTATCCCACGTATCCCACCAAAACTGCTGCCTTTTTGCCAAGTCTGCGTCTAGCTTAAGAATTATTGGTAAATAAAGGGCAGAATCTCTTAACTAACTAGATAGCTATAAATTCTATTTTATAAAGGAGGATCATTGTCAGATAACTGCTGCTTTTTAGTTGATTCCTTCTTTGCCAACATAGGAACCTAGTGCTACACTTCACTGCTTTTCTTCCTCTTGAAAAAGAGTGTGATCTTCCATAGACAAACTGAAAGGAGCCAAAAAGATCAAGACAGTTGGATATTGAGAGGTCAGTTGGCTGAGAACCTTACAACTTATTATATGAAACTTTCATTTGATCTTCAGGCCACTGCATTCCTTTCAGTCCTAGCTTTACCCTTTTCTGACTGCTCTGTTCTTTCTGCCAGGGCTCTCCATTTCTTTGTGTCTAAATGCTCCTCATAAGTTCATAAAATTAGGAAATGGATAGTTTTAGCATTCCAGTCCATTTGTGTGAGTAGTTCTCTGCAGAAGAAGAACACAAAGGAAAAAGGGAGGGAGACCATAAATACTTTCTTCCTACCAATATACTGAAATTAATCATCAGTGGTATTTTTGTTATAGGAGACCTGGTTGTAGCCCAGAGTCTTCCAACATCACTGCCAGCCTGTCCAGTTTAACAATTGGAATTTTATCAACTAAAGGATCTGGGGTGTGTTTAAAGACTAAATTTTGATACCAAAAAGCCATCATTCACTCTGTCTACACAAGTGTTTTGATAACTTTCCTTATGTGTTGGGTGCTTACGATGTAATGAAGACATAGTCCCTCTGACCCAAGCTCCTCATTAAAAACATAATTTTTGCATTGAGATGGATAAACTTTAAACATATATTTAAGAAGAACCATGAGAGACTGTGAACTCAGAGCAACAGACTGAGGGTCTGGTGGTGGGTATTGAGGAGGGCACGTATTGCATGGAGCACTGGGTGTGGTACATATACAATGAATCTTGTAACACTGAAAAAATAAAAGTATTCGGAAAAAATCTATTAAATGCACTTTACGAAAACTTTAGGAAAAACTTAGGGCACTGTAGGGGCTTATAACAGGAAACCGATTTTGTCTAGATAGAAGCAATAATTGAGCTAAGTTTTAAAAGTTGAATACAAATACCTAAGACAAGCAAGAGGGGTAAGATTATTCAAGGCAAAGGAAAAACATATCAAAATGAGCCAAGAATGAGAAGGCAATGTGACAGAAACAAAGAAAGAGAAGGGAATAGTGGCACAACACAAGCTTGTAGAAGTAGGCAGAGACCAGGTTATCATGAAGGACCTCAGAACAAGGCTTGTCAAATTACAAGTAGATGTTCCAAGAGGAAATGGGGAGTTAACTAGGCAGGCTGACTTCTAAAACTATATAGATGCACATATCAGTTTTTAATATATATGTGAGAGAGACAAAGACAGAAACACACAATTCTGCCTAACATAACCATGTCTTCTCCAGACAAAGTTGAGATTGAGGCAGAGAAGGAGAAGGAGTATATTCAAATCTAAATTTACAGAATCCAATAATACAAAAATTAGTAAAGTAGCAGGAGTCCAGGAGCCTCAGGAGGCTTTAATACAATACAGAATTAATAAATCCAAGGTGGTTTTCCAGTATTTATAAAGTCTTAAATTTCCACTTGTGTGCTATTTGAGAAAGAAAATTTAAGCAATTTAGGAAACACATTGCATTTAAGCAGAAGTAGTAATAACAGTTTGCAGTTTACCCCACAAACCATGGATTTTGTTGTTGTTGGGTTTTCCTCAGTGTTGCGAAAGTTGAGTCCTGGATTCATTCTTTTTTGAAATATGGCTATTTAATGAATTATTAGAAGCTATACCAGCTGTAATGATTTTTAAAGCACATTACTTTAAAATACCACAAGATATTATTTGTAGTATTTTAGTATAGTAAGATAAAAATGGCCCTAGAGTACACCAAAGAAATTGTTCCAGTAACTATTTTCTCACTGCCTCAAGGATGGTAATAGGTAGTTTCATTCTAGATGCATGCAAGAGAAAGCAATTCTTTACATACATTGAATGCCAGAGAGCATTAGGGCTTCATTTTCTCCCTGATCCCCAGTCACGAAAGCTTCGAGTATTCAAAGAGCGTCTCCTTATATGTTTATTCTGCATTAACGTATTTTTACTATAATGACATAAATTACCTAGAAATAATGGAAGATATTTCCATATGAGATTCTGATAATCATTATAGTCTTTTTTTTCTGAAAAAAATTATTTATATCACAGCTGAAGTGGTAAAGGACTTCTTGTATATGATTTTCTTTACAAAACTCTTTGAAAGACAATTTGAAATTTAGTATGAGGTGACTTGAGATTTTGAGTTGTTGAACACATCAAGGTGCCAAGAGGGTGATGCACTTGGAGAGGTCATAGCTCTATAAACTTTTTTTTAATGGCTTGGGTAAAAAATTCTCAGTTACTGACAGCATGAATATTTTCCATGGATTCTGGCAACAGAAGTTAAAGTAGATAATAAGAGCAGTTTATATTAGATCCTATACTTTTTTCCTACTGGCATTTTAAGGTGTTGAGGAAAATGTTGCAAAAAAATTATGGTCCATCATAATTCTAGTTTCACTAAATTTATGTTGTATTATAAATATACATAATAAATATAATTACATATAAATATATAATTAATATAGGATAAGTCTTCATTTGTGATGAAGACATATTATAAACTTAATTTTTATATAGATTTCTTATCCAAACATTTCTGTGCCACAGACAACACAACGAATGATTTCTTTTGTGTATTATCATTGATTGGTATATCTCCTACAATAACAGAAAAGAAAAAGAAGATACTATGTTCATTTTATTCCTTAGATCAGTACAATGGAACATGAATTTTCAATAAGGGAACATGGATTTGAAGTTCAACTGAGAGAGCTGGAAGACAGTAATCGAAATTCCACTGTTGAGCTGAGGCATCTCTTAGTGACTCAACAGAAGGCGGCCAATAGGTGGAAAGAAGAAACAAAGAAACTAACTGAAAGTGCAGAAATTAGAATCAGTAATTTAAAGTAAGTCCACTATTGTTTGATACATTTTACAGAATAAATTAACATTTAATGTCCTTGCCATAATGTTCTTATAAAAATCTTATATTTTTATTAAGTTAATATTTATTGAACTGCTATGAAAATTATCAAGCATTATAAACCAAAACTCATACTGTATATTTTTGTAAATTTTATGCATATTCCACAAAAATGATTTTTGTTGAAAATAGCAGTTTAGGATCTTAATACTCTTTGCATGTAAGCATAGCATAAAAGTGTTTTGTGGTTGCAACAGAATCTGATTCATTGGCAAAGCCTAAAGTATTTGCTCTGTGGCCCTTGAAGAAAAGGTTTGCTGACCCCTCCCCAGAAAGTATTTGAGCTTTTATGCTGAATGCTTTGGAAGGCTTTGAGCAAAGTGATATGATAAGGCTTAAATGTTCAACAAATCAGTTTGATTGCAGTTTGAATAGACTGTAGAGGGGCAAGGATAGAAGGGAGAAGGTAGGTGAGTACCGTATAATCAATATATAAAATGTAACTTGGATTAGGTTTTAAAGGTTTGGAGATCATATAAAAAAAGTTTGAGCCATGTTAAATATGAGTTGCCTAGAAAACATTTAAATCAGGATATCAACTAGTCAGCTGAGTCTGTAAGTTTGGAGTTCAGGGAAGAGATTACAGCAGGAGCTATAAATGTGGGAGTCATTAACATACATGTAATTTTTAAAGTCATGGGATGAGAGCATGTAGAAAGGAAATCTAGGTAAATTAAGCCGTCTGAGGACTGAGTTCCAAGTCTGGAGAGATGAAAATTCCACTGAAATAGACTGAGAAAGAATACCCAGAGAAATAAGAATCATGATAGAATGGTTAAAAACATTTTTTTTGCAAGAGTATAAGCAATATAATAGGTGATATTTACTTATTAGCATGTAATATGTTTCTTGTTCTAAACGACTTACATGTGCTTAATCTTGACAACAACCCTACAATAACATTGTAGGGTTAACATTATCATTTGTATTTTCCAGAGAGAGAAACTGAGGCTGAGGAAGGTTAAGGAACTAGTTCAAAGTCACATAGCTAACAAAAATGACCAGTAAAGACAGTATGCTTTTAACCATTGTTTTATAAAATACTACTGATTGGTTGAATAAAATCAAGACAGAGAATGGACCTTTTAGTTTGGTACCCTTTGATGGTCTTTGTGAATGATGATAAGAGCAGTTTTGGTAGAATGCTGGAATAAAAATGTATTTGGAATGAATTTAAGAGAAGTAGAGAATTGCTGCTTCCAGTTTAATGGTGAGCTAAGCAATTTGAACCTCCACCACAACTAAAAAAGTTAGATGAATTATAAAACCCATCTACAAGAGCATTAAAGAACTAATAAATAATTATTACTACCAATTTGGCCTTATCCCAGGAATGCAAAATTATTAAAACATTAGAAAATAATTTAATATAATTTATCACATTAACTTTTTTAAAAGAAAAATCATAAGGTCTTCTCAATAGATACAGTAAAGTCATTTGATAAAATTTGATATCCACTTATATTTCAAAATAACTCTAACAAATGAGGAATAGAATTTCTTTAATTTGTAAAGGTATCTATTCTAAAGCAAACATTATTTTTAATGGCAAAAAAGTTAGTAATTTTCCTTTGAAGATTGGGAAGATAACAAAGAAGTTCATTATCACTACTTCTATTAATATTTGTATCAGAAGTCCTTATCATGCACTGTGGCAAGAAAATGAAATAACAGGTATGAAAACTAGAAAGGAAAGAGGAAAACAGACACAACATGACTGTATATATAGTAAGTCCAAAATAATTATAGATAATAGGCAAATATACAAAAATCAATTGTATTTCTATATATCTGCAGCAAATATTTCAAAACAAAACTTTAGTAAAATTTACAATGCATCAAAAAACATCAGATGCTCGGGAATAAATCTAACAATGTGTGAGACTTCTACATGAGAACTATGATATCAGGAAGATTAAAGAAGGCCTAAGTAAATCAAGATCAGGTTAATTGATCAGAATACTCAATGTTATAAATTTGTTAACAACCTCCCCTCTCCATCCATCTGTAGATTCAGTGTAACCAGACAAAATCCTAGCACATGGAGTATCCTAAATATATTAAGTGAAAAAAACAAATTCTATATAGTACGTATAGTATTCTGCCCTTTAAGAGGGGAAAGTGTACGTGCATGTGTTGTACATGTATATACAAGCATGCTCTACATACACTATGTTCCTACATATATGTGCACATTCTCTTCTTAAAAATAGAGAGGTGACCAACAATAATTAAAATGGCTATCTAAAATAGACTTCTTTGAATGAACCTTGTCTTATAGATATATAGGCTTGAGTTTGAAACTATATAAATGTTCATATAATTACCTTTTAAATAAATTTTTTTAAAAAACCTAAAAATTAAAAGTAAAATTAAACAAATGAACTTAATTTTGTAGGAAGTTGATGGCTTAACTATACAGATAAATTATTTCAAGTGACATTAAACACAGTAATTAGGCTGTATATCCCTACTGAGATAAATCCTAAGGATAAAAGAAAATGTAAAAAAACATAAACTGCTTTTAGTAGTTATATCATTAGAAATAATATTGATGTTATTATTACTCTGAAACTTATAAGATAAAGGAATTGAGTAATTATAGAAATGCCTTTAAGAACCAAGATTTTTATAAGAGGGAAGAAACTCAAATAAAACTTGTATTTCTGCATTGAAATTGGGAATATTATCATGGGAACTTATGATGTGTTTTACTCGTAAAAACATGTATTTCCTGGCTCTATCCACTTAAGGGACCTAAGAGGCAGTGACCAGTATTCAGTTGCAATGATGTATCCTAAAAGAAACCAGGACTCTCTAGAGAAATGATTGATTACAGATCTAGGATAGGAAAATATAATATGAGCCTAGAAAACACTTTGATATAGAAAAAGGGGAGGAAGGTATCAAGATTATTTGGGTCATGTCAGAAGGACCCAGGAGCCAACTTAAGTAGGCCCCCTCTGGCTGATGTGGGAACAATTTGAACATCAAAAAGAATGTCTGCAGTAAATTGAAACGTGTCAAACATATTAAAAATCTATGACTTCAGAATGATATTAAATAAAGAAAAAAAGCCTTTGGTCACCTTTGGAAGATGTTCTGGAACCAGCTCTTTCTGAAAAAAGATAAAGGGGAAAATCAAGCTTTTATTGTACCTTTCCTTTACTCACTATACTTCATGAAATGCTACTTGGCCTTTCCTACTATAATAGCCCTGACTTCACTGGTTAGGGAACCAGCATAGGGGTTTTGTTAGTTGCTCAATGTGTCTGTTCTGATTATGCATCCCAGAACCAGGGAAATAAACACAGAATAGGATTATACACACACTAGTTGTGAGACTTAAGCCAAGACTTCATTGATGACCTAATCTGCATAAACCTCTCCTGGTTGGTGGACCACAGTGCTATTTGGGGGCTCTAGGAATTTTTTCAGCAACAGTGTCCAGCAATCCTGAAAATGTCTGGATTCCTCCTTCCCCACTGCATGGTCATCCATTGCACCCCACTGCATGGTCACCTAATTTTGGGAATTAGGTCTTCACAGATCTCTTAGGGGAAGGCCAGGAGGAAGTATATATGGATGTATAACAGATTCCTTTTAAAGGAACCTGCAACCCCTTTCTTTATTCAAGACGCTTTGAGTCTGTGACCTGACTCAAGTTTGAGAAATGGTTATAGGGCTGTGACACTTTCTTGTAGTGATTCAAGTCAGGTTTCTTTTTCTACTTCTCCAAGTCAAGTAGTAGACCACCCATCTCTTTCAGTTCTAGGGTCACAGTGATCAAACTAGTTGATCCCAAAGATCTCTGCAGATCAGACTCTCCTGATAACTACTTCAGCTCTGTTACCCATTCTGGTAATGATGACCACATTTTCTTTGGAGATTTAAGGTTGCTACATCACCCTTGCCATTGAGAATCCTATCATCAACATTGAATTCAGGAAGCCCAGATCCATGATAGCAGTTGTCATTTCTGTTCCACAGTGAATAAACACTACAGAGCTCTGCAGGATACTGGAGCAACTCTCATGACTGTATTTCACACAGTGTTTGTGGAGAAAATGTCCTCTGGACCTTCCTGAGAGCCAGAGTTGAAGGATGGATGAGCTGCTTTTATATTAAAAAAAAAAAAAAACAAAACTGTAGTCTTCCAGTCTCACCCAGCCTTTAGTAACTTCCTCTACACTACTGATTCTCATATGGGGATTACTTTGTCCTTCTCTCCTCTCTGGAACATTTGTCTTGAAAATATCCAAAGACATGTAGGGATGATTCTGGATCTAGTGTACAGAGGCCAGGGATACTGCTAAACATCCTATAATGCACAGAACAGCCCCTCACAACAAAGAATTTTCTAGCCAAAGATGTCAGAAGTGCCAAAGTTGACAAACCTTGCTTTACGCCATAACAAGGATTTTCTTACATTTCAATATCATTCAGTATAGGTCACCCTTGAACCCGAATTTTGTTCAGCTAACCAAACAAATCAAGACACTTGAGCTAACACACTGAATCCGTAATGTCTGCTTTGTGAGCCCACATTGAAAAATTTGGCCTAATCTAATGTTATTTCTTCTACGGTAATACGGCACCCTTATGATCCATTCTTGCACATACTCCCCAGGTTCTGTCTACATACAATTGGCAGAATCATGTAATGATTTTAGGGTATTCTGCCTCCTCATCTGTCTTGTTTTTTAGGTCATTCCCTAGAGCCTATCAGACTTGACTCTGGCTGTAGATATAGAAGTAGTAAATGAAAGAATGAATGATGGTGAAGTAAATCCTGAAGGGAATCACCTCTTCCTTATAAAGATGCTCCTTCAGGGGAGACTGTTGCACACTCCTTAGGCAGAGGATACTTACCTTTCCAAATAGTACGGAAGGACTGCTTTTACTGGCAAAGGAGACATGGTAGAATTTAGGGATTCAAGGCCCCAGCTTCACTGGAGTCCGTCTGAACACATATTCCCATCTCAATTTTCAGGGAAGGAGAGACCCTTCAAGGTTGGGAATTCAGTTTGTGTTATAATTTAGCCACATACAGGATTAGACTTTGCATTTGATTATCAGAAATCTCAGCTTTGCAACCGAAGGAGATAGGGTTTCTTTTAAGGTAGTTATAATAGCTTTCAGGTCCCTAACCTGGACTTTGAACTCAGAATTTAAAACTCTGAGTTCTTTATTGTGATCCTCAAAGTTCTCCAGTGTGCCTAGAAGTCTCGTTATGTTCTTCATTTACTAGTGTTTTATGTCCTTAACTACTTTGTCACTCAAAAACTTATCCTTTATAGGCACTTGATTATATAGGTGATAATTTAAGTAACTATTTTGCCATTGCATAGCATGGATACCCTTTACCAGTGGCCTTTAAATCTAATCAAAGCAGAGAACCAATTCCAGATAATCCAGAACCAGTTTAGAGTACTCATTCTGTGAGGTTATATTCCTCTGGGACTACTTCTGGAATTAAAGCCAATGCCTATATGTATCAGCATTTATTCAGGAAAACAGAGCTACTCTGAGTGATAAAGAATATTGGATTTATTTTGGGAATTAGGTCTGACACAGTTGTGGGAGCTGATAGAGAAGTCAATGCAATGCAGTTATTTCTGCATCTGGTGTTAAGCCTGAAGTCACTATGGGCCAGCTAAGCTAGAAGTCATGAAGAAAAGCTGAATATGAATGAAAGCAACTCTAAGGACAAACTGGAACCCTGTTTTCATTTATCTGTCATCATCTACAACCACTGCCATAGATGACCTGCAGGAAAAGCTGGTGCCCTTTACTATGCATCTGCACATGACTCAAGAGACTGAAAGAGGCATCTGCCAAGAGGCAGAAGACAGAATTGCTGTGGATCCAAGTAGCACTCCACACCAACATAGTGACCTAACATATCAGCAACAATGTGCATGAGTTGCCACAGTGCCAGATGCCCTGTCAGCCTTCAGAGCCTGCTGCACGAATTTCTTTTATGGTCAACACCAACCTAGGGCCAGGCAGGGGACGGTATGCTGGGAAATGTAGTTCCAGCATAGCTAAGTTGTTGTGGTCCAAAGCTGCCATCATGTATTTGTCATAACTTAATTAGTGATGTTGAGCAGTTCACAATGTTTACATAAGGAAATAGGAAACCATATAATATAAAATAGACTTAAATGATCATCAGTCTAAAGATTACATTTATGATAGCTATAACTTGTTGAATATATACTATTTGCCACTTTACAAACTCATGTAATGATCACAAAAACTTTATGAAGTAAATGCTATGATATTCTCTGTATTAGGGTTCTCCAGAGAAACAGAACTAATAGGATGTGTGTGTGTTTAAGTGTAAAAAGCTTTATTTTAAGGAATTGGCTTAGTTGCTTGTGGAGTTTAGCATTAAGTGTAAAAAGCTTTATTTTAAGGAATTGGCTTAGGTGCTTGTGGAGTTTAGCAATTTTAAAGTATTTCTGAGGGAAAAAACTGACAAGCTAGAGACTCAGGAAGGAGTTGGAGTTTGAGTCTAAAGACATTCAGGCTGGAGACCTGAAGAGCCATTGTTAGTGTTCCAAGTTCGAAGGCCATCTCTTGCAGAATTCCCTCTTCCTTGGGAGAAGTAAGCTTTTTGTTAGGCCATCAACTAATTATATGAGGTCCACCCACATTATTGAACGCATTCTGCTTTACTCAAAGATTTAAGTATAAATCACATCTAAAACATTCTCACAGGGATGCCTGGGTGGCTCAGTCGGTTAGTGTCTGCCTTCGGCTCAAGTCATGATTCCAGGGTCCTGGGATCGAGTCCCACATCGGGCTCCCTGCTCAATGGGGAGCCTGCTTCTCCCTCTCCCTCAGCCCCTCTCCCTGCTTGTCTCTCTCTCTGACAAATAAATAAATAAAATGTTTTAAAAATATATAGCATTCTCACAGAAACATCCAGAGTAGTGCTTGATTAAGCATCTGGGCACCATGGCCCAGACAAGTTGACACATAAAATTAACCATCACACTCTCCACTTTACACATGAGGAAAATCTAGACTTTAAAAAATTTATAAAGATCCATAATCCATTGTCTGCAATTTTAGATTTAAAAAAATTCTGACAATAGAATTTTCCTAAGTTAGCTGCCTATACTTTGGGTAACAAGACCTGACTTGAACTGACAGGCAGCTATTTATGGTATAGGTATATCTATGTGTGCATACATACCCATATACACATACAAACATTTCATTTATAGTGCCTATTTGTATATTTTACTGAGAAATATTTCTTTCTCTTGTAATCTCTATCCTACTCTAAACCTCTAAAGTATTTTTCTTGGATGTCTTATGCTTCGCTATATTGTATATGTAACTTGTACACACCAACTAATTACTCCCAGTGGATTATTGATAGTGAATGTGTTTTATCTTAGTTTATATTCTCTGAAGTATCAAGCAAAGTACTTTGCCAAAAGAAAGCACATAGAATATAGAATGTAATTGCTTGGAGTCTGTCAAAATAGTTTTAACAGAACCCTATCTATTGCTTTCATCTGGGCTAGAAAGCTTGTTAAGGCCCTTTATAACTTGTGACTTCAGGGATAGTCACATTTTATTATCAAGGAATTTTTACATGATTCCCTGGAGTTGTCCCATTATTACATAGGAGTCTGTGAGTAGTAAGATCATCCATATTTTTTGGTAGGATATTTTATTCATTCAGGAAGATCAAAGAACAGCTTCAAAAATTATAGGTATCTTAGAGTTTAAGTCTTATAGATCTTAGATTCTGTACATTTATATTTTCATATATAGGAGTAAATATTTTTGACCAATAAACACCTTAATTTATGCAGCAAATGTCCTATAAATTGAATTCTTACATCTGAAATCATCTTAAATGCTCTGATTCATTCTTTTAAAATAACCTGTAAAGTGTTCTGGGAAGGAAAATTTGTATAGTTGTTTTCAATTATAGACAAATCAGTGATTCTCGCAAATTATTTTTCCTCCGAAACATAAACTGAGGCAGAACACAAAATAGAGATGTCCCCACATGTGGTATACATAAAAGATCAAAACTGAGTGAAGATGAAAAAAAAGAGTAAACTTGAATCACCTTAGGGGAAGATGGAGAACACACTGGTGACATTAAACCAGATGGGCTATAATCATAAAAGAAATTGAGTGAAATACTTTTTTAGTGAGAATATGCAAAATAAATCTGAAAACATGAAACTTTGTTAGCTGTGGTGTTTTGTAGCTGTCAATTAACATTTTATTTTTTTAAGTTTTTAATTCCTGTTCATTAATATACAGCATTATATTAGTTTCAGGTGTACGATACAGTGATTCAGTAATTCCAGACAGCACCTGGTGCTCCTTAATCTCCATCGGCTATTTAGCTCTCCCCTCTCTTAACCATCAATTTGTTCTCTATAATTAAGAGTCTCTTTCTTGGTTTGTTTTTGTCCCTTGACTCGTTTGTTTCTTAAATTCCACATATGAGTGAAATCATATGGTATTTGTCTTTCTGTGACTGACTTATTTCACTTAGCATTATACTGTCCAGCTCCATTCATGTTATTGTAAGTGGCAGGATTTCATTCTTTTTTTATGGCTGAGTAATATTCCATTGCATGTGTATATGTATATGTATATGTATATGTACACATATTTACCACACCTTCTTTTTCCATTCTTCAACTGATGGACATGTGGGCTGCTTCCGTATCTTGGCTATTGTAAATAATGCTGCTATAAAGCATGTATCCCTTCAAATTAGTGTTTTTGTATTCATTGAGGAAAAACCCAGTAGTCCAATTGCTAGATTTTAGAGTAGTTCTATTTTTTACTTCTTGAGGAACCTCCATACTGTTTTCCAGAGTGATTGCATTAGTTTACTTTCCCACTAACAGTGCATGAGTGTTCTTTATTCTCCACATCCTCGTCAACACCTGCTGTTTCTTGTGTTGTTGATTTTAGCCTTTCTGATAGTTGTGAGGGGTAGCTGTGGTTATTTGATATAATCACTTAGTTCCTTTAATACCTACTGATAATATTAACAAGGTGATACTGGATCAGAAAGTCATCCATCTTTAGGTAAAACTCTTCCCAGTGAACTAATTCAGAATAACAAAAGGCTTCTTTGATTACTCAAAACATAGTTTTCAAATACTTCAAGCATAATAGATTTTAGGAATAAACATTGATCTGGTGTGAGAGTTGAAGGTGGGAAATACACTGCAGAAGAAAAGATCCAAAGCTCAGCAATGAATAACAATTTTGGAGAAATGTATTTGCTGGAATATAAAGGTATTGGTAACCAAAAATTAATAGTAAATGACATCTTTAATGATTCCTAGTTTATAAATTCTATAATAGTAAATGTTTATATAATGAAATATATCTACTTTTTTAAAGATATATAAATTCATATTCATAAAATTGTGTTCTTAAGTTCCATAAAGAAATGTGAAGGAGGGAGGGAGGAAGGAAGGAAGGAAGAAGGAAGGAAGAAGGAAGAAGGAAGGAAGAAGGAAGGAAGGCAAAAATAAACCATAGCTTTAAGATCATACATATAACTACTGCAAGAATGCTGATAGAAATGCAAATGCCTGTTAGCAGTACACTGGATAATGGAATTCATTTTTATTACTCTGTATTATCCTGATACACCTAGACATCCCTTCTTCTAGCATATTCCTAAAACGAATTGTTGAGTCATAAGGTATGCATATTTTCAACCTTAGTAGAAAATGCCTCAGTGTTTCCCAAAGTAACTGTGGCTATTTACATTCTTGCAAGTAGTAGAGTATATGAGAATTTCTAATAATCCTCATCTTCACTCAGTGAATTAAGTCAGATGTGTTAAATTGTGCTACTCTAACAACTACTGGTTTCTCATCGTAGTTTTAACTTGCAGCTCTCATATTTCTACCAAAGTTGAGCATCTTTTTATATGTTTATTGGCCTTGTGAACTTTTATTTTGTGAAGTGTTTCTTCAGACCTTTTACCCATTTCTCTATTGAGTTGTTTACCTTTTCTTCAAGTGTTGCAAATTTCTCCCATTCTGTGGCTTATCATTTCTCTCCTCCCCAGCTCCTCTCTTTTGATAAACAGAAGTTCTTAATTTTAATGGAGTCATGTTTATCTCTTTGGTTTTATGATGACTGTTTTGTATGTCTTATTTTAAGAACTCCCTTTCTATCTTGACCTCTAAAGATATTCTCTTTCAGCTTAACTGCCAAAAGCTTTATAGTTTTACCTTCTACATTTTAAGTCCTTATTTAATCCAGAATTGATTTTGTGTATAGAGTAAGGTAGAAGTCTATTTTTTCCAAGTGGTAGACATTAATCCCTGCAACCTTTAATGACAAAATTGTCATTTCCTCACTACTTTGTAGTATCCCGTGTCATAATTTGTGTCCAAATGTGTGTGTGTGTGTGTGTGAGTGTGTCTGTTTCTGAGCTTTCTTATTTGTTGTCAACCTGTCCTCTGTCAGTACTATATCCATATATGGTACTGACCATATTGTGATATGTGATATGACCATACCACATATGGACATAGCCACTTGTTTGTCAGCCTATCCTCTGTCAGTACCATACTGCTGTGTTCATTATAGCTTTAGAAGACACTTTTGAGAACAAATGCAAGATTAGAAAAGTGATTTGATATCTGATAGAACCACTCCTGTTATTCAATTTTTCAAAAATATCTGTTGTTAGCCATGGACATTTCCATATTTATATAAATTCATTTTGATAAAATTGTGTTCCTAAGTTCCATAAAGAAATGTGATGGGATTTAGATTGGGATTACATTGGCTCTATAAGTAAATGTGAAGCAAGTTAAAATAATTTAAAATTTTAAAGATTCCAATCTTTTGGACATGAATCTCTCCATTCGTTTACATCTTTTTTAACACCTCTCAATAAGGTTTATTAATTTCTTTGTATAAGACTTACACATCTTTGTTAGATTTAGTTGGTATTTTTTAGTCATCAATATTTTTATGATATTATAAATAAAAGCTCTGATTTTATTTTCTGACCTTTGCTTGTATAAAGAAATGGAAATGCTTTTTGGTACTGATTTGTTTAACCACTAAACTTGCTCAGTACAAAAAGCTGTAGATTCTTTTGGATTTTTCCTTTCAACAGCTTTATTGTGGTATAATTTGCATACTATATAACTCACTCCGTTAAGCATACAATTCACTGATTTATAGTAATTTTACAGACTTGTACAAGCATCACTTCAATCAGGTTTCAGCACATTTCCATCAAACCACAAAATCCCCCATGCCTATTTGCAGGCAGTACCAATGTCCTATTTCTGGCAATCAATAATCTACTTGCTGACTCTATAGATTTACCCGTTATGGACATTTCCTGTACATGGAATAACACATTATGCGTTCTTTTGCATCTGGATTCTTTCCCTTAGTATAATGTTTTTGAGATTCCTCCATATTGCATCATAGATCAGTATTGAGTATATTTTTATTGATGAGTCAGTGGAATGGATATATACCACATTTTGTTTATCCACTCACTAATCAATGGGCCTCTGGATTGCTTCCACTTTTTCTTTTAATTGTGGTAAAATATATATATAACATTTACTATCTTAGCCATTTCTAAGTATACATTTCAGTGGTATTAAGTATATTCACTTTGTAATGTTACCATCACAACCCATCCTTCTCTGGAACTTCATTTCATCTTGAAAATTGGAAACTCCATACCTATCAAACTAAATTCCCCTAGTGCCCTCTTCTCCCTCCCCCAGCCCCTGGAAACCACCACTTCACCTCTGTCTCCATGACCTTGACTACTCTAAGTACCTCATATAGGTGGAACCACATGGTATTTGTCCCCCAGTGACTGCCCTATTTCACCCGACACAAAGTCCCCAAGGCTCATCCATGTTGTAGTATGTGCCAGAATCTCCTTCTCTTTTAAAGCTGATAAGGAGGGACTTACTTTTTGTTTTCTCTATACTTCACAGCTCTTTTGTCTCTCGTTTCTTGCATTACTGTCTTTTTATGTTTAGTTGATTTTCTTTAATGAAACCTTTGAGTTCCTTTCTCATTTCTTTTTGTGTATATTTTATAGCTGTTTTCTTTGTGATTACCATGGGGATTACACATAACATCCTAAAGTTATAGCATTCTAATTTGGGTTTATACCAGTTTAACTTCAGTAACATCCCAAAACTCTCATCCTGTATAGCTCTGTCCCCACTCCTTTCAGTTGTTGATATCACAAAATTATGCCTTTATGGATTGTGTCCAAAAACATAAACAATTTTTCCAAAATGCATTAGTCTCCTATATTATATAGGAAACAAAATATAACTACTTTTTTATTTTTTACCTGATTTAAGAGACTAATACATTTCTTAAAAAGCAATTAGTCTAAAAGCCAGTATTATTACAACTTTGGTTCATACCTGCACATTTTGCTTTCTATAAGAAATTAATGCGGGACGCCTGGGTGGCTCAGTGGGTTAAAGCCTCTGCCTTCGGCTCAGGTCATGATTTCAGGGTCCTGGGATCGAGCCCCACATCAGGCTCTCTGCTCAGCAGGGAGCTTGCTTCCCCCTCTCTCTCTGCCTGCCTCTCTGCCTACTTGTGATCTCTCTCCTCTCTGTCAAATAAATAAATAAAAATCTTAAAAAAAAAAAATTAATGCATGTGTTGGATTTTGTTTACATATAATTATACCATCTCTGAATATAACAGTTTTATTTATTTCCAGTCTTCATATGTTTTATTTCTCTTTCTCACCTATTATCTCCCTTTCTCACCTATTCTCACCTGACAAGACCTCCAGTACAGTGCAGAATCAGAGTGATAGTCAAGGATTCTTGTCTTTTTTTTCAATTTCAGAAGGAAAGCTTTCAATCTTCATCTTTGGGTATGATGTTTTGCGTGTTGGACAATAACTTCTATTAGATTCAGGAAGTTTCCTTCTTATTTTATAAACTTAGTTTTTATCATAAATATTGAATTTTATAAAAGCTTTTCCTGTATTATTTGAGGTAATCATTTTATTTTTTTCTTTTTAATCTGTTAGTGGGATAAATTTTATAGATTTTGCTAGTGTACCAAGTTTGCATTCCTATAATAAAACCAACACAGTTGGAATGCATTCTTATGTGTTGCTGGATTTGGCTTGCTAGTATTTTGTTTACTATTCTTTCATCTATATTCACTAGAGAGATTGACCTGAAACTTTCCATTCTTGAACTTCCATTGTTAAGTTGTAGTATCAAAGTTATGCCAACCTCAAGAAATTGGAGACCAGTGCTTTTTCTGTTTTTGCATAAACTTTGTATTTTAGAAATGTTTATTCTTTGAATATTTGGTAAATCTCTCCAATGAAATTCTCTTGGCCTGGAGTGGTGGTGGTGTTTTGGGATTTCTATGGTAGTATCTTTGATTGCTAATTCCACTGAACAGTTATAGAACTCATCAAATTTTCTATTTCTTCTTTGAAACAGTTTTGGTAAATTATATTTTTCAATAAATGTATTCATGTCTTCTAAATCTTCAAGTATTTTGGGTGCAGTGTGCTCATAATATATGACATCTAAAGTATCTGTAATGATAACACTTTTGCATTACTGATGCTCGTATTATCTGTACCTTGTCTGTTTTGTCTTTATCATTCCCACCAGAGTATTATCAATTTCATTACTCTATAAATAACTAAGCTTTCTCTTAATTTTATATTTGTTATATATTTTATTTCTGCTCTTTATTACCTCTCTCTTTCTGCTTTCTTTGCTTTCGTGTTGCTGTCCTTTTCTTGAAATAGAAGCATAACGCAAATTTTCACCTTTTCTTTTCTCTTAATTTGAATGGTTTCTTAAATGTTCATAGATTTAGCATACAAGTTTTGATATATCTAGTATTTTCACTCTTCAAAATATTTTCTAATTTTCATTATTTCTTCTCTCAATCCATATGTTATAAGTACATTTTTAAATTTCTAAACATGTGGGGATATTTTAGTTATCTTTTTGTTAATTACTTGTGTTTTCCATAGATCTGTCTCTTAGAAACAGTATATATGGTTCTGATTTAGACCATTTAGTTCATTTATATTCAGTGTAATCCAAAGTATATTGAGATTTGTTATCTTTATTTTAGTACTTTCTATTTTTGTCATCTTTGCTTTCTTTTTCTTTCCTCTCTCATCTTTTTTATTGACTTGGTGTTTTTTGGTTTTTTTAATCATTCCACTTCTCCCCATAAGGTTTGGAAATTAAGTAACTCCATTTTCTTTAGATTGTTACCCTAGAAGTTATGCCATATATAGTTACCATAGGAAAACCTAAAGTTAATCAAAGCATTTATCCTCCTGCCAGATAATACAAGAACTTTGGAATATATTAACACCATTTATTTCCTTTGCCCAACTTATATATTATTGTTGCCAGATTTTAAAGTCTGCTTTGTAGTATTTTTATTTCACCCCATTAATTGTTTTATATAATTAGAGTTCATTTATATTAGCCCATATATTTACCACTTCTTTGTTCTACATTTCTTCTTGTATCTCAAATATTCCAGGTAGGACTACTTTCCTTGTATGTTTAAGTGAGAATATTCTGGTGATGAATTCTCAACTTCTGTTTATAAAATATATTCATTTTATGTCCATATTTGAACAATATTTTGCTTGCTGAAAGAATTCCAAGTTGAAGCTATTTTCTTGCAGAAAATTAAAAACAACATTCTGTTAACCTCTGACTGCTATTGTTTCTGTATAGAAATCATCTGTCCATTTCACTTGTCACCCCTTTGAAAGTAATCTCTTTTCCTGTGGCTATTAAAATGTTTTGTTTTTCTGTAATTTCACTGTGATATATCTAAGTATGGGTTTCATTTCATTTGTTGTATTTTGTGCCTTTTGTTCGTGTAGATTAGTATTGATTCAGAAATTGGCCATATATCAACTCTTCAGATATGGCCTCAGGGAATGCCTACCTCCTGCTATGATGGAGAAACTGGTGCCAGACCTAACTTCCCACCAGAAACAACTAGAAAACTGGAAAAATGTTTGAAACAATTGTTTTTTTTTCTGATCCATGAGAGACAAGAAACAAGATAAAATGTAGAATCACTTTGGATTTCTCCGTAAGGATCCTTTCAGGACCATGGTTCAGAGAAGGTAATCTCAGCCACTGCCAGGTCTTATGCCTGAGTAACTGAAATTTGCAAGGCAGAGAACCAGAGAAGATAGAACTACACAGAGAAAGAGCTTCAGAAATCTGCATAGTCCTTTTGAATGTGTTTCTCACTCATAGAATAAAACTTGAAGAAGCCAGACAAACAATGTCAAGGGAGTTGTAAGCTGAAAAACATCAAGAGCTCACATAGGGCTGGGAAATATTAGAGTTCTGCCAGAGAGGAGAATCCTTGTTAAATACATAGTACATGCAGTAAAGATTCCAGAATCACTTCACCTTATTAATAGAATTAAATGAGCCCAGAACAAAAGGTATTCTAAATTCACCTTGACAGGACTTAAAACCAAGCCTCAAAATAATCTAGCATGTTCTCAAGTAATTTAACTGCCTGAAGAAATCCAAAACTTTTATTACTAGATAAGTAAAAACGGTACCCATAGCCAGGAAGAAAAAGCAATGCATAGTACACACTCAGAAATGACAGAGGTGGCACAATTAATAGACAAGAACTTTAGCAATTATAAATATGCTCAATGATTTAAAGGAACACATGAAGATAATGAGAAAAGAAATGGAGTATACAAAAAGGAACCAAATGGAAATTTGGGCATGTAAATTATAATACTGGAAATTTTTTAATTTACTGGATGTGATTAACAAATTACACACTGCAGAAGAACAGATCAGAGAACTTGACGACAGACCAAAAAAAAGGCAGGAAAAAAAAAAAATAACCAGAGAGTCTCAATGACCAGAGGGACAATATTAAGCAGTATAAAGAAGGGTAGAGGTGGGAGTTAGGAGTATTTTAAGAAATAATGGCCCAAAGTTTTCCGTATTTGATGAAAAGCCTTTCTATTAGTTATTGATTACTGTATAACAAATTACTCCAAAACTTAGTGGCTTAGAACAACATTTATTATTTCACAGTTTCTGTGGGTCAGGAATCCAGGCATGTCTGAACCAGAGTGCCTCTGACTCAGGATTTGTCATTAAACTGCAATCATCTCAAGGCTTCAAAGGGGAGAATTCACTCCTGAGTTGACGCTAAAGCTATGGCAGGCCTCAGGTATTAACTGTTGTTGGCAGATGTCAGTTCCTTGCCTCATGAGCCTCTTTATATGTGTACTCACAGCATGGCAGCTTGCTTCCCTCAGAGTGAGAGCTGAGAGAGAAAGAGGTAGAGAAAGGAAGGGAAGGAAAGAGGGAAAAGCAAGACAAAGGCTGTGGTCTTTTTTTAACCTAATTTTAAAGTGACATCCCATCACTTTTACCTTTTTCCATTAGTTAGAAGCAAGTCATTGAGTTTAACCCCATCTCTCCCCCTTGAGTGTGGGGTTCTGAATACTAGGAGGTAGGGAAATTGGGGGCCATTTTAGAATCTACCTACCACACCATTACATCACACAATATACAAAAGTAACTTGAAAGAATCATAGTCCTAAAAATAAAAGGAAAACGACAAAATTTCTAGAAGAAACATGAAGAAAATTTGTGGTAAGCAAAAATTTCTTACATAGGACACAACAAGAACAATTCATTTAAAAAATTGATAGACTACATTGTATTAAAAACCTGTACTCTTTGAAAATCACCATTGAAGAAAATGAAAACGAGACTGTGAGAAAAGATTTGTAAATAGTATAACTGACAAACAATTTGTATTCAGATTATTAAAAACAAATCTTATAGTTCAATAATGATAACAATTTGGCAGTTTACTACAAAGTATGTACTTATTATATGGCCATGCAGTTGTACTCATAGATATTTACCCAAGAGAAATGAAAACAGATTCACCAAAAAACTTGTGCACAAATATTTGTAGCTGCTTTATTTATAATAGCCAAAAATGGGAAACAACCCAAATGTCCATCAAGAATTGTGTGGATAAACACACAGCGATAAAAGGGACAAACCACTGATAAATGCAACATGGATGATTGTCAAAAATGAGATGAAACGAAAGCCAAAGAAGAATGCACACTGTATGATCACACTTATATGAAATTCTAAAAAAGACAATTCTAATCTAGTGACAACAATATGGTGGATGCCTAGGGCTGGTGATGGGAGAATGACTGCATGTAGTCATGAAGGAATATTTTGGGGTGAGGGACATATTCTGTATATTAACTGTGATTATAGATATGTGGGTGTATGCATTTGTCAAACCTTACTAAGCTCTATACACAAAATGGCTACATTTTTTTTCCATAATTGTACCTCAATAAGGTTGATTTTAAAAACAAAACAAATATTGCCCCTGTGCAATTCCTTCTCTCCCATCCTTCTGGGACTCTGCTCAAGGTATGTTAGACTTTCATATTACATTCCTATGTCTCTCTTTATTTCCATCTTTTTCTTTTCACTGTGCTGTATTCTGACAGTTTCTTCAAATCTAATATTTTATAAGTTCTCTTTTTGTGTTCACTCTGCTGTGTGTGTCTATTGGGTTTTTATCTTAAGGTTTTTTTGTTACTAAAAGTTCTATTTAACTTTGTCATACCTGCCATTTTACATTCTTAGAGCCTCCTGTTTCTTGACGACATTTCCAATTTTGCCTTGCTTTTCTGTTAAAATAGTAAACATTATTTGAAAGTCTACATCTGGTAAATTCAATATCAGACAGGTTGGTTTCTGCTGGTTCTTTGCATGTTGCCTGGTTTCTCTAGCTACTTGCTAGTAATTGCCCTGCAAAATTTTTGTTACAGGGCTTTTTTGCCTTTGCTTCTTCTGGGTGCCGTAGAGCACTTCTGGTTTTGAGAACATGATGAAAGGTAGGCTTTCCGGCCTTCCCTAGGTATTTGTTCTTTGAGGTAAATCTGTAAGATGGCTGGTCTATGGCCACTTCACAGGAACGTTTCTTTTTTTTCTTCTCCTGTTTTGCTTATGACCAAAGTAGCTTCTCTATAGTCCTATGACTTTGCAAGAAGGGATGTGGATTAAGATATGGTTCACCTTTATCTTGAAGGAGTACCCCCTTGGGGTCCCAGATAAATGTTGGGTGTGGTCCCACACCCCCTTCTCTGAGTGGTAACAGAACCAGGCCCTAAATGTGTGGGGTATTGTAAATGCCTTCCAGGGCATAAGAAGCTTTGGTGTTCCCGTGTTCTGCTTATGTTTCTCATTACAAACTTCCATTCAATAAGTGTCTTGGGACTTTTTGCTATATTTTCATTTCTTTAATGCTTTTAAAGTGTTGTAGAATTTTTCATGGCTTTGTATGCTTTTACTGGATCCAAGCATATACTCTTCAAAAATATCCACCTCATTTAGCACAGTGATTAATGTGTCTTGGTGAAAACCTGGTAAAAATCTTCAGATAATTTTTGTTTACATGTGTCTCTGGTCAATTACATGATCCTGGAAGTTGAAATGGACTGTAGCTACAAAATAGATCAATTAGAACTGTTACAGGGAATTAGTTAGCATCAGGGTTATTAGAACCAATGTTGCACTTATACAGCATATTACTTCTAATTAATAAATATTGGCAATTGATATTAGTATTATTTCTTAACTAAAATATGTTGTATACCTTTGTGTTTTAACTATATTACTTTGAGATATAGTGAGGCCAGACACAGATCAAGAGAGAGACATGGGAAAGAGTTCTATAATTTCTTATATTCACAGTTCCCTGGGGCAAACACAGGGCCACTCAGGGAAAGCACCAGGGTTGGTCACAAGGCAAAGGAAGTAGGGGTAACAGTGGGCAAGTCCCTTTTTCATAATTTTCGTGGAAGGAATGAGGCAGGGTAAGTAGTTTTAGGAATGGCTAATTTGAATGACTTCAGTGGGCTCTGGTTGTCTGATATCTGGCCCTGGGGCAGTTAAGGCAGCTGTATAGTAGCCCCGATTATGAGAGCGCAATAGGCAAAGTGGTTGGGAGTGTGAATTTAATCGGCTGCACAAGAAGGGAAACTGATGGGCCTCTAGCTAGGGCCTCAAAACTGAGTCAAGACAACATTTAAAAACAACTATATTATACCTTGAAGCAACTAACAGTTTGGAGTCATAACCCTAGGATATAAGGCCACATTATTTTAATAGGACAGAAGTGCCTAACTCTGATTTATTTATATCACAGAGTTGAAATGAGAGATGAAAAAGTGCCTGTCATGTTAGCTGAGATCTTAAAAACATCTTGAAAAATGTAGCACAATTTGTAACCATGCTTCTTGCTTAGTGAGAGACTTTCCATACTGAGGATGTCCTGTAAAGATTTAACATCCCATTTTCTAACATAATAGCTTTTTCTTCAGTCAGTATGCTTTGACGATTAGAAACTATAAATCTACTCTGAGAAAGCTTTTGTCACTTGGCAGATATTTTGCATCAGGCTTAAGAAAAAGGCAGTGCCACTTCTTTGTGGGTCTCATTACACTTGATTTTTCCATAGTTCTTGGGGAAAAAAGAATGATGAGTAAGTCAGTTTGGTTTAATATTATCTTTGTATTAAAAATTACATGTAGATTATTAAAATGATATAAACTCTGCAAGAATATAAGCACATTAAATTTTTATATGTAATATATAATTATATATTATATTATTAACATATTAATATATATTAACATATGATTTTCTTTTATTAGTAAATGTACCTGAAAATATCCAAATTTGCTCCGATTCGGGGGTTTTAGTACACCTTCAAAAGTGTTCGGCAAGATTATTTGTATCTTGGCTATCTCTTGACTCCATTAAGTTCAGAAATAAGTTCAGAATTGCAATTTAAAGTATCTAGTACTTCAGTTTACAAATTTATACAGGTACTTCCAGAAACAAAAGCAGATACCTAAAAACTCACTTTAATTTGTGTAAAAAACATCTGAGTGACCACTCTTTTCTAAACATTCTGCTAGATGCCATAGAAACACAAAGATGAGTAAGACAAGGCCCTGCTCTTAAGAAATTACAACATCCCATTACCCACTTTTGTTTCTCCTTATAGCATTCATCATTAACAGTAATTGCATTTTATATTTATTTCTTTATACTTTTTATCTTTTCTCCCTCACAATAATATCAGCTCTATAAAGTAACTTATCTCTTGTGTTCCTCACTATATCCCTAGACTATAAGAGAGTGTCCAACCCTAGTAGATACTTGGAACATGTTTATTGAATGGGTGAATGAAAGCTAGTTGATTTTTTTCAATTTTTGTTTCTTTTCTAGGACAAATTCTCCTTCTAATTTTGATCTTTTATGAATAATTTTAGTTTTTGAAATGCATTTGAACTTTGTGAAACGTGATAAAGTATGTGTCCACACTATCCAAGAAACTAAGAAACATGAATTCCCGTAATTATACCACTGCCTTATAGTGAAACTTTTTTCTCATCTCATAAACATTTGAAAATGCTACCCATTCTGATAATTATTATGAAAACTATTGATGATAAAGGAATACATAGTCCAAGACATAGGCACCATGATTGAGTGAAAAAAGTTTTTTAAAACTAGTACTGCTCATAATCAAGATCATACTTTAAGAGGATAAACTATTACACAAAGCAATGTGTCTAGGATTATTTATCCGTGTTTAAACTCATGTTTGAACTCCTGTTCTAAAATTTCAGGTACACATTGGTCATACATTACAAATCTCTGTGAACTCTGCATGGATATCCACAGGCACCAATACATCAGTAGTTATTGTCACATAATACTTGTTGAATGAATATGTGTATATGAGCATAACTATTTATGTAAACATAAAGTCCATAGCACAGTGTTGGGTACTTGATAAGTATTCTGTAAAATATCTATAGGTGATTCAGTTGCATTATTGAAATGTGACATTTTAGAGGAGTTTTTGCTGGCCAGTACTACAAGACCAAAGAAGAATCCCTTCAGCCTGAATTCTGGGATGCAAGGCCAGCTTTATGAGCAAGCAGAGTAGGTAGCTCCATGTATGACTGATTCAAATGAGTTTCCTAGAATGAGTTTGGTGTTAATAAAACAAAAAAACAAAAGACAAAAAAAAAACTTAGTCTGCTACCTGTCATCATGCCACCATAACTTAATTCTTTTGAACACCAGAAATTGTTTGTTTTTCATAGACTCTTGGTGGTGTCTTTAGCTAAAATTCAGGTGCTGTGGAAAGTAGTCCTATGGAAAGTAGTCCTATGGTTTCCAATAGTCAGAATCTTGAAAACAACATGGATATGGTCCATAGAATGACAAGTGGAGATTGCACTGCCTTCTCTTGTTGTACCTCCTTTCCTGTACCCTCACAGTCAGTTGCTGAGTCTGTCTGATCCTGCCTCCTTAATGTTTTTTCAAAGACATTTGCCTTTATCCTTGCTACCTGTACCTTGGTTCAGGCCAACCCTCATCTCTTACCTGGATTCCTGCAACAGCTTTCTGATTGATTTCTGGATCGCTAAACTTGTCTTCCCTCTAATCCATTTTCCACACTGTATGCCAGAGATGCCTCTTATCAATGTCGTTAATTCATTTTACTCTTCCACCCCTTCCCACCCCCAATTAGGAAGAAGGTAGCCACAGGGATTTTCTCATCTGGCCCTTACATGTATCCCAGTAGCATTTCTTATCACTGTCTACTTTTTATTATTCTCTTCTACTTAAGAAAATTTTAGAGAAGAGTGCCTGGTGGCTCAGTCGGTTAAGCGTCTGCCTTTGTTCGACTCAGGTCATGATCCTAGGGTCCTGGGATCAACCCCCACTTCGGGCTCCCTGCAGCTGCTCCCTTTGCCTGCCGCTCCCCCTGCTTGTGCGCTCGCTCTCTCTCTCTCTCTCTCTCTCTGTCAAATAAATAAAATCTTAAAAAAAAATTTTTTTTAAAGAAAATTGTAGAGAAACCACCATCATCTTAAGGTCCTTTTATTATAATAAGAAATTATTATTACCAGTTTTAAAGATCAAAATTATATCCAAAGCAGCCAGTCCTTTCAAAATATCTGCTAACTAATAAACCAGCCAGTCATTTCTCTTTGTTAAACCACAGGGCATTGGTAGGTAGTGAAACTGCTTTGGGGAGTGTGAAGCCACTTTGCCATTATCCACGAGGAAACGTACCTTTTAAAAGACAGTAGCAGTGAACTTGACAGACAAAAAAATCCTTGCCCTGGTGGAGTTTTCATTCTAATAGAGACAATAAACAAGAGAAATTAAATATAAAATGTGGTAGATAATAAGTGCTGAAGAAAAAGATAAAGCAGAAAAAGGGAATGGGTAGTAGTTATATTTTTAGAAGGGAGTGTAGTTTTAGAAAGAGTCTGCAGAGATAATCGTCCTGAACTCTCCTGATGCTTTCTCTTCTTCCTTTTGTTGAATAAGGTCTGATTATAGCCAGTTTGTTGTCCTCCCTGTACCTTCAGCCATTCAGCTTAATGTGGCTGGACAAAAACACATGCTCGTGGTCTCACTCTAAATTCATGATCACAAAAAGGGTCTTTATGCTCACCAGGCAGTCAGTCTGTAGATACTATTCTCCTTGGCGACTATTTCACACCCTCTTGTCCTTCCTCAGATGTTTTACATCTCCTCCCTACCATCACTTTCATTTGGTAACTTCAATTCCTCTTTCACTGAGAAAAGAGAAGCGATTAGAAGAAAACTTCTACTGCATTTATATTTCTTTTTTTTTATTAACATATAATGTATTATTTATTTCAGGCGTACAGGTCTGTGATTCATCAGTCTTACACAATTCACAGCACTCATCATAGCACATACCCTCCCCAGTGTCCATCACCCAGCCACCCCATCCCTCCCACCCCCCTTCCCCTGCAGCAACCCTCAGTTTGTTTCCTGAGATTCAGAGTCTCTTATGGTTTGTCTCCCTCCCCAGTCCCATCTTGTTTCTTTTTCCCCTCCCTTCCCCCACAACTCCCTGCCCTCCCTCTCAGAGATCATATGATAATTGTCTTTCTCTGATTGACTTATTTCGCATAGCACAATACCCTCTAGTTCTATCCACGTCGTTGCAAATGGCAAGGTTTAGTATTTTTGATGGCTGCATAATATTCCATTGTGTATATACATGTATACCACATATTCTTTATCCATTCGTCTGTTGATGGACATCTAGGCTCTTTCCATAGTTTGGCTATTGTGGACATTGCTGCTATAAACATTTGGGTGCACGTGTCCCTTCGGATCACTACCTTTGTATCTTTAGGGTAAATACCCAGTAGTGCAATTGCTAGATTGTAGGGTAGCTCTGTTTTCAACTTTTTGAGGAACCTCCATACTGTTTTCCAGAGTGGCTGCACCAGCTTGCATTCCCACCAACAGTGTAGGAGTGTGCATTTATATTTCTATGGGCATCTTTTCCCGTATACCCTGCTGTAATAAGATAAACTGCCCCTGCTCCAATATAAAGCCAAACTCTTCATTTGTCCCATAGATTTCATCTCCATTTTGCCATACGGCCTCCTGTTGAATTCTCAATTAAAAAACAATCTTTTTTTGAAAACAATTTTCCATAAAAAATAGAATGCTTTAATATAGCAACATGAAGTGGTCAACTACCTTCAAGAGAGAAATAAATAGAAATAATTCATGGAATAAGAAATTTAAAACTAACCAGCCAATCTTCTAAGGAACATTCCTACCTAAATGAAATCTTGGGGTGTAAATTTGTTTCGGCTGCCTGCCCCCTCGCTGTGCTGGTGCGCCATGGTCAGATTTGCTCAGCAGATCACGTCAGGTAACAGAGCCCTGCCTAGCCCAGTCAAGAAAGTTTGTATCTTAACGCCAGTTGTACCTTGAATCCAGTCAATATAACTAGGATTTTTTTTCAGTTTCAAACCTTACTTACCCTCTTCTCTGTCCAGCCTTAAAAACTAAGTTTTGGTAAACAACCTTCCAAACCCTAAATAAGTTAAAGCTACCAAATTTCCAGTAATTTAGTGATTTTTTCTTACCTCTTAGATAAAAGGAAAGAAAGGAAATAGAATTATTTCCTTCAAAATCAAGAAAATAATACCATCACTTGACACCGAAAATGGGTAAGATTATTTTTCTTATATTATGCAATATTTTTAAAAATAGCTTTTAACATCAGTTAAAAAAAAAAAAGTTAGCAAATATTGCCCTGCCATCAGAAATACTACATTCTACCTGGGGAGTCAGACTGTAAAGATCTATACTAATGGAAGTTTACTCTGCTGCAATTTTTTAGCAATTCAATCTCTACTTTTAGTGAATTAACTCTTTATTTCTTTTACCATTTCTATTAATTTGAATTTATATCAAACTCAATTCGTATGTCGTTGCTAAGAACTTAAATTGTTCTCAAAGCTTCTTAAGTAATGTTTCAGAATATGAACTTTTCAAATCATTCAGCACATAACTGAAGGCATTATTATGTTCATTTTATTTCCAGTTTACATAGAATCTTAGAGGACTATGTATGGTTTCTCAGAGTGGTCTCCATCTTTTATGCATAACTCTTAATTCAGTAGCCTTTTAGATGCTGAAAAATATAAGTTTAAACTAATATATTTATCAGTGGCCTTAAACAATGAGCTACTGAAATACATTTTTAGAGACCTAAAAAATTTTCTTCTAAACATAAGTGACTGACTTAAGATCTTAGTGTAAGAATCAGTTGGAGTATATAAAAAGCTAACATGCTAAATTCAAATCCAAGGCCTGCCCCACAAATGTGTGATTATGTATAAATCAGTTTTCCAAGCTTCAATTTTATCATTTACAAGAATAAAAGCTACATTAGGTTGTTAAGGTTATTTATGAAAAAGTATAAATATCAAAGTGTCTCATAAACTGTAAAGTATCTAGCAAATCTATATTTTTATTCAAATTAGAAATATACTCAGATTTTGTTCTTTAATTGCCTTACTGTCTCTGAATTGCTACTACTTGACTGTCCTTGAGAGATTTTCAACATCCTTTTTAATTTTTATCATGATCTTATCCTTTCAAGTTCAAATGGATATTAGTTATTATCACTACATTTCCTTCCGCTATTTTAATTCAATGTAACCATTTTTAATAAATTCACAATAAATACATACGGAAAGAATCCTTTGAATGCTCTTATTAAAGACAGGAGCAAGAAAACAAAAAACAAACAAAAAATATCCACAGATTCTTCTAGCCATCACCTCTCCTGCTTTTGTGACAGAGCACTGTTTTTTAATAAATTTTAAAAGCCCCATGTTCTGTGGCATTTTGGGTCCATTGAGTAGATTGAAAAAGGGTGCTCAAAAGTAAACTGATTATCAAAAATAAATAGGTTACATTTTTTACATGCTTTGAATTTTTAGATTAGTCATATTTCTTTAGACATCTTTTTTAAAAGGAGTAATTATGCTTAAAGTAACTATTTCTTGTTATATGATAATTTTTATAAAATTATAAAAATGTGAGAAAGCATTATATTCTAATAAGGTTTCATTGCATATATTTTAAGATTTTGCATAGGAAAATCTAGCTTTCATAAGTTATAATTAACCTTTGCTTGATATTCCTATGTTGATTGTTTAAACCACACTGTTGGAAATAGAATTACATTAGAATATACTAAGGAAAACTTTCTCCATTTCTCTGGGTCACTTAAATTGTACTAGTATGCTCAGACATGTCAAAACTAAAATGTTAACTTTCAACATAGGAATGTTTTCACAAGATTTTGCATTAAGATTATTTCCTTCACAAAAGGATTATATATTTAATAATGTTGAGAAACAGTATGTTTTTAGCACATAAGGAGGCAGTACAGCATTAGACATAAGAGCACTAACTCAAAAGTCAGTCAAACCTGAATTTGAATCCCACACAGCCCCAATCCTTTCCATTTTATCTATAAACCCCATATGTTATTGTAAATCTTTATTCATATGATAACAAATATAAGATGTTAGCTCCATGCCTTGCATGTAAAATGTTTAGGAAGCAAACAGTGAACACTGGGCTTAGGGAATAGCCTTTGTAAATGCTAAGAGATTGTTGTATTCAAAGTAAAACCATGATATAACGCATGAGACTTATATGAGAAGTTCATGTGCTTATTCCATTTTTTTTTATTTTTTTATTATTTTTTTTATTTTTTAATTAACACATAATGTATTATTTGCCCCAGGGTACATGTCTGTGGATCCTCAGGCTTACACATTTCACAGCACTTACCATAGCACATACCCTCCTCAATGTCCATAACCCAGCCACCCTATCCCTACCCGCCCCTACCCCCTAGCCACCCTCGGTTTGTTTCATGAGTTTAGGAGTCTCTTATGGTTTGTCTCCTTCTTGATCCCCTGTGCTTATTCCATTTTTAATTTGTGAAAGCATTACTAGTTTTAGAAAGCACTAGATTTTAGGCAAGATTTATATATATAAATTGTATCTCTCCTCTTTGGAGATATAAATAACGCTGAGGAATATATATGAAATCAAGTCAAAAATCTTTCTGCAATAGAAATGTAGCTACTAAAATATTTTCACTGACATATCTCACCTATTGGTCAAAATAGAGACACAATAAATTTATAATTTTTGAAGTAGAAAATTAATGCTTATTCCAATGAAAAAATGTGTTACAAATGTGAGGATCTATACTGGACATATTTACAATAGCATCCATATTGGGCATTGTCAGTTTGAGGTATGCTATGTTGTACTAATAATGCACAAGGCTAACTCCTAGATGGTATTTCTGTATCTTTGGGGATGGATTCATTTGCTACCCTTAGAAATGGTTTTGTTTTCAGAATGATTCAATGGTACAATCCAAGTCTTCAACCTATTAGGTCTTTCACTAATAATAAATTATAAAATAAACTACAGAGCAGTGCTTAAAAAGCAAATGGCTCATTTGATGCATCTGACTCTCCTTGTAAGAATTTCTCTGTGTATACCATGAATTTATACATTCTACCATTCCAACAAAAAGTGTTTATTACTAGCTATCAAAAATGAGTTCTGGGGGTGCCTGGGTGGCTCAGTTGTTAAGTGTCTGCCGTCAGCTCAGGTCATGATCCCAGGGTCCTGGGATCGAGCCCCGCATCGGGCTCCCTGCTCAGTGGGAAGTCTGCTCCTCCTTCTCCCACTCCTTGTGCTTGTGTTCCCTCTCTCTCTGTGTCTCTCTGTCAAATAAATAAATAAAATCTTTAAAAAAAAAAATGAGCTCTGAAGGTTAGGTCCCAGCATCCTGCTTCCCAGTGTGCCATTATTGTGCTATATTAAGCATCAAAGCTTTCTCCCTAAAAATGTGCCCCTTAAAAACTTAGTGCTAGTCTGTACTCAACAAATCTTGAAAATACTTGGATGTTTGCCTCTATCCTCTCTACTTTATAACAATTAAATTCTTATAAGTTGGCTATTTTTCTTGCTTATTATGTGTCCACCTATTTACTACAATTAGAAAAACACTAGAGATAAAACCAAATACCAGCATAGCCACAAAACCTTTAGGATGGTAGAGTCCTCTCTGGACTAATTGTGCTGCCTTTGGAAACATTTGTTCCATCTGATGACTGACAATTAAACATAACTACCAGATCCCTATGATTTCTTAAGATCTTACCATAAGTAAGTATAGCCATAATTAAATGTCACACAAAATAATTAAATAATTTTCCCATAGAAGGAAGTTTTTCATCTTAGTCTCAAAAAGCTAGTATAGGGGCACATGGGTGGCTCAGTAAGTTAGAGCCTCTGCCTTCGGCTCAGGTCATGATCTCTGGGTCCGGGATCGAGCCCCGCATCAGGCTCCCTGCTCAACAGGGAGCCTGCTTCCCCCTCTCTCTCTGCCTGCCTCTCTGCCTACTTGTGATCTCTCTCTCTGTCAAATAAGTAAATCTTTAAAAAAAAAAAAAACTAGTATAAAAGCTTTTTAAAAATCTGAGCTCCTCTGTGGTATCTTCTTTCAGTATTAAGTTTGCTTTAATTTGTAAAATTTTATTAGTTCATCTATAATTATTCCCTCTTAGTTTCTCTTCTATCTTGAAATGTGTGTAATATAGAATTTTGAGCTTCCAAGAGGAAATAATAGTCATTATTAATGTATAACATTTGTAACTGTCCTATATCTGTAGTAATCCTACTTGAATGAGACCTTGTTATTTTTATAGATTAAATCAAAAACAACTTTTTTTTTTTTAAGATTTTATTTATTTATTTATTTATTTGACAGAGAGAGAGTGCGCGTGAGAGAGCGCACAACCAGGGGGATCTGCAGGTACAGGGAGAGGGAGAAGCAGGTTCCCCACTGAGCAGGGAGCCCAATGCAAGGCTCGATCCCAGGACCCTGGGATCGTGACCTGAGGTGAAGGCAGACGTTTAACTGAGCCACCCAGGCGCGCCTAAATCAAAAACTTATATAAGAAAAAAGTGAGATGAGCGTTATCCTACCAGATATTAAAATATGTGAAGCTGTGTAGTAGTATTTACACAGGGATAGATAATTTGAACAGAAATTTTGTTCATGATAATAATGCCATTTCAAATCAGTAGTGAGAAATGATGTTGGAAAAATTTTAAATCATTTAGAATATTCTGTATTCCATATATAAGGTAAATTACAGGTGGATTAACAAGCTAAATAAAAACATATTAGAAGAAATAGGATTATTTTTATTATCTTGGAATGGAAAGGTCTTTCTAGATAAAACACAAAACCCAGGATGCAAAAAAGAAAACTATTGGTTAAATTGATTTAGCCATAAAAATTAAGCTTTTATGTGAAGAAAGGTACTAAACAAAGATAAAAGACAAATGACAAAAATAAAGGACTAATATATAGAATTGATGAAGAATTCCATAATTAAGAAAAAGATTAACAACCTAATAAAAAGTTGGACAAAGTATGTAAAGTGGCAGTTCACAAAAGCAGAAATACAAAGTGCCTTTAAACTTAGCAAATCAGAAAAAAACAAAAACAAAAAACAAAAAACAACCTTAGATCAGGTTCAGCTGCACTATTTGCTGAAGAAATGCAAATTTAAACAATAATTTTACCCAGCAAATTGACAAAAATGTAAAAGATGATTATTATGCAGTATCTGCAAATACATGAAGAAACAGGAAAGGTGTACAGTGTTAGTGGGAGTGTAAACTGGCAAATCCTTTTTATAAGGTAATGTGGCAGTATCTAACAGATTTAAACTGTACATATGCTTTTGAGGGGCACCTGGGTGGCTCAGTGGGTTAAAGCCTCTGCCTTCGGCTCAGGTCATGATCTCAGGGTCCTGGGATCGACCCCCACATCGGGCTGTTGCTCAGCAGGGAGCCTGCTTCCCCCTCTCTCTCTGCCTGTCTCTCTGCCTACTTGTGATCTCTCTCTGTAAAATAAATAAATAAAATCTTTAAAAAAAAAAAAACTGTACATATGCTTTTGAAATTCCAGATACAGGAATCTGTCCAAAGAAATACTTGCATATATGTAAACATGTGGTAACATATTTGTCCTTGCCACCTGTCAGATCCTTCACATCTTTAATCATGACTATTAAAGCAGCCGCCTTCACTCTAGTTTCTTTGCCAACAGTTTTATTCTGCTCTATTCCATCTTTCATACTGCTGTCAGAATTATTTTCCTGAAAAGCAATTATGATTCTGGCCCTGCCTACTTAAAGACTTCTGCTTTACTGTTGTCTATAGGTCTTTTATAGTCTTCTCTCCACCTTCATATCAGCAATCTTCCTGTCTACCTCTGTCCTTCATGTTCCTTGTGTTCCTGCCACACTGAACTCCAACTTCAATAAACCCAACGTGTTCAGCTAGCCCTTTTACAGCTCCTAGTCTGCACTCCACTCACTCATCACATATTTATTGAATAGCCTTGTTCTTTAAGTACTGATGATACAGCAAAGCCCAAGGTCCCCCTGTTTTGTTTTGTTTTGTTTTGTTTTGTTTGAAGATCGTAGATTATTGATGGGAATGTGGAATTACTGCATGTGTGTGAGTGTGTGTGTGTGTGTGTGTGTGTGTGTGCTTAAAATCAGATAATAAGTAGTATGTAGAAAATTAAAATCAGTCAATGTGATGACGAATGGGTGGGTACCTGAAAATGGTAGACAAGGACGATCCTATGAGAAAATAGATCTTAAGATAATCTAATGACAAAAAGGATCCTGTCATTTAAACATCAGGAGAAAGAATATTCCAAGCAGAGAGAACAGTTAGTGCAAAGACCCCAAGGCAGGAATATACTTGTATGTTTGAAGTAAAAGAGATCGTATGCAGAATAAAGGCAATAGTGACAGATTTGGGAAATTTATTATAGTAAGTATTGCCAGCCACCACAGCAAACTCTAATGTCTCATAGACTTAACACAACAAAGGTTTATTTCTTGCTCATACTGTACATATCAGGCAGTTTTGCAGAAAGGCTCTGCTGGTAGAGATTCCACTGTCTTGAACATGTGGTTTCCTGAAATCATTGAAACAGGGAAAGAGAGGGATGGAAGAACACTGGATCTTAACTAACTCAACTCCGAAGTGATACACATCACTTCCTTTTACCTTCATTGGCCAAACTAGTCATATGGACCCAATCTAACTGCATAAGAGTCTAGGAAATGTATATGGAACAAACAGAATGCTTGGTGAACATTGTCTCTGCTGCAGACGGACACCTGATCTTGTAGGTTTTTATTAGCCATGTTAAAGGGTTTTAAATGTGAATGAAGGGCAGTGGTCAGTTTTGAAAAAAGTTACCTGATCTGATTTCCTTTTTTTAAGATTTTATTTATTTATTTGACAGAGAGACACAGCGAACTGAGAGAGGGAACACAAGCAGGGAGAGTGAGAGAGGGAGAGAGAGAGAAGCAGGCTTCCTGCTGAGCAAGGAGCCCAATGCGGGGCTCCATCCCAGGACCCTGGGACCATGACATGAGCCGAAGGCAGCCGCTTAACGGCTAAGCCACCCAGGCGCCCCTGTTTTTTTTTTTTTTTAAAGATCACTCTGGCTATTATGTGGAAAATGAAAGTGAGTAATAAAGCTCAGGAAAAACGTAGAAGGCTACCACAAGGTTCTTATTAAGAGTTAATGGTGGCTTAGACTAAGAAGAAAGAGAAAGGTGAATTTGTTGGGAGGGTTTTTTTTTACAGGTAATACAAAGTGCTGATAGATTGGATGTGAAATATGAAGGAAAAGGTAAGAATGAAGGATGATTCTAGAGGTAGTCTGTACATGCTATTTCTTTGTAGGGATGTCCTTTCCCAAGTTCCACCTGAAAAAAATTTTCTTCCTTCCAGACCCAACTCAAGTATCATTTTTTTTGTAAGATATTTTTAATTCCCCTCACAGATCAAGTCTTCCCTTTTTTTCACTCCCATACCGTTCTCATTCTTCTTTATGACACCTACTGAACTTCCCATTTACATCTATTTCTTCTTTTTTTTTCAAGGTTTTTTGGGGTTTTTTTTACATCTATTTCTTCTATAAGACCATGAGCTAACATCTTGCCTGGCATATAGTTGACCAATAAAATTGTATTGAATTTATGTATTTATTTACTTATTTATTTATGGTATGTAGCATTTTCTAAAGAAAATCTTTTTCTGATGAAAATATTACATATTGTATATTAATTCAGTACAATTTTGTTGATATATATATACTTATATGAACATATATATTTAATATGAATACACAGCATTTGAGCCTAAGGAATTTTCTTCAGTCTCTAAAACATTATTCTTGGCTATATATCTGTAATGTTTGGCTGCCATAACTGCTTTTTTTTTTTTTAATAGAATGAGAGGCAGCTGCAGGTACTGGCAGATTACAAAATGCATAATTACTAAAAGTAACTGAAGCATATTACAGTATAATTCAACAGAAAAAAAACATCTGGCACATGCTATGTTAATTTGTCATAAGAGAGTTTCAAAGAAAGCACTTGCTGCAGCTGGCAGATCCATCATTTCCTTGAAACGAATAGTACACCTTTTGTTTTTAATTCTCTAGTATAATATAGAATAGAGCCTTATGTGATTTAATCTTTAGTCATCACTAAAGGATTTCAGGCATTGAGGAAATTTCCTCTATGCTACATCAACCAAAATATACATAGTTTATTCTTATCTTAAGCAGTGCCTCAATAATAACAGAATGATCTGAGCAATTATAGTAATTGATGATAATGTCTAAGATATTGGCCCAAATTTCAAGCTCCCATTCCTTAAAGAACCATAACTTCTCTTTTTTTATTTAAAGTATATATGATGTTTTCAAAGAAACTCATGCATTGTAGGGAAAACTTTGTTCTTACCCTCATAACCATACTTTTCAGTTATTATATATGCCAGCGATGCTAAGAATTGAAGTACATTTCAAGTGGAAATTCTTCCTTTCAGCATGGTTTAGGTATGATATCCATTTCTAAAAGGGTTGAGTATTATTAGAAAACAGCTTCTAGTGCTAACATTTTTGAAATAAGTATATTTCTAACTTTCTACTGAGCATATCCATAGGTACCTCAAAATCAATATATTCAAAACTAAACCCATTATTTCACGCATAACCCAAGTTTTTATTTCATCCTGTATTTCCTCTTCCATGAGCAGCAATATCTACCCCGTTGCTCAAACAAAACTCCAGATGTCATCCTGAACTTCTCCTCACACCCCCAAATCAATTACTACTAATTCTACCTCCTAAATATCTCTTGAATCTGTCTGTTTCCCCCCAGTAGTTCAGGCTATCTACCTTGCTCACCTGAATTACTGCTATAACCCTCTAATTTATCACAGTCATATTGCCTTATTACTCTTTCTTGCTGTAATCAGCAAGATTTTCTGATATTCAGATCTAACCATGTCACTTCTCTTCTTAAAATAGTGCCAGGGCGCCTGGATGGGTCAGTCAGTTAAGCGTCTGACTCTTGATTTGGGCTCAGGTATTGATCTCAAGTCATGAGTTCAAGCCTGCATTGGGCTCCACGCTGGGTGTGGAGCCTGCTTAAAAAAAAAAAAATACTTCAGTGCCTCCCCAGTATATCGATGATAAAGTCTCAACTTCCTGTCAAGACATAGAAGATCCTTTGCAATATGTATTTCCTGTTTTTCCAGCTTCTCCTCTTTTACTCCCTCTACCACCTTCTAGTAACACACTGTGCCCTGTGCATACTGAACTCCTTTCAGTTCCCTAAATTTATTATCCTTTCTTATTGCCTGGCCTCCACACATGGATTTGATTGTAACACTCTTCTTTTCCTTACCCTGCTTACTCTTCTGTTTCTCTTTCATATATCAGCGTAAAAGCCTACTTCCTCTGGAGAGACAGCTCTAATCCCTAATCATCCCTGCACATCCCCATAGCACTTTTTATAGCATTTACTACCTATATTATAAAGTAGGAGCTTTTCAGTATTTAGTACTTTATAAGTTTCACTATGGCAGTAACTGGGTCTTGGTCTTCCTTGTCTCCCTAGCATCTAGCATAATATGTTGAATGTGACAGGCATTTATTTCAGTATTTGCTGAATGAATGAACTTTATATTCCCTCAATCTTATCCTAAGATGAGCACTTAAAATTAGATGTTGTGAAGAAAGTTCACATATTACTCTGTAACTTTGAGTTTATTCTTCAAATAACTTAATAAGCTTCCCATGAATGATTTTTGTACATAAAGCTCCTTCTCACATTCATTTTCCTAGTAGAAATCTCCCAAATTTATGATACCACTTGGTAGCTACTTTGAAAATGTAATCACTGAATTATCTAATTTGTTTTCTTGTGAGAGCAAATATGTGGTAAAAACTTTGAAAAGGCAAAATATAGCATGTTAGAAATGTTGTTATTAAAACATACTAGTTGGGGCACCTGTGTGGCTCAGTGGGTTAGAGCCTCTGCCTTCGGCTCAGGTCATGATCTCAGGGTCCTGGGATTGAGCCCTGCATTGGGCTGTCAGCTCAGCAGGGAGCCTGCTTCCCCTTCTCGCTCTGCCTGCCTCTCTGCCTACTTGTGATCTCTCTCTGTCAAATAAATAAATAAAATCTTTAAAAAAAAACAAAAACTGTGGAGCCCCTGGGTGGCTCAGAGGGTTAAGCCTCTGCCTTCGGCTCAGGTCATGATCTCAGGGTCTTGGGATAGAGCCCCACATCGGGCTCTCTGCTCAGCAGGGAGCCTGCTTCCCCCTCTCTCTCTGCCTGCCTCTCTGCCTACTTGTGATCTCTCTCCTCTCTGTCAAATAGATAAATAAAATCTTTAGGAAAAAAAAAACCATACTAGTTAACTGATTCTGTGGAGTTACCTAAAATTTTCCTCCGCTAAAAACACCATGTGTTCCAGGCACTTTTCTAAGCCTTGCGAATATAGTTCCTTCTCTTTCAGAGCTTTCATTCTAATGGGGAAAGACAAATAGTAAAAAAGTAAACCAACAGATAAGATAATTGTAGATATTTTAAATGGTATGAAGAAAACAAATGAGTTGATATGATAGACAGTAACTGGGACAGGGGTGGGACTGAAAGGACTGCACAATTTTTTAAAAAGTGGTCAGAAAAGCTGGCATTTAAACAGAAGCCTGAATGATAGAAATAAATCAACTATACAAGAAACCAGGGAAATATTTCAGGCAGATGGAAAAATACCAAGTACAAAGTTCCAGTATTAAGAAGAAGTAAACCCATGTAATTAAAGTATACTTTAATTATATTGAGTATAATTAAATGAGAGAAGGTATAAGGTTGAGGAACTAGGCATAGATCAGATCATGAGAATCTTATAAGACATTTTAAGTAAAATATTTTTACTTACTATAAGTAAAATATTTAAGTAAGACTATTTTAAGTTAAAAGAAAAGACCAGTATACAGTAGTTGAAAATCATTGAAGAATTTTAAACATCCTTAGATCTTTAAAAGATCAGTTTAGCTATTGTGTGGAAAATGGACTTAGAAGGGGCAAAATGGAGTCAGGGAGGTCAGATATTAGATTATTACAGTATTTCAGGCAATAGATAGTAGCTTAGAGCTGAGTGCTGTCAGTGGAAATGGAGAGAAGTCGGCAGTTATGAAATCTATTAGGGAAGTAAGTCAAATTTATTTGATGTCAAATACAGGGAATGAGTCAAGGGAGGAGTCAAAGATGATGCCTTGAATTAGACTTGAACAGCTGGGTAGATGGTGAAGCCTTGTACTGGGAAGGAGGAAACTTGGGGTGGTCTAGATAAGAAGTAGTTTGCATTTTGGGCAGGTTATATTTGATGTGTTCATTAGCGTTCCTTTACAGTCATGAAATAGATGAGTTAACTTAGAGAGAATGTGCAGATAGGGAAGGAAAAAACCTGGGACTATGACCAAGAGTGCTCTAATATATCTAAAGCTGGCCTGTCTGCTTTAACCTGTGGTATTTTTAGTTAACTGAATGAGATTTGAAACCTCAGGATGAGTTTCCTTTTTTAGTAGTCCGGTCTTTTGAAGCCATATACAAAGTTGAGATCACAATCTTCACAATTACTAACCATTTTGCCACATACTTAGGATTAATTTTTTTTTAAAAGAATCTTCATTTTTCCTTTTAGGTCTTGATATTATATGATTCCACAGATATGCTTTACTAATATCTCTTGTAATTATGAGGCAGTGTAATTTAATTGAGAGAAAATTTTGACTAAAGACTGGGTATGAACCCATTTTTTCATTCAATCACTGCATGACCTTAGGAACATTGAATAACTTCTCTAAGTCTTAACTCCTTTACTTAGAAGATGAGAATAATAACTACTTTGCAAGCTTGAAGTGATAATAAGGTACAGTAATAAAGTCAAGGTACAGTAGAAAACTCTTTTGGCTGATGTCTGCTTAATTATAAAACAACATTAACCAGTGAAGTAAATTGCTGTGCAAAGAATGCTCACCAGTGTCCAAAGTGTTCTACATGCCCTTGCCTTAGCCGACTCCATTCTAATGTCATTTGTCACTTGCTTTATAAGTGTCACTATGTTTGCTCCCAAACTAGGTTATGCCAGTTGTACTTGTTTTGGAAATACATAAGTAAATATACCAGTGATATATGAGTACAGAAAGAGAAAATTATGATGTCTCTCAAAACTGAATTGGATACTTTGGAGAATTTGCTATTGCAGTACATTTGGACAAACAACCCTGAAAGAATAGAGGGAATACTGTAAAAATCTAGAAAACTCTGTATTTGGATTGCTTGCCAAATGCCCTTAAGTGCTTGAACCACATTAATGAAGCCAAAAGTGGAAATAATTGTAGATGATACATTATGGATGTGGTTTGTGTAAGAAAAACATTCAACATTAAAACACTCCAGTGAGTTTGCTCATACTTTAAAACATTAAGATCTAAAAAAACTTTGTATATTCTAGACAAAAAGTCCAGACAAAATCCTTATCCTTCCTTAGGCCTCAGACCTCTTAAAAATCTCAGGAAATCTGTGGACTGTCTTCCCAGAAAAGACAACACACACAAGATCTTGCAGGTAATTTAGGGTGCTTGGGAGCATACCTAAAGCCTATCTGTGGACGACAGATGAGAAACCCTTGCCTTAGGTTCTCACTCTCGACCTACTTTCATCTCAGATTGATGAATTTGATGACTTATCAGTGTTGGTTGTAATATTTTGTTTACTAAAGCATTTAATGTTTTCTTAACAGACACAGCATATATTACTTTGGTGCTAAGTTATTTTGTAAAATTTTGCTCACAGGGAAGGCAGTAAATCAATTACATTTTACAAATGTATTTCTAAATTACATTTTATAGGCATGACTTGATTTTATGTCACATGCACATGAACTGTATAACTGAACTAAAAATATTTAGGACACTGATGGGCTAAGCAATTCCCAGTGATATTATAAGGAATTCCTTGTTCTTATACACTTACATTAAAATTGGTAGAAGATAATAATTTTACCTTAAACTTCATAACATATTGTATAACATGCTAGAAATTATATAGAGAAATTCTTTAATTAGAAGAAAATATTCTTTAAGTGCCATAAAGTCCTATAGAAACGAAATGTCATCTATCTCTTTACTTTCTGGCGGGCTACACTTAAATCATCCGGGCTACACTTAAATCATCCCTGATAGATAAGAATGTTTCTGTTTTTAAAAATTTCCAGTGAAGAGATTATATAGCTTTAGTTGGCAGTTGTTTCAAGTGTAATACCACTGTGAAATTCTCTGAAAAGTCTTATTTTTATGTTTATCCTAAATCACTAATGATTTAAGAACTCATTTAGGGAACTCTCAATAATGTTCTCTAATGAAGAGAAAATTTCTCATAGATAATACAGAGTTGGGTTGTCTTCCTGCATCTTTCCTTTATTCCTGCAGGGAAATATCCTGACAAAGAAATAAGGAGTTGCAGAGGACTGACAGGCAGGCTCTAGGAAGGTCTCAGGAGATACAGTTGACAAAATGGCTTTTCTCTCTACCCTTTAATACCTTCTAAAATTTCATTCAGAAGTGAGATTGAAGGAAATGCTTAACTGAAAAATATCCTTTTCTTAGCCACTTAAAATCCTTTGTAGAAAGAACTAGAATATAAATAAATCTAAATAAATAAAAATAACCTTTATCTAAAATATGTTTTGTGGTAGATTCCTCAGTAAATGTTTGTTGAGCAAACAAGTAATAAAATTTTCTAACTGCCAGGTTTTCTGTAGAAATGTAGCCATAAGTCAGCAAATGCTTATTGATACCCTATATATAAAGCACTGTGGTATATACTATGGAAATTAAAAACAATCCCCTTTTTAAAAGTTTCTATTATACTTGGGGAAGTGTTTGTGTGTGTGTGTGTACATACAATGTTATGTATGCTTACACACACATATAATGACTGATTAGCATTATAATAGGGAATTGTCTAACTGTCTTAGAACATAAAATAAGTATCAAAGCTTTGATTTGAGAAGAGAACTGTCTGGATTAAAATGAACAGGAAAGGAGGTATAGAAGGAAGAGGGTGCCTGGGTGGCTCAGTGGGTTAAGCATTCAACTCTTGATTTCAGCTCAGATCATGATCTAAGGGTCGTGAAATCCAGGTTTCGCACTGGGTCTGCTTGAGGTTCTCTCTTTCTCCCTCTGCACCTTTCTGTGCTTGTACGCACTAGCACATGTGCCCTCTCTCTCTCTCTCTCAAATGAATGAATGAATGAATGAACAAATGAATGAATGAAATCTTTAAAAAAAGAAAGAAAGGAAGGGGCAAAGGTGGAATCTTAAAGAATGGGCAGAATTTTAAAGGGAAATCTAAAAAAGATACAGAAAATGACATAAACATGAGCCTACAGGTATTACATATATGGTTAATGTGTGAGATAGTGAGAACCTAAATGAAGTGGAAGGTTCCTGTTGGAGATAAGATTGGAAAGAAATATTACAGTCTCAGGAATTTGGATTTTTTTTTGTCCAAAGCAGAAAGCCACTGGAAGTTATTGCTTAAGAAAGCAAATTATTAAAGTGACTTAGAGAAATACGTTCATGATGTAGGGGTTAGACATGGAAAACCACTGTATTAATTGAGTACTTCTGTGTGCATTGTGATGCAGTTTACATAATTTTTTCACTTGCTATTGAGAAGCTGAACAGTTGGCTTTTGAAATAAATCTAAAAATTAACCTATTAGAACTTGAGTTGTGATGCCTGGGTAGCTCGGTGGGTTAAGCGTTCAACTCTTGGTTTCGGCTCAGGTCATGATCTTGCAGCCATGAGATCGAGCCCCACTTCAGATTCTCTCTGCCTCTCCCCCCACTGTTGCACGTGCTCTCTCTCTCTCTCAAATTAATGAAAAAATCTTAAAAAAAAAAAAAGAACTTGAGTTATGATAATAACACTGTATAGAAATGAAGAACAGATGCAAGAGACATTGTGAAGGAAGAGTCTGTTTAGGGGCAAACTACATGTTGTATTTAAGAGAAATTGAGGTCCGCCGAGTGGCTCAGTCGGTCAAGTGTCTGCCTTCAGCTCAGGTCATGATCCTAAGGTCCTGGGATCAAGCACTACATCAGGCTCCCTGCTCAGCGGGGAGTCTGGTTGTCTCTCTCTCTCCCTCTGCCCCTCCCCTGCTCATGCTCTCTCACTTTCTCAAATAAATAAATAAAATCTTTTAAAAAAATAGAGAAAGTAAGAAATAGAATTGAGGTGTTTAACCTAGGCAATGAGGGCAGAGATACTGCTGATAGAAAAATTGAGTAGCAAGATGAGAAGTGGGTTTTCAAGGAAATGCAAAAAGTTTGATTTTAGGCATGTTAAATATGAATAAAAAAAATGAACCTTTAGGGAAGAAGTCAGAAATAAAGATATAACTTGTTAGGTTTTTAAGTGAACGTGTAAATCTTTATATTCCTAGAACGTCTAATACACAAACTCACATGTACATACTCTTCACTTCTTCATTCAACTAATATTTAGCAATTCCCTGCCATGTTGCAACATAGTGGAGTGGTTAAGAGCATAGACCTTGAAACAAAAGGGCCCAGTTTTTGAATCCTGACTCTACAACTATACTAGCTACATGACCTAACTTTATTTTTAAATTTCTCTGTTTTCAAATTTTCTCATATGTAAAACTGGGGATCTCATAGGGTTATCATGAAAACTAAATAATTTAAATAAAACACCCAGAAGTGCCTGGCACATAGTAAGCAGTATAAAAGTGTTTGCTGTTATTCTCACCATCATCATCATCTTCACTAGTACTTGCCAAGCTCTATTGAGTACCAGATCCTAAAGATACAAAGATGAATAACAGACTTGCTCACCATCCAGTGGGGGTTACAGAGCTTGATACACAACAGCACATTTACACAGATTAAAAATAACTGAAAGTTAATCATTTGAATCTTTGTGGTCTTAAATTTTGTGGAAAATTATTACTATCTAATAGTACATGTCAGAAATTATTACTATCATGTAAAATGTGTAAGTGAATGGTTTCGGTATCAGATTATGTAGTAGGTGTTTTCTGAGAACGTCTTATATAAACTGAATGTTGGCTAACTTTATAAATGGGATCATTGTATCATCTTAATCTCAGTAGTACTCAAAGGTTATTTCTCATTAGCATAACTTTACCTTTAATTACATTTGGCCTAGAAGACTGGCCACTTCAGTCATTTTGCCTTTCTTCCTTTTGTTATGTTGTAGCAGTAAATTTAAGCTACACAAGGTACTTGAAAGTAAGCACAATAATTTATTCTACATTATTATTATACCAAGAGAAAGTGAAAATAAAACATTTGGGTTTGTCTATCACAGAATCAATGGTAGATACTCAGTGTCCTCATAGACGGTATCCTGTATGGATGAAGCCATTTCACTCTTAGTTCTTTTATGGCAACAATTATGTGTTTACCACAATATACCTTGCACTTGGCACATAATGTTCAGTAAATATTCGTGGAATTGATTTGTGGATGACATTATTTTTTATTCTTTCCTATGTATTTATAACAAATTGCTGATTTTAATAGTTATTCATATACATATAGGTCACTTAAGGGGCTTACCAAGTTTTTAGGCTGTGCAGCTCATTTGGAAAAAATTCAAAGCTGAAGTTATTTTAGAAGTGTTAATCTGCTGATTTATTTAAGAAGCAGGAGGTCAAAGGATAAAAACCAATCCTGAATTAACTGGGTATTTTAATACTCAGAAATTTGATCTTTTTAAAAATTATTTTTAAGATATATTGTTTCTGGGATGCCTAGGTGGCTCAGTCGGTTAATTGTCTGTGTTCGGCTCAGGTCATGATCCTTGGGTCCTGGGAACAAGTCCCACATTGGGCTCCTTGCTCAGCAGGGAGCCTGCTTCTCCCTCTGCCCACTGCTCCCTCTGCCTGCCACTCCCCCTGCTTGTGCTCTCTCTCTCGCTCTCTCTCTGACAAATAAATAAGTAAAATCTTTAAAAAAAAAAACAAACTATACTGTTCCAGCTTCTAACCTGAGACTCTTGAAATTATCTTTGATCAAAAGCAAGATAATGCTTATATGTTGGGGGAAAAAAAAGAAGACAGCCAGCTCTATGCATAAGATAAATCCATCTATTAAAGCATAAAGGATATGAATGTATAAAATATAGCGCATATACAACCAAAACATAAATACCAGTTCTGAATATACTACACTGAAATGATGTTGGAGTGATTAATATTACCTTAAATTTCCAAAAATTGCGTTCCTCTAAGAAGCACTGTATATGAATCTTAAAAATGCATACTATAGCTAAGAATCACAATAGCTTATGAGATTTTATAATAACAAATACTTTATCTGTTTAATATGAGTAAATGTTCATTTTAAGCCAAATAATTCCTCAAGATAATAATATTGAAAATACGTAAGTGTTTCTAGAATATACGTGTTTGAGGTTTTTTGCTTTTTTTGTGTGGTAAAATATACATAAAATTTAACATTTTAACATATTTATAGTTGTGATAAAATATACATGAGATTTACCATCTTAATCATTTTTAAGTATACAGCTCAGTAGTGTCTAGTGTATTCACATTGTTGTACAGCTAATCTCCAGAATACATGTGCATTTCATAAAGAAATAAATGAGTCCTTTAAAATATGGTCTATTAAAAAGAGACTTTATTTTGCACATAAGAAGGTATTTTTGTTTAAAACATAAACATATATCTCACTAAAAAAGATTCTATTTTGTTAGATTTTTGAATAATGATATTAATGGCTTGAGTTGGGGGGACTGTCTCTTGATTAATAGGAGTGAGCTGAGTCGACAGAAACTTCATACCCAAGAGCTGCTTTCTCAGCTGGAAATGGCAAATGAAAAGGTAGTTGAGGTAAGCTAATGACTCCCCCGGGAAGTACTTTCTGCTGCAGCTTGATACACATGTTACAGAATTTTACCTGAGCCAACTCCAAATTAATTCTCTACTTGGAAATGACCATACAGAAGTGAGTACTCTTTGTAGAGAAATCATCCATAACCCTAAAAGTCCACATTTTATAATGTGAATAAAAGCTTTGAAAGTCAGTGATTTATCATATGTAAATGACAAAAGGTTTCACCAATATAATGTTGCTGTATTGCAGAAAATGTGTTAAGATCCCCTTCATTTCTAAGCATGTCTAAGATTATATTTTTTAGCCCGTTCCTCCTATTTTGTTTTAGTTCAGCACATAAGATATGTAGAAATTACTTTTGCCTACTGGAATATACTAAAATACTCCTTCAGATTAATGCTTTAGAACTAAATGCAGCAAGAGCTCATCATTTTTCTCTTTGAATCTTTAAAAAAAGTTAGCAATTTCTAGATTATGATTAGAGCTTTCTAGAACTCTAGTTCTTTGATGTTCTAACTTCAAATGTATTTGTTGGAATTTCATTAATAGGCTATACGGTCTGCTATATTTTTGTGGCCATCTGTAGAAGCCATAATGAAATCATTACTCTTAAGTTTCAAAGCATTATAACTTGATATGAGCCATTTAGAATACAAACAGTAGCCATTAAAATACTCATTGTAGTTTTCAAAACTTCCAGGAAACTATACCTAAGGAAATAATTTAAAATATGAAAAATTTAAAGGCAGATATTCAACACAATAATGTTAATAATATTGGAAGATCAAAAGCAACCAAAATGATCAGTTGAAAAAGAACAGTTGCAAATATTATGATTTACCTAACCTGGACTGTTCCTTAACCATTACGGTAGTAGCACAGAAAAATGCATATTGTATATAGTCTGACGGTACCTATGAAAGTGATTATTATAGATGATGGAGTTGTCCCCCCAAGTTTTCTCTACTGTTAATGCTATGCCTTTTAAATTTAAGACTACATATTTAAATATCTTGGTAAATTGAAACAGCCAGTGTAGCCCTCTTCATAAAATTTAATTTTGCTTTTGGGCATAATAAGAAATATAATCAGCTCATTTTACCAGTATGTTGTTATTTCAGTATTTTATATTACTAGGCCTGACCTTCACTGTTATCACTTGTATGTTAGGACCTGGGAACTATCTAGTTCTTCATAGAAAGTGTGTTTTTCTTACTATTTCTGATTAAACTGGTGTTATTCTCTTAATTCAGACAAGTGCCAGAAAAACCACATAATAATTCTAGTTGTACAAAAACTTTTTTTTCAGGCTAGTAAGTATGAAGAGGACGAATACATTTTATAATTGATAGTTTCTTTGAACTTGTCTGCATGACAGCAAATTGTGACAGATTTATATTCATGATGTCTGTATAGTTTCCTGAGGCTACCCTAGCAAAGTATTACAAACTTGGTGATTTAAACAACAGAAATTTATTGTCTGATAATTCTGGAGGCCAGAAGTCCAAATCAAGAAGTCAGCAAGATTGGTTCCCTCTGAGGGAGAATCTGTTCCATGCCTCTCTCCTAGCTTCTGGTGGCCTCATGCGTTCCTTGGTTTGTAGATGGTGTTTTCCCTGTATCTTCATGTGGTCTTCCCTTTGTCCATGTCAGTCTCTATATCCAAATTTCCCTTTTTTATGAAGGTACTAGGCATATTGGATTAGGATCCACCCTAAAACTTCATCTTACCTTAATTATCAGCAAAGACCCTATTTCCAAATAAGGAATTCATTCACAAGTACTGGGGGTTAAGATTTCAACATCCTTTTTTAGGGACATAATTCAATCCATACCAATGCTTAATAACTCTATTAATGGCCCTAATACCCTCTAGAGTATACAAATGTATTGGGGACCATGTAGAAACAGAGTTCTTCCCTCTTGGAGTAACACCTTTAACATAAAAATCATTTAAGACAAGTTTATCTCTTTAAAAATCAAGACTTCTAGAATGAATATTTTCTGTTCTTTGCACTTTAATAGTGGCAACGTCACAATTTCTCTAGAAGCTTGCTCTCACAGAGTGGTTCTGAATCACTAGCAAACATCAACACCACCTAAGTTAGAACTCAGTAAGAGTGCCAATTCTCAAAATTCATCCCATGTTGCTGAAGCTCTGGTTGTGAGACCCAGCAGTCTGTGTTTTCATATTCCCAATGATTCTGGAGCAGTGAGCTAGCATCTCAAGGTTAATATCAAATATTGAAAATCTTGGTCTTAACTTCTGATTCACTTTGATTTTAGATTTAATTCACTTTCTTTGGTAACATGTGGGGGGGGGAAGCAATGTAGTCAAAGTGTGAAGCCAGTTTTGAACTTAGATGTTCATAATTTGAAAAAATGTAAATTTGGAGATATATTATCTTCGTGTTTTATAAGGAGTAAAGTGATATTCAGATTTTTCATTGATTATTCCACAAAAGCTTTCTGTGTCACATATGGATTTCTAACTTGTTTGTTTTGTATTTCTCCATAACAGAATGAAAAACTAATTCTAGAGCATCAAGAAAAAGCCAACAGACTTCAAAGGCGTCTAAGTCAGGCGGAACAGAGAGCGGCTTCAGCTTCCCAGCAGGTAGGGAGCTTCCTCATTATCCCTAGAGAGTAAATAGTCTGTGTAGATCAAAGATAAGAAAATTTCCTCAAAAGTTCCCAGAGAACTCGAAGTTTTATTTTTACTTGATTAAACTGTTAAAAATTAGTCTCTTTAATATTTGAGGTTGAAAAAGTAAACTTTAAAAACAGAAATCAACATGAGTCTCCTAAATTGACACCTAAATCTAGAACTGTGCTGTCCAATATGATAGTCACTAGCCATAAGCAGCAGTTCAAATTTAATTATTAAAATTAAGTAAATTAAAATTTGAAATCCTCATTACCCTGGCTGGATTTCTTTTTTTCTTTTTTTTTTTTTTTTAAGATTTATTAATTTGAGAGAGTGCAAATGGGGAAAGGGGCAGAGGGAGAAGGAGAGAATCTCAAGCAAACTCCATGCTGTGCAGAACCCAATGAGGAGCTCTATTCCACAACCCTGAAATCATGACCTGAGCCAAAACCAAGAGTCAAATGCCTAACTGAATGAGCCACCCAGGCGCCCCACACTAGCTGGCATTCAGGTGCTCAGGAGCCATGTATAACTATGGCCCTCATATTGGACAGCATAAATAGAACTCTATGATCACAGAAAGTTCTTTTGGACAGCACTGCTCTAGAATTTTGTTCTGTCTAGGCATGATCAATGACAGATTTGGAAGTAGAAAACATTGCTTCGGATGTAATATTTCAAATTGCGCTAACTTTGTTTTTATTGTAGTTTTTATATGGAAAAAATGACTTATAGGTTAAGTTCATTTAATGCACATTTGTATATAATCATATAAATCTAAAATACTATATAAAAGTTGTCCAATGCAAAATAGAGTAGAAAATGCAGAACATTAATAAAATACTAAGGGGTAATTACTCATAATATACACACATCGTATAAAGGAAATGGGCCATTTATTCTAAAGTGGGAGCAATAGTCCCTCCCTCCTATTAGGAACAATGTGAGATTGTCTGGCAATTATAAAAATAGGCTGGAAACAGTTTAGATAGATAGATGGATAGATATAGATAGGCAAGCAAATAAACCATGTTACTACCTTATTAAATATGTTTGGTTATAAATGTACTGTTTCAATCAAAATTAATATGCATAGATATTACAGTATTTCATACATAGTACAGCTCTAAATACTGAATTCAGTTTATGTGTGTGATATTTATAGAGTTTTTTGAAATCTACTTCTGATATGAACAATGCATAGCACTTAAGGAAAATCCAGTAGTTTGCCCTTCTGTTCCCCTCCCTCTTAAAAGTAATTATAGCTTTATCAAATAAATTTAATTTCTTACTAAATTATGAATTAATGGATTAAGTAGTTTATCATTCAAGAAAGCATTCATTCATTTAGATTATAAGTTAACAGGAGACAAGGTATACTGGGCAGTATCTTAAAAGCGTGTGTTTTGGTCTCAGGCATATAGCCTGGTGCCATTAAGCAGCCACTGATTTGGGGCAATTTCAACTTTTCCAAGCTTCAGTGTCTTCATGTTTGATGTAGAATAAATAATAACACCTCCCTTACAGAGTTACTCAAAAATCAAAGGAATTAACACATATAAGCACTTAGTATAATCATTAAGTGGTTAGTAAATACTTAGTTATATCAGAAGTTAAATCTCTACATCACAATCCTTAGAGTTTCAAGTTTACCTTTTTTAAGGACTATGGTAAAGAAAATGCCTACTTAATATCGACTACCTTGATTTCTGTAGTAAAAGGAGTGCAGTTACAGAACCTTAATTAGATAATCCACTTGGCATCTCTTTTAGTCTCCCTCCTGACAGAAGTAAACCCAAACAGCCCAACAATGATGTTTTCCTCCTGTTACTTAAACTCCCTAATGACAAAGATTTCACCATTCTCTTTGTGAGCTTTTTCTTTTTTTAATGTTGTGTCAGTAACCATTTAACCGATTTTTCCTTAAGCTTTTCTCCTTCCATCCTGTTTACATTTAAAGATGAAAAGTAATCATTCAACATTCTCCTCATCCACAAAAAGGAATTATTCGCTGGAGTTAATTTTTTTTCTATCTTAAATGAGTCCAAGTTATAAACTTTCTTTATTAGGCATATATTCAGCTTTTTTTAAATCCTTACCTTTGCTTTCTCTGAATTCTAATTTTCCCATCTTCTTCTAAAAACTGGAAACTGCTATTAGAAAGACTATCCTGCTAAGGGCCTGACAGTTAATGAAAGAAAGGAGTGGAGTTATTATTTCCTCTAACGTGCACGTCAGACGTACCAGTGCAGCCCAGCATCATACGCGAGCCCTGCATTGTACCGAGTCCTCCGTGCTCTGAACGTGCTGTTCCGATCAACTTTTTCTGTACATAGTCCATCTTTGGACTATGGTTATATGTTCTAAGTGTATTAATCTAAACCACTGAAAGCTATACTGTATTCTTTTGACACTAAAATCAGTATGGCGAAGACTTTCTATGCAAGAGCGCAAAACCTAGGAACTATGAAAAGAAATTAATAAATGTGAACGTGTAAAATTTCAGATATCTGCATTTTAAAGTCATAAAGTCAATGACAAACTGAGAAAAATACCTGCAAAACATGTGACAAAAGTAATATCCTTAACATATATGTAAAGAATGGCTAAGTCAACAAAAAAAGTGCAACAGTACAATAGACAAAAGAATAAAAAATATTTACAGAAAAGGAAAGACAGATGGCTTTTAAACATTTGAAAAGGTCCTCATCCTCACCCATAAGACAAACACAAGTTTAAACCATAACCACATATCATTTTTCATGATTTCACCATGTCAGACCATGAAGTTTGATAATACATTATGCTGGCACTTCCACACATCACTGATATAATAAATGTGTGTTGGTGCAATCTCTTTGGAGCCCAATTTGGCAGTATCTTTCAAAAAATTATGATGTACATCACCTTTGACCCAGTCGTTCTAAGAATTTATTCTGCAGATGGTGTACTTGCACCTGAGCAAGTCTGTGCAGGAAAGCATATCAAAATACTAATTGCAGCAATGCCTATAATTTTAAAAGATTAAAAGCCATCTAAATGTCCATCAGTAGGAAACCAGTTAAATTATGGAGTATCCATACAGGGAAAGTTTGCTGCTGTTAAGGAGAATAAAGTAGGTCTCACATGGAGTCATTTGTAAAGTAGATCATTTGGAAGGAAAAAACCAAGGTGAAAAGTATGTATAGTACTTTATCATTTTTTAAATAAAAAGGTGAGGAAATATATGTATCTATTATCATTTAGAATTTATTTCTAGAAATATACTTAGAAAATGGAAATAGTGGTTGTATCTGGAAAGAGGGCTATAGAATGAAGAACAGCGGTGAGAAAGCTTCTTTATGATGTATACTCTATTGTACTGTTAGATTTCTTTTTTACTTTGTATATCTAATATCAACTCCAATTGCTATTTGAAGACTATTTACCTATTAGAGCTTTCTTATTATGATCTATCATCATCTTTTCATCATCTTGTGTTGTGCTGGCTCACATTTAGTTTGTATTTTAACTTACTTTTCTAGTTAACTTTTTATCTAGATGTTTTTCATCTGTGAAATATGTTTTGGAATTCTAAGTACTGTATATCACTCCTTGCTATGAATGTCATATTTGACATGCATATCTCTAGTGTAATACAGATATTTTAAAGTCTCAAGCGTAAAACAGACATGAACACCAAAAATGACCTCTTACAGGATCCCCTCCAGTATGATTATTTTCAATAATTCTAAGTTGTGATGCATTATACTTTGTATTAGTGTAAGATTTTCCATAGAAAAAGTAACTACTTACCGATTGTCTATTTTAATTGCAGCTCAGTGTGATTACAGTGCAGAGAAGAAAAGCAACCTCCATGATGAATCTGGAAAATATTTAAAAATATTCATAGTTTACTCACAGAACTTTAGAATTGGGAAAGCTGTTGGACTAGAAGTGTATTGAAATGGTAAAAACCTGCGGAGAATGGTTAAGGCTTGTGTCGTTTTGCATAAGCATTTTCCATTCTGTTTTGAGGGTTATTGGAAAACAGAACAGTGGCAGCTTCCTGTAAGTAAAGAAAATATAACCTTATATTGAGCTTCAGTGGAGAATAAAGCCAGCTGAGAAGAATTCATTGCCTTCATCAACGTGTCTATTTTTCAATTCCCCCTTTCTTCCCTTGGAAGAGCATAATAATTTTCAAACTATACTAATCATGAGAAAGAGATTTTTAAGACAATGCTAGAATTCTAATATTTTAGGTTCCATGATTTGAGAATTTTACATCTAATTGTTACTCCTAACTCATTTTTTTAAGTTCCCAAGTATCCATTTTATTATAAACTCATAAATGTAATAAATTATGCACTTTCTAAAATGATGCTGTCATGTATTTTAATGTATAATTGTAATGATTCATTTTTAATTTACATGATTTTTAGTATTTATCAAATATTGATATTGAAGATATGGAAGGTTTTGTTTTTTTGTTTTGCTCTATTACTCACAGCAGTACTAATCAAATGGAATCTTTAAGTCTGAGAATGCATGGGCATTGAACTATTGCAGTCTAGTTGATTTTCACAGATCCACATAGTTAGCTATTCTCTGCTCCTGGTTTGACCTTGGGACACCCTGCTTTCCAGTGATGAGTGCAGATAAGTTTGCATCTGGTTAACAAGTTAGGAAACTTATTGCGGTAGTCGAGATAAAAGATGATGAGTTGAGTTTGAAGCGACATGAAAATCTTCACGTGTGAATATTCAAGCAGCCGTCAGAAGCTTAGGACTGGTGCTAGCAAACCAGGATAGGAAGGGAGTCTTTGGCATTGGACTGAAAATCGAAGCCATGGAGTCTAGAAGCTTCCCTGGAGGCTTTATGTGATGTGCCTGACTACCTCTTCCCCTCATTTCTTGTGCTGTAGCTCTGATGGTGGCCTTCTGCTTCTATCAGTACATCATCCTTCCTCCCTGCAGGATCTCCGTGTCTCCCTTGCCACCTGCATGTTCTTCAGATCATCACTACTCAGGCATCCCTGCCTCAGAGAGCCTTCCATCCTCCAGACTGGGTCAGGTCCCCCTTGTAGTTCTCATAACGTGTGCTGGATTTTTGATTCATAGCATTTGGAAAAATTTGTAATTAACTCCTTTTGAACCTTTTCTTCGGTGTCGTCAGTCTGCAGACTCCTGGAGAACGAGACCCATGTCTGCTCTCCTTCCTTGTATTCTTAGCAACTCAGCATAGTTTCTGGCACACACAGGGTATTCAGTAACTGTTTTGTTCAAAAACTGAAAAAGAATTTTTAAGGACAGGACCTTTGAAAAATGTCTTCATTTTGTTGAATGAGTTCAGGGAGAGGAGTCCTTGGAGACTGAGCAGGAGCAGTGAGAAAGCTGTAGCCAAGAGAATTCAATATGACAAAAACTAAAGGAGGCAGGGACTCTGATCTTATGCGTAGGAGGGGACAAATGGTTGCTAGTGTCAAATGCAGTGATGAGATGAAATAATACAAATACGATAGTTAAATGATAATTAGGCAGTTAGCTTATTTTCATTTCCTCAGAATTTTTCATTTGGTTCTCTAATGTAAATTTCTTCCCATGTCATTCACAGACTAATTTCCATGTAATAAGTTATGTTCATATTCCTGTTTATAGAATATAAAATTTATTTTTAAAAACTTTTAATTAGAGAAGATGTTAGAATTGTATCGTTCAAAAAAAATGAGACTGTAGGAGGAAGCACTTCAGAAACTAACGTTGTAGACAAATGGAATATAAGTATGATTATTGTCATTTTTTAAGAAGAAAATCTAACTTCCCAGACTCATTTCTTCAAGGCAAATCTTTCAGCATAAGCACTTTCTTTAAACTTTGGCCATAGACACCTACTCTTTACATGTGAATATTGATAACCCTCTCTCCAGGTGGATCTCCTTCTTGAATACCCAGATTGTCTCCAAATAAAGGATAAGCTATTAATAGGCCGATGATAGGCCTTTCTTACCTCTGCTGAGTTTAAACAGACTGAAGCTGTGTTTAACAACAGAACTGAACATACATGGCTATTTTTCTTTCAGAGAAGTTTGTTAGCTAGATTTCCGATGTAAAAATGTAGTGGAGTCTTTGACTTTTCTCATATTGGTCAGTCTTGCCTTCATTTACAAAGATAGTAAATATCATTTTTCTGTGAACTGTATCTTAGGAGACAGAGGAAATGAATAGGAAAGAGAGAAAAGAAATGATGTATATCTGAAATTGAGGACAACACAGCCAGTTCATTTTATTTATTCATGTTTCTTTATTTGTGTCTCCCTGAGGAAGAAAAGAGATATGATTACCTCTTCTTCCCTTTGTATACAAATATGCAAATTGGGGCAGCCAACAATCTTCTAATTTCTCCTCTGGTGTGATCACTGTAACTACCCCAAATATGGGAGAACATTAGCAACAATTCAGTCATTCGTTTATTCAGCAAATATGAATATTTCATAGCTGCACAGTCTGCCAAGCCAACTCTCAGACAAATCAAGGAAGAATGAAAAAATACTTTAAACATTTTGGTATAAATTCTGTTCTTTAACCATAATGTATTTTATCAATTTTTCCAAAATAGCAAATCTCTAATGGGCTTTTTTACAAACATTTTAATCAAAAATAATTCGTTTTTTTAGTTTATTTAAAAATGTATATATACATACAGATATGTGAACACAGAGGAGACAGACATGGCATTACCCCAGTGTTATATATGATATCTAGCTCTTACCAGCCCTTCAAACTTGTTCAAACGTGTGCCTCTAGGGCAGCGTTAACTGTCTTATCTTAGTATTTATATGGAAACTAAATAAATATGTATATACCTAAGTAACAAAAATCATGGGGTGGGTGGGAAGGCATCTTTAATTTTTATAACCCTGGCACTCACCCAGCTACCAAGGAAACCAATCTACACTAAGGAAGTGGTCTTGTAGCCCAAGGGTTCACCACAAAACATGTTCATGTGCCCCCACTTCCTGTAGACACTCCCCTGTACTAGTTCTTTTTTTTTTTTTTTTAATTTATTTGACAGAGAGAGAGAGTTCACAAATAGGCAGAGAGGCAGGCAGAAGAGAGGGGGTAAGTGGGCTCCCTGCTGAGCAGAGAGCCCGATGCAGGGCTCGATCCCAGGACCCTGAGATCATGACCTGAGCCAAAGGCAGAGGCTTAACCCACTGAGCCACCCAGGTGCCCCCCCATGTACTAGTTCTAACACCACTCTTGTTTCTTCCACTCAAAAAGTAGACTGGAATGAAAACATGTGAGAATAACATTATGGAGCTAACTTTGAATCTTCTCTAGTTTATTTCTTTCTAAATATACATTCTTAAGTTCACTATTTTTAGAAAACAAATTACTGCTGTTATTGGACACCACTGTTGAAATTCACTGGGGTGGAAGGGATAGGGATGGCCCAATCCACTTTGAGTCCTTTTGCCAGGAAGACACTAGCCTCTGAAAGTGCTCCAATTTTCATATATCTTCCTTCATTCATTCAATAAGTATTTATTGAGCACCTACTTTATACCAGATATGCTTAGGATGCATCAGTCTTATGCCCAGAAATTAAAATTATATTCACGGTGTAAAAAAACTATTCCCTTGTTTTAGATCATGACAGAGAGGTGGGGAGGGGGTAAGTGGTGGGGAAGACACCTAAGTGTGGGGAAGACAATGTACTAGAATCCCCGGGGCAAGGGTATGGTTCAAACTACATACCCTCCCCCTTTTCTCAACCCCAAAACAGTCTGACATAATCTCTTAGGGAGGCATGCTTTGGGAGTTACTATAGTTAGTGATTCATGGAAATGTACATATAATTTCTCGTTAGTATGTGGGATGAGAAAAAAGAAAATTACTATTCTAGAGTGTGCACTTCCATTAATGCAGCTTAAAATCATGTTAGCTTTTTTTGGAATTTGAATTTCACTGTTGAGATATTGAGCATATTGTTGACTCAAATCTTAAAGTCTTTTCCAGAGGTTTTGTTGCTGAGCCAAATCTTTGCCGCAGAAGCCAGACTGGTCATCCGTCCCTTTTAAATTTTGTTATGTCATTACAGGGTGCTACTGAGGTCCTTTTCGCTCCAATTCTGTCATCGAGTTTGTTACTTATAAGCATAGGGACCAATGTCTGTTTTGTTTTGTTTTAGTGCTCTGTTTCTTGTACCATTGACAACTTTGTATTTATAGCGATGCCATCTACAGATTTGGTAAACATATCACCCATATTTTCATGATAATCATGAAAAAGATGAGAGCTAGACAGATGTGAATACAGTTGGTCTCTTGGAACACACTAACCATCAGCTCCCAATATGGATAATTAATTAGGATCAGTGGGGCCTGGTCATTTCAGCCCGTTTTTAATCTGGCCCATTTGCTGCTGCTTCACCATCACAAGAGTTATCAAGAAAGACCCAGCATTCTGTCCAACCAAAGTTCCTTTATGCCACAACTGTTACACTTTCCAGACATAACCTGGTAATCCTGTCCAAGAAGAAAATGTAGTCAGATAGATTTCTTTTTTTAGGGTTTATTTATCCATTTATTCAAGAGAGCGGGAGAAAAGCAGACCGTGCTGAGCACAGAGCCCCATTCGGGGCTCAATCCCAGGACCCTGAGATCATGACCTGAGCTGAAATCAGAGTCAGCCACTCAACTGACTGAGTCACCCGGGTGCCCCCAAATAGATTTCTTTTTAGTAGATCCATGTAGCAGCCTAGTAATCACTGGGGTTTTTTTATGTTTATTTAAAACCCTAGAAGCTTTTAATATGGCATCATGGAAATTTTCATTCAATATTTTCATCCTATTTTCAAAGAATTAAAAAAATCAGCAAAATGTGATGCATAGGAAATCTGTTAGCACTAAAATTTGTGAAGATTAAAAATATGAGACTAGCATCTCCTTTTATATAAACTATAGGGGATAAAAGAGAATGGGAAAAGTTATAATCATGTTTCTACAAGTAACCAAAAGAATGCACTTGGGAATCTTCCCCTGGATCTACAGTAATCATGCTGATCTGTATGAGTAATGTCTGTTTATTGTCCTATGGAAGATACGTGCTGGCATTTTGCATTTATTACCTCATAGAATTCAACAGACCTGCTGGTTAGGGTTTATCATTCCCTTTCCAAACATATAAGGTATTCTAAAAGTTAAGCAACTTGCCTCAACTAGTCCTAAGTACTCAAAGTGAAAAAAATGCCTTTCAAACATCATGTTGAATACCGTGCTTATTTTGACACAGGAAATCATACAACAGGATATCAACCACTTTACAATTGTTAAACACAACATATTTGTTTTTTGGCCGATACACTTCTTTTGGTGAAATTGTAACCACCCACTAAACAAATCTGAAAACCTTCAAAAAAGGTCATTCTAACTTCCTTTGCTTAGATATCTGTTTTCTGCTAAAGTTACTTGACTTTTTAGGTTATGGCCAATTTCTTTTCAAAGTTTGAAAAAATTACCAAATCCCACTAGATAGGAAGATGCTTTTCATAAGAAGTTTTCTATTTAATACAATCTCTTTTGAAGATTTCCAGACTTTTTGAATGAGTGGTAACAATTTCACCAAAAAAAGGGTCATATGTACCAAAAAGTCATAAATATGTTTAGCAGTTATAAAGTAGTCGATAAAATATTGTATGATTTCTTATGTCAAAACAAGCATGGTATCTTAAAGCATGATGTTTGAAAAGTATATTTACTCACTTTGAGTAAGCACGTGGGACTAGTTGAGGCAAAGATATGATCACAAGGATTTAATATGAAAAAGAGAAGCTCAGACAATTCAAACAGGAAAGCTGGAGCAGAGCCATAATTAGCAAGAGAAGGAAAGCACCTTTTGAGGCTGCTACATGGGGGAGGGAAACACCAAAGAAAAAGATTTGTTTTATAAAGAAATTGTATCACACTGATAATAAACCTGAGATTAGAACCATCAGCCAGATTAGTGGGTAAAATAACCATAATTAACCCATAATTTTAAATGCACTATTTCAAACAGCCATATGTAAGCCCAGCAGTAGTGAGACTGATACACTAGTCATAAATTAGGAATGATACATGTTAAAAAAAAAGATGATACGTTTTTTCTTTTATCTTTGCTATTTAATTTGGCATTGCTTGATTTATTCATTTCTACACTTGATCTTAGCCAAAAGACTGAGAAGTGATGACTTATTTCTAAAAACTAACCAGACTTACTGTACTTTATATCACAAAAACACTGATTTGAAAGTTTTGCATAACATCAGTTTAAAGTCTGCAGACATTAGTCTTATTCCAGAGTCATCATCAAGAAACTATGTAATTTTAAATATTCTCTAACTTTCTGAACCGTGTCAGGACATAGGGAGAATTAAGTTTTTGATGGCACTGTTATCCTCTTTGATCCTATATGCATATATTTTATCTGTAAATATGTGTGTGTGTGTGTGTGTGTGTGTGTGTGTGTGTGTGTGTGTGTTGTGTATGTTACATAGATGTATATGAAATGAAACCAATACCCTTCTCCCTAGAAGGTAGGGACTGACCACAAGCCGATCATGTTGCTCATTATCCATTAGGTTATGTCCAGTCATTCAACCGGTCCATGAACATGTTTTAAGCCAACGTAACTAGCTTTACTTTGTAGAAATTTATTGAACTAAAGTTCCCATGTATAATCCTCAGTATACTCAAGAACACATTATTTGATGTTAACTATTTTTATATTCTGAGAGGCAGTAGAACCCTGGGAGTTCAGCTGCAGCCTGGTTGGGATTAACTCCCAGCTCTATCACCAACTGACCTTAAGCAAATGACTTAATTTCTGTGCCTCCGTTTCCTCACCCACAAATTAGGTAGTGGTGACACCTCACATTGTGAGGGTTAAGCAAACTAATATGCATAAAATACAGACCAGTGTCTGCCATTTGATAAACCCTTTTATCTGCAGAAGTCTGAAGGATCCCCTGAAGGCTAAGTAGAATGACAGAATCCATTTTTATTGCAGGTTTTCACTATGGAGATGGCATTGTCAAGGCTGCAGGTACTGGGGGCGGGAGAGGGAGGTATAAATTTCAGCAAGACTTGAGTCAAGGAAACAGGTAAAAGGCTGCTGCTATAATCCAGGCAAGAAATGAGGAGGCTTGAATTACACGGCAGGTGGTAGTGGGATTGAGAGTAGTGAAAAATACTGAAGTGAGAAACAGAGACCTGGCTCTCCATGTGGCTGTAGGAGTTAAAAGATGAACTCACAAAGGACTCCCAAGTTTCAGGCATGGATGACATTCTCGAAGGCAGGACAGGGAAAAGGATGAGCTCCACAATCTCCAGCACCTGCGTACATCCAGGAAAGCAGCCCATGAGAACTCAAGAAGAGTTGGATTGCACAGACCTCAAACTGCAACAGAGCGTAGCTGAAGTCAAGCAAGTAGATAACAGATTTGCCTTAAAACTCATTTTCAGTGACCAGGCAATCTTCTCTTCTACGCCAGACTAGAATACATCATCTAATGCGGTTCTGAGCATTAAAGGGAAATCATATTGAAGATTTCAACCTTGAAGTTAATTGCAAAGTTTGCTGCAGATGGCTAATGTTTCAAAGGTAGACTCTGTTTTCTAAGTGATCTGGGTAAAAACATGAACACGAGTCCCTGGTGCCACATTTCCCATCACATATTGCAGAACTGCCAATGATAGGCCCTTCCTTTGGCTCTTGGGGACTTAATTTCCCCAGGGAACTATTGTGGTTATTCAACTTTAAGACCTTGCAGGAAGAACCACAGTTATTCCTCTCTGGGGTCTTACTCAGAGCAAGCAACATGGAAGTAAATAGTCACTAAGGAGGAACAAGGAGAAATAAACAAGCTTTTAGCCTAATGTATGAACAATTCATGTTAAAAAAAAAAAAAACTGGCCAAGATTTTACAAAAGTTATAAATTAGGGACAGTTACGCCACCCTGTTGTGGCTCATAATCTACAAGAGAATGCAGACTGTAAACCCATAGCAGTTTTGCTGTTCCCAGTATAAAGTAAAGTGTGTTTCATTCTATGCTAATTTCTGCCTGCAGCGGTTAAATAAAGACTGTTTCAGGCTGGGAAAACAAAACCAGAAATTAGAACTAGAGTCTAGGCCTCGTTCTGCCAGTGCTTACTGTTGTAATCTTGGACCTACCTCCTTTGTGGAGTACAGAGATCTCTTCTTTGTCCTAGTGTTGCAGAATTCTGTGATCCAAAGACAGCACTTAATGAAACTACCCTTTGAAAAATTATTTTTGAAGGATCTTAAAGTCTTCCTGTCATTCAGGAATAACATTTCTTGGGGCGCCTGGGTGGCTCAGTGGGTTAAAGCCTCTGCTTTCGGCTCGGGTCATGATCTCAGGGTCCTGGGATAGAGCCCCATCGGCTCTCTGCTCAGCAGGGAGCCTGCTTCCCCCTCTCTCTCTGCCTACTTGTGATCTCTCTGTCAAATAAATAAAATCTTTAAAAAAAAAAAAAAAGGAATAACATTTCTTGCCTCAGAAGGCTCACCGGTCAACGTGTTGGAGAAATCAAGGCCTTGTTCCTAAACATTTACTTGTTCCTACCATTTACTAAGTGCCTACTGCATGCTTTAGGATATGTTTATGAACTTGCTTGAAAAATCACAATAACCACAGTAAAGACGGTGGGATGTAATCCTTTTATACAGAAGGGAAAATGGAGGCTTATGCAGGGTAGGTGACTTGGCAAAGGTCGCATAGCTGGTAAGCTGCAGGTCAGCCTTTAAACCCAGGTCTCCCTGACCCTGCAGTCTAAGTTGCTTAGACTCAACAAGTTACTTTCAGGTCAAAAACTGTATTCTGGAAAGAACTCCAGGTGGGGAAGACTAAAAATCGAACGGTCATTTTCCAGTGTCTTGCCATCTGAGTTGGGCCAGACAGCAGCCCAGTGAATCTGTGCTCTTCCACAATCTTGTTCTGTCCCCTACAGCTCTCCTTCCTAAACTGTGAGACAGTCAACTTACATACACCAATTCAGGACTGCTATGTCATATACATCTTTAAATACTTACCAAAATCAGATTTCAAAAGACACTTAAAAATGTATTGCAAAATGTACAGCATTTATTCACATACAGACAAAAAGGCACAAATTCTACTAAATAGTTCAACAAAAAAATACAGCTGTCCTCAACTAGTTTTATAAATACTTTCAAAAAGGGGGTAGAAATAAATACAGGATTGGGCCATGTAATATAAAATAGTCATCTCTACATATACTTTGTTTAATTTCTGATTTTTTAACTCTTCATGCACCTTTTTTTTTCCAATTTTAGCTGAATGGACACCAAGCTAGGCACATAGTGAAAAATCCTCTGTACAAGGTTACAAATGTAATGACAAGTTTGTCCATTTCAAAATAATTAAGATTTGTACACAACACATAGAACCCTTCATTTTCGATTTTGTGTTTATAACCTAACAAATGACATTCCAGGCAACTTTACAAAAGTTTAACTAGCCTACATTTTGACATAATACATTGATCATAATCAAAGATATTTCTTGGTCAGGATGCACAAGGAAAGATAAAGCTTCAAAGAAAAGAAACGAAAAGCAGAGCGAATGGCTCATATTAAGAGAGTGCAAGTGGGTGGGGTGGGTGGGTGCTGCGTATGGCCGCCTCATACAGAGTTCCCAGCAGGACGTGAACTAACTTACAAAGCTATCATTACACTGTCAGAGAAACCGTGCTCTATGCCATTTGCATTTCAAAGCAGGAATAAAAAGTGTGGGCTTTTTATTTTTGTGTTTTGTTTTTGTGTGGGTTTTTATTTTTTTTGTTTTGTTTTGTTTTGTTTTGTTTTTTTGGTTCAGCATAACTTGGAACATTTGAAAGCTTTTCAACCTAAATGTGGGGAAAAAACAGGTAAGGCATTATTTTTGCACAAAACTAGCATTCCTAAATAGTGCAAATGAATCTGGTACCTCTTAAAAAGGTGAGAGGTCATATACTTACTAAAATTTAGGTTTTCTTTCTATGGCTTGACAGATTACCCCTCTATATAGTCTACTCCCACCCAGAGCTGTTGCTGTGGTCAAAAGGTAACTGTAAAAAGTGTCCACCTTCTTCTGTATCCAACAAAAAGGTTTTTGCTCATATGCAAAAAATCTGATTTTTAAATTACGCTATGAGTAAATGTACAACTTGGATTCATTAAGAAACTCCTGATATCTGTAGCAACAGCTTATCTGGACAGCAGTCTTTCAAAATGAGCCCCATAGCTCAAAAATAGTCAATCTAAAAACCTGGGTCCATTCTTTCCCCTCCCCTGAATTAGCTACTAAAATGTATCGAAAAGTTAAGACTTGGTTTGAAAATGTCATACATACAATGGGGATGCGTCAGATCTACTATTTGATCATCCGATAAAACTTGCATAGCAAGATGGAATTCAATAAGCCTTTTTTGCTGTTGACAATCACCTGGAAGACTTGAAAGGTAACTACAGAACTCAAAGCATCACTCGTTAAGTATCAGAATGTCCCTGCCACATGGAAACAGATGTATAAATGAATCAGGAATCTGAATACTGATATTAACAAACTAAGGATAATTTAGGGGACGTTGGGCTTGTTTCAAGTGCCCATAATTCTAAATTTCATTGCTACTTAAACTTTCCTTCTCTTAAGTTTGATTCACAACTACATTGAATTCCAAAGAAAATTAACAGGACCTTAACACTATCCACTGTCTTAATACATACGCACTGCAGTGAGTGCAAAAACAGAACATTGTACTCAAATTTAATGCTAAATTCATTATTGCTGATAACTTACTAGTTATTGCCATTTGCAATTAGAAAGTCCAAGTTACGAACTGGAGCTTAGAACTCTGACTCCAGGAAACCTATTACACTTCAGTCTCTTTCCCGTATAACCTTGGTCAATGGTTAAGAGGTTATCGCAACTTATTGCCTTTCTACTGTTTTTAAAATATAACCTATTTTGCTTTTTTTTTCCTTTTTTCTCTTTTCTTTTTTTTTTCTTTTCCTTTTTCTTAAGGAATCCGTTCATGTTGGAAGCCAGATTCCCCAACATATGCACTAGTGGTTGGCTCTGGGAAGTATGTCACCAGAGTCTGGAAGTTCATCGCTTGAACTTGAATAGCCATTAGTATTGTTGAAAGCCAGATGGCCAGGTATTGCCAAAGGCCAGGGAGACCCCAAGTTGGCCCAAAAGGCAGTGGTTAGGGAAGAGGAAGGTCAAGAGGACTGATAGAAATGGGACCAACTGCCCTTTCTCACAGAACTTTCTAATGGCTTCACTCTCCACCAGTCCCATATCCACAACACACTCAAGTGCTTCAGGCAACGGGACCTTGCTACGTTGACCCTAAATCTGCAAGCTGCAGCAGCTCCGCCCTGCCCCTTCAGATCTACTACTGACCTTTTTTAAAATTCTCTCTTCCCCATCTGCTGTTCTAATTTACACATGAATTCCCTAGTTATTGAAGCTTCAGAGCTGCTGCCTCTAACTACAATGCAACAAAAACAGCCTTGTAGGCCAAAGTATAAATAGGACTTCAACATCTACCACAGTCCTAGGAAGTAAGTTTTATGGGCTATTAAATGGTACGTGAGGGTTTCCTCAAGAACTGCATCTGATTCCGCATATTCAGGTAACCAAGAGTCTGTGCTTTGGGAAGAAAACAGAGGGCAATACAAACTCAGGAGGCTTCCGTAAGCCTTGCCCTCTTTAAAGACTTATTTCACTCATTCTTATTTTAGTGTTTAATTCAGCCTCGAGTAATAGTGTCTGACGTTTACGATCTACTCTTGTGTTTCCTCAACAAGTTGCAGATAACACACTTCTCACAACAATGATTTATAAAGGACTCTGAAAAAAAAATTCAATCTGACTTGCAAGTAAATGTGTTTGTGTAGCTCAGGAGTGATGGGGTTCTGCTCGTCCCCCACGTCCGAGCTCTGGTCTAGCAACTCCACGACAAGCCCGCAGCGCCCCCACGCCATCTCGGTTTCATCAAGAGGCCAGAATGCTTCTCCTGATAATGTCTGTCCTCCGGCTGATAGTGCTGCTGGCGTGGATACATTTCTTTTCTGATGCCTCACTCTCGGAGTCACTCATCTCTACATCAGGGACATACCCGTCATTCTCATTGTCAGATTTTAATTTGTTTTTTGCCCTCTCCTTGGCTGGAACTCGGCCTAAGCCCAAATAGGGGTAGTCTGAGTGCTGGTGGCAGGCCCCCTCGTGGGCCTCTCCCTGCTGCTGCCGTTCCCCTTTCTTTGGAATCCGGAATCCTCCCCAGTTTTTCACTGGGCTGGCAGGCGTTGTAGGCACTTTGACTGCAGTCTGGTTATAGTTGACTTTGATGAGGGAGCCGTTGCACTTGGGCACTATCTCCTTCCTCGTGCCAGGTGCTGCCTGCCCCGCTCCCGGGGAGGCGGCAGCTCTGCTGTTGTCCGGGTGCCTCTGGGACACGTCTGTGGACCTGAGAGGCTTGTGACTCTGTTTACAAGGTCTATCCTTTAAGTCTCCCTTACTGAGATCACAATGAAAACGATGGTCTCTTCTGTCCCCGTGTTCTGGCATCACCGCCCCGTTTTTCTGCTGTGCTGATATGAAACGTGCTTCTGCAAAGGTCTTTTCAAAACTCAAAAAGCTCTCTGGGACCACCATCCCCTCCCTTCTCCCACACAGGTCCGGCTGCTTCAGCAGGGTTTTGCCTCCGCTCCCAGTGCTGTTCTGCAATGGATCTCGCTTATGGGGCTTTTTCAGCGAATGAACCAAGGAAGTACCCATTTGCTTCCTGAAGAATGCAGAATGCCACTTCAAGTCCTCTATCTTGGGAGCATCAGGGCCCACAGAAGGACTGTTAAACAAAAGCATGTTTTCCAGTGAGGAGGAGGAGCAGGAGGAAGAAGGCACACCTATGAACATATAACCACAAAGAAAGAAAAATTACAGAAGCAGATCCAAAAAAATAAAATTCTAGATCCTTAGCATGGCCCTATTAATGCAAACTTCCCACCCAACAGTACAACACACAACCACCCAGTCTATTAAAATTTACACAGAAATATTACCTGCCTTAAGACTCTGCATTCAATCTGCGGACTCAATTTAATACACTATATTTTCTAAAATAGCTGAAGCTCACGAAAGTTTTCATGAAACATCTTTCCAAGAGAAACATTCTCCTTCAAACAAAATAAGTGATCTGACTTTCAAAGAGGCAACCATGCAGAATCCCCCAGGTCAAGCACTGCCTCTGCCCCTGCACCTGGTTAGGCACCTGCCTCCGCGACAAGACTGAGAGCACCACAAGGGGAGCGAATGGGGCCTTAAAGTTTCTGTCTCCAAGGGCACCTGGGTGGCTCAGTCGGTTAAGCATCCAACTTGATTTTCGGCTCAGGTTGTGATCTCTGGGTCCTGGGACTCAGCCCTGTGTCGGGCTCCACGGTCAGCTTGAGACTCACCCTCTGCTTCTGCCCCTCCCCCCTGCGTGCTCTCTTGCGCTGGCGCGGTCTCTCTCAAATAAATAAATAAATGAAAATCTTTAGAGTTTCTTTCTCCAAACTAAATGTACCCTCGCGGGGCTATGATGAGGATAAATAACTATAAGTACATTAAGTACATGAAATGAGAAAGGAAGGTTTAGTTTAAAATCATTCTTGACACCTAGTAAATGTCTTTTAAAATCTTCACTATTATATACAAAGCCTATTTGTAGAAGTAAACTGAACTGTCATCCAACACAAGGAGGATAAGTTAAAATGGTGTTTTGCAAACATTTTTGCTGCAAATCACAGTAACTAAAATTTCACAATGTAACCCAATAAGAGCTCACATTTCATGGAATCGTATTAGCCTTCCCCATCAGATGTGGCACTGACATGTCACTTGCTTTCAATGCTGGTGGTGACCCACTGAATTCATCTCACAACCAACTAAGGAATCATAACCCTCAGCGTGAAAAACACTGAATGAATTCGTTTAACACACTGGAGTTTATCACAAGGACCACGTTTCTGCAAGAGCCTCCGGGCCGTCTATAAAGAGCTGTTTTCATGTTCTGTCTCCCATAAGGTATAAACCGCCAGGAAAGCAAGGCTCAGCCAGGCAGGAGCCCGAATGAGACCTCCCTGCTCTGCAGACGCGGGCACCGCATGTGAACAGAACAGAGCAGCAGCTCCGAACACGACAGTGCCGTGGGCACCACAGGGGGAGGGAGTTCTACGATCTGCTGGGCCGCAGACGCCTGCTTTCTGAAGGATCAAACCTTCGGGTCAACCTTCACACCACACTTCCATTTCTCTTCCTCAGTCACCTACTGTGGGAAAACAAAGGTAAGAGGGACTGACATTTTCTGAACTCTGAGTTCCATCTACCTGGGATCCATGTCTCTGAAAAGCCTTAGCCTCATGACCTGGAAGCACGGTCCCCACTGAGGACACGCTCCTCCAGCAGAAAGCCCTGCCCGTTCTCAGCTTCACACATACATCCAAACCACGGACCCTGACCGACACGTCTACGTCGTGGCCATCTCCTCCTCGCCTGGAACCACCTATCTTGCAAGACAGGGGATCCACCTGCGGTGTGAGTAAGAACACAGCTTAAAGTCTAAAACTGGAAAAGGTCGGGGGGAGAGGCATCCTAAACGGTTTCCACTTCATTCCCTATGGCAGCCTGCAGAAAGATTAATGTTGCTTTCAACCCATCACACTTAGTATGGTTCATATCTCAGAGGGGAGGGAGGGTTTGTTTACCTTTTCTGGAATAGCAGTAGGATTTCATTACAGCTGTGTTACGCAAAACACTTCCTAACCTGGTGAAGAATCTCAATCACTTACCCAAGTAAAAACCTCAGCCATGAAATGCAAAAAGCTGCCTGCAATATCCATGAAAAATGACTCTTAAGTGAAATCAGATGAAAATGCTCTTTACAGCTTATTTTTATAGGTAATCACTCATTACATAACAACTTAACCAGAGTCACAGAAAGCCCTCTGATGGCACAACTCCACCGGCACAAGCTGCATTAATGATCCCGCTCAAGGGCAGCGCCAGCAGCTTGGCCTCTGCCGGCCAGAGGCTGGGGCCTCTGCAGATGGCCTTCCCTGTGCGCTGTTTACAGGAGGCCACAAAGGCAAGGGATAAAATAGGTCCCATGTATTTGCATTCAAGTAGGAATAATGAATGAAAGACGTTCACTTGAAACAATCTGAATCAAACTGCTTTCACTGATGAACCCCACTTACAAAATTTTATTTTAAGTTTTACAACTATAAACTCTAGCTAATGATACATCTGGAAAATACTTCTTCTCGGGAAGAAATGATCTAGGTAACATTAGTAAGTTAATGCCATTAGTATTAACTATGTAACACCTCAAGAATACCATTCAAAACTCCCTAAGCTTGTTTCTCTTTGTTCAGCTGACCAACTTACATCTAGTTCCATACATCTGGTTAGTTTCAGGTAAACCAGAATTTGGATTTCAATGTTACAGAGTATAGCCACTTCTTTGTTCTTTCTATGCGTCAGCCATCTACAGAGACAAAAAGTCACCACAGCAGGAAAAGCCAGCCTTCTGTGGTCGCCCAAGGTGAGTGCTCGGGCCCGGGGGCAGGGCCAGGCCGCAGAGACTGGCTCCTGAAAACCCAAGGCCTGTCCAATCCACTCCGAGATCTCCTTCCCTGAGAGCTTCCCGACGCTGGCTCAGTGGGATTCACACTCACAGAGTGTCAGTGCTCAAGAGATCCGGGGGAGGTTCAGATTCTGAACCCAGCCCCTCTTACAGATCCAGGGTCCCAGAAAGGTTCAAGGACTTGCCCTACCATGCACCCCACCTCCAAGTAACGGATGTGCCCGGATGTCCTCTCCAGAATGGAGGAAGTATGTATCTTCGTTTCCTTTTTCACTCTGCCTAGCCCAGAGCAATGTAAAAGAGAGGGCACTAAATAAGCACTTGGTGCTGAACCTCAAAAATATCCAAAATTCCACCTACACCAAAACATGCACTGGGCATGTTATCTCAACATGGATGTGTGCCTTAAGCACACAGTCTTAACATCTTACTTACCCTACGTTATAGGTAGATCCAAAGACTAGACAATCTAAGTCTTTATAGGTATCCCCATGACACTTTACATTTATCAACTGCTTTGCAACACACTAGAGAAGTTGCTGTTCCACTCGAGTCTCACAAGAGCTCCCAGTAGGAAGCCTGAGATATCATCCTCACGTTACGCAGGAGGAAATGGGGAAGCCTCCGAAAACCTGGGCTTGCTTGTGTTTGGCCTGTAAGTATATAGGATTCAATCCCTATTTGAAGTCACGTAGGTCACATTCAAAGCCCTTTTCCCTATACCCTGATGCTCCAAATGCCCAAAGATTTTCTTGGAATAGCAAAGTCTGTGCTTCTCAGATTCTCCTATAGCATACATAAAAGAAAATTAAAGAAACTATTATTTTTTTTTCCTTTCCCAGAATGTGAAGGCTTACAAACCCCTGCACTATTGTTTGACCTACAAGAGCTTAATGCATACCTGAAACTCTTTCTTGCTCCAAGAGCTTAGTGTAAAGATTGAATATCTGTTCCTGGACTTTGCACACAGACCGCTTAATCTTTTCCCTGCGGGTCACCATGTAAGTGAGGTTCCGAACCTAGAACGTAGAGAATAAAGACGCTAAGTAAGCAACACATCATAATGGTACTTTGGTGTTTTTTATTTACCTGAGAAATGTGTCCTACTAGGGCTATGAATGACGTCTGAAATCAAGATGTACGTCAACATTTTATCCAATATTTTTAGGCTACTTTTGGGCTGCTAAGTAGGATTCCGCATAGGCAGCAGCAACACGGAAGAGAGACTGGAGGGGGACCTTGAACAGAAGCCCTGCCTCGTCCACCACAACCAGCCTGAGGCTCGTCCCAGCAGAGAAGACCACTGGGGTCCAAGTCCAGACGTGCCACCTCCTGCCAAAGGGCTCTGCGTACCACCCCTCAGTAGCTGCTCCCCGCGAATTCTGATTGAAGGCTTTTGAGCAGTTGAGAAGCACTTTATCCAGCATCTCCTGAAGATGGAATTAGAGAGGCGCAGGGTCAAGGGCCATCGGAGGAGCACCCCTGCCCACACCTGCCAAAAATGATCTCTGCACTGAGCCCACTGAGAAGACCAAATGGGCACCAGAATCCAAGGAAACTTCTTTGTCAACTGACAGCATCTGAAATGCCTGCAGCCCACAGGTAGCTATTGTGTGCCTCTAGAATGTAAAGCTAGGAAATGTCCTCCTCGCTTTGCCACTGATGGCTGTCAGCATCTCAAGTCCAACTCCCTGTATCACCACCACCAAATGCCACTACCCTCTTCCACATTCATCCGTAAGTGACGAAGAAGAACTAAGTGCTCCACTTGGTATCTGACCGCAACCGCTGGGGATCCCACGTATACACCCACTAACCAGTACCAACTAATCAACACCTAAATTTGTTCCCCATTTTTAAAGCCACCTATGATCAGCCGATACGAAAACAAAATCACTAGTTAATAAATGCCCTTAACTCCTCAGTCCTCAAACCTACTGGGAAACCTGACTAGACTGCATGCGCCTAAAAATACAAATGTCAAATGCAACATCCCAGAGCTACAATTAAACCTCTTCAGGAAGATGAAGACCAGAGCCCCGCTAGAGCTCAGCGGCGGGAGTACAGGGCCTCCGTCCCAGGCACGGCAACCTCCCGTAACACCCGTCTTCCCGACCTTTCCTGTAAGAAGGGTGCCAACAAGCCCCACACATGGGACTCTGCACTTTGGCTTCCGTGCAAGCACCTCCCATAAGGTTTTCAGTCCTTTCTGAACCCTAACCGTTCCCGCCGCTCTTCCTGCGTTCACGGCAGTCTTGTCTCCAAGAGGACAGGAGGCATAAAGAGGGACAGGCTGGCTGACACATTTGCATCACGGTGGAGCTTCTGGGCCTAACGCAGGAGCACCCAGTGAGGCTTCTGCTGACCCTCATCACCTGGCGGGGACTGCTCAGGATCCTCCTAACAGCTCTTCTTGATATATAGACGTGTGCGCGCGCTGTGTGTGTACCTTGCGCGCGCGTGTGTGATCTTGCGCGCTGTGTGTGTGTGTGATCTTAGAATTAAAGAATTGAGAAGAAAATCACTCTCCCTGTCTCAGTGTCAACACTATTTTGGTGTAATTCCCCCTGGCTACAGCCTGTTCTGACAGCCTCAGAGCCCCAGGCCGGGAAGATGTCCTTTATAAAAATCCTGACCAATTTGGGGATCTAAGTGGCTCACAGGCTATTATCTTTGGTAAGTATTGTTCCACCGGGGCGGGGGTTTAAGCGTGTAAGGTCAAAGAGAGGAAGAGGGAAGACTAGGTCTGTATCACAGATTAAAAACTTTTGGCCAACAGTTTTTATATCAAGGAATCTGACTTCCGGAAATAGGAAATAGAAACAAATTCTGACATCCTCGGAACAGATGAGGTTACTCGATATTCAAGTCAGATGTACACCCAAGATACTTACATCTCTCTGACTTGAAAGAATCCACGAAAATAGAAAATAGGGAAACCAGGGTACCCGAAATTTGCATATTATTTAAATTTAATCCTGGTAGCTCCAACCACTATCCCCAGGAAAGGCTTCCACCCTGGCTGCTAAGTGGGCAAATTCCACCACTATGTCCTCATGATCTCTGATAAGAAACCTCTGCCTGTAACCCCAAAAAGCTAAGGCCAGGGTGGGTTTTCATGGGGACAAAGGAACCCCTGAATAACCCAGTCCTGGCTGACCACATTTAGACTAGTAAGCGCACTAAACCTTCCCTACCTTATGCACAAACACTCCTCACAGGACAACTTCCACCAGCAGCCCCAGCTGCTACTGGAGGCTCGGCCCTTCCTGTGCGCCGCTCAACCAAACGTCCTCCCCTCCTTCATCCTCTCGCAGCTGCCAGCAAGGAGTTACCAGAAAAACCAGTTCACAGGTACACCCTCACACCACGCTAAACCAGAGTCAGGCTTTCCCCAAAAGCCGTGATTCTCAAACAGAAACATAAGGGGACCCTAAAATACGGAAAGCTGGCCACTAACCACCACCCCCATTTCTGGAGTCAGAGGTGGGGTCCAAAACTCTGCATTTCTATTACGTTTCCAGGTACTACTGCTGCTGGTTGGTGCCCGCGCTCTGAAAACTACTGCCCTCAGGAATCCAAGAATGGTCTCAAGGGGTTTTCTTGAATCCTGAACACTGCTCGAACACTAAAGCTCAACATGCATTTTGTTTGGGGACACCTGTAGCCTCCATCAGATTCTCAGTGGTGACCATTCCACTGAATGGTGAGTAGGACAGTCTCCCAGGAGCTGGTCCCTTCAGATGAGCCACAAGTGCAGAGGGGGCAGGTTTTTGTCTGAGAAAGTTCTCATTTACTACATCTTCTAAAAAACAATGTCTAGGGGAAAGGTATCCCACCAGAGTGAAGTGGCAGCCTCGGGAACTTAACACGGCCACGGACCACACCTCAGCAATTGTGTCTTCTTCAAGATGGGGGTTCCCAAGCCCTCCTAAAATGCACTCCTTCCACCTAACTTTTGCCATCCAGAACTGTACCCAGGTGTAGAATGCCCCGAGGTGTGTATTTGCAAGAAAGAGCTATTAACATTATCGTTCATCAGTTGTTCGCATTTCTAATGAAGGCTACTCATTTGTCAGTTTAGGACTGACCACAGCCTTGATTATAATCCCATGTATTCACGGCTTCTGCATACCTGCTATGAACGACTACTATGTGAATTAGAAGAACTCTAACTTAGTTGAAAAACAAAGTAATTTATGATTTGTTCCGGTCACCCCTGCCCTGATGAACCTTTGGCCTGATATACTTAAATTGTAATTACAAAGCACTGTGCGGCTCTCAAGGGCACAGCAAAGATTTCAATGTTTTTTAAAGCTTCCACGATCGCGGGCCTCGTGGCAAATTCTGGAAAACTTATTTTTCATTATAATAAGCCCATTTTAAACTGACACTAACTAAATTCCCTAAAATCTCCTAAGCTTTTAATAAAATAAATGTAAGTAATGCCACACACACACAAAAATCCTGATTTATTCCCTGTTTCTCGTACATCATCGGTATCATTCTACTTAAAACCAACAGTGAGGACTCCAAAAAAATGTTTAGAATTATAAGTGCGTGTTAATCTGAGTAACTGAAGTACAGAAAAGAGTTAGTACACCACAAGCATTTTCTACACTTTTATTCTGTGGTGATCGTGAGACAAACACAGTCCAAACATTTAGACTTCTCGTCCTCCCTCCTGAGGACTATCTGACTCCATAGCTCATGCACCCCCATGTACAGCGGTCGTCAGGCTGGGAATAATGGCTTCTCACCAGGATTCCAGTTTATCCTTCTGAATCCCTTTCTCCTCTCTTAACACAAATGCCACACACACGTGGTTGAGGCGAGGTCTTCTTTACACTCACCACCAGGGGGGGTAAGGCAGCACAAGAGCCTCACAAACCCTCCTCCCGCTCGCGCCTGCCTCTCCTGCTTGGCCTCCGCCTGAATCTGGAATACGAACCCGGTCAAAGAGGGGGTGTCACAACAAGCGGGCCTTCGGGAACTCGGGTCTCATACGAAAAGGATCTCTAATGAACACGAAATACTTCTGCTCCTGGGCCATCTTTAGCAGGGCCACGCAGGTCTCTGTGAGAGCTGGATTTTTTGGCTTAATGCTCCTCTGGTTTATCCCTATTCTTTGCCTACGCTCTCATTTCAAATCATCTGTGTCAGATCCTCTCCCAGGCAGGTGAATCATTCCCTGCTAATAAGTGAGGTGCTCGGGGGCGACGCGGTAACTGTTTCAGGCCACTTGGGTGCCTTTCAGTGCAGGATGCTCCAGGCCAGAGAGCTTGGGTCCCAGCTCCTGTGCACTAATGAATTTAATCGTAGCTGGCAGTCAGGGGAGGTGCCGCATAAGGTGCTCTAAGACGCATCCCCAATTAGCAACCTCAGTCAGAAACTACCTACAGGAGGCCCTGGAGGGAAGACGGCCCACTCCTAATTATCCCTGTAGCAGGAAGGGAGGTCCAGACTGGGGCTCCACAGGTAATGGAGAGTTGGGGAGGCACAAAGCAGCCACACGGTGAAGGAAGTGCCATCAGCCGAGGCTCCAGGCAGCCAACAGCCACTACGTTCACAATCCAGTAGTGGGATCAAGTAGTGTACGGAGCACCACTCAGGGTTCCGCAGACAGACCAGGCAGCCCTATGCACCAGCTAGCCCACCCCAGCCCCGCACAGACACACCACACAGACACACATGGACAGGGACACACGAGCACACACGCACAGTAGATATACTCTGCCTCAGGGATGACTTAGCACCTCACTGCCAGGAGAACCTCTGGGAACAGATACGCATGTGAATGTAAGTTCACGCACACACATCGGCACCCACTGCCTGCTCACCCCCTGGACGGTACCAGGAATGTCCCTGTGAATTAGCCAAGAAACGAAGGTGGGCCAGAGAGGTAGTGCCTAGCTCTCCTTGATGAGCCCGTCACCGGCACCCCGTGTTTCCCCAGGTCTGAACAAGAGATCTTCCTACTTCTGCCTGCCCCCACCATGAATCAAATCCACCTGGTCTTTCTAACTCCCATCTGCAAACAATTCTGAGCCAGTCCCTTGGTCATGTTCCTGGGGCTCAGTTCCCTCTAGTACTGGAACGAAGGGGGGAGGGGACACACCCCGTTTGATCTTACAGAACAACAAGGATTAGTGGGAAAGTGTTTTAAAAATAAATCACAGAGAAGCTCCCCACTCTGTGGCAGTCTTACACGTATGTACAATGAGTTTACCAGCCCGTAAATATATTTAACCGACACAACCTCATGCTGCAGTGTGTACAAGGGTCTGGAGTAAAGAACTGGCTACCATTCCTTGCTCTGGGCAAGCAGCCGCCTCTTTGCAATCTTCTTTTCTAAGTCACTACAAGGTGTCAGTGTCAATCATTACCCTCTCCAGGTCCTGCCGCAGGTGAGTGAACAGCTGCAGCCTCCTAAACAAGACATCCTGCTCCCGCTTCGCTAGATTGTCCTCTTCGTCTTTCTTTGGAGTGATCAAGGGCTTGTTGAAGTTGACCTTCCTCTTCAACTTCCAGTACTGGTACAGGAAATCCACTACTTCCTCCGGCAGCCGCAGGGCCCTGGCCACATCCAGCAGGTTGACAAAGGTGTAGAATTCATCTTCCAGCTGTTGCAGCTTCTGCTTACGGACACTCACCCGGTGGGCCTCCTCTTGATTCTGCTCAAGGCTGGCAAAAGGCTCCAGCGGATTCCGAGGGGAACACTCAGAACCCCCATTCTCCTGCGCGGCCCCCTCACCGAGGTTCTCCTCGGTTTTTCTATGTGAGCTGTGCTTCGGGCAGTAGGACTTGAACTTGACTTCATCGTTCTCTGCCAAGATGGTCTTCATCTCCAGGCCCCGGTCAAAAGCACAGGTCACATGGAAGGCCGTGCGGCAGTTCTTCACAGAGCACTGGAAAGAACAGAGAGAATGCAAGAAAACACGGTAATGGAGCGACAGTGGCTGAAGGCCCTCCGTGCTAGGCACCCTCTTCACACACACGTGCAAAAGAGTGGCACTTCAAGCACGTGCCAGGAGAGGGCGCTCTACCTCAGTTAACCGGGACGCATCTAGTCTTCTCTTAAATAAGGTAAGGCTTGGGATTTAAGGGAACGAATTCTTTCCACAAAAGGTTTCATAAACCAAACCATCACTCTCTTAGAAAAGTAACTGCATCCAAAACACCTCTTAAAGCAGACACAATTACACAAATGGCACATGTAGACAAAGGTGGTCTGGCACAGATTATACTAAAAAGAACATGGGCTCAACATGCAGAGTAAACTCTGAGGAATTCACTGGTTTTCTTAGATTTGAACTCTTTTAATAAAAGTGCTTATATAGGGACACTTGGGTGGCTCAGTTGGTTAAGCATCTGCCTTCGGCCCAGGTCATGATCCCAGAGTCCCACATTGGGCTGGGGCCCTGCTTCTCCCTCTGCCGCTCACCCTGCTTGTGCTCTGACAAATAAATAAAATCTTTAAAAAAATAAATTAGGGATGCCTGTGTGGCTCAGTTGGTTAAACAACTGTCTTTCGCTCAGGTCATGATCCCAGGGTACTGGGATCGAGTCCTGCATCGGGCTCCCTGCTCAGTGGGGGGCCTGCTTCTCCCTCTCCCTCTGCCTGCTGCTCCCCTGCCTGTGCTCTCCTGCTGTGTCAAATAAATAAATGAATGAATGAATAAAATTGATTTTTTAAAGTGCTTATATAAAAAGCTTGAAAAAGAATCTCTTCAGGAAAAAATAACTACTGCTCAGTTTTTCAAGGAACGTGAATCCTCGTGCTTACTTCCAGGCAGTTAGGGCCCAACGTGTATGGGAAAATAAATGGTACATTTCTTCCAAGCAGCCAAGTCTGACAAGAGTGAATAAAAAATTCCTGGAAGAGTAGGAAAGAACAGGTAAAAGGAGAATCCAGCACAGGAAGAGGGATGGGAACAGGTCTCCTCACCGGTGAAGAGGCTCCACCAGATGCAGAAGGCTTCTGGGGCCAGGGGAGGCCCAGCATCACGAGGGACTGACAGCAGAGTGGTAGCACAACTGGGAAGGACCCACTTCCTGTGGGTCACAGGGAGGCTGACCTAGAGACCAGGCCCCACCCCCATGTGCCTTCCTCCTCATTAAACACCCTCCCTCTCCCTGCCTGATCAGGGCTACAATTTAGAGCCTTGCTGTAGGTGGCGAGCCAGAGACTACCAGGAGAAAAGTCATTAACTTCTCCCTATCTGATCTCACTGGGCAAATCCCTGGAAGGAGATTTCTCTGCGGTGACTGAAGCCAGTCCCTTAAAAGCAACACTGTATTTGTGTGAGGCCAAGTGATCCCCAGGCACACCAGGACTGCAGAGAGGAGCAGAACCCGGTGGCCGCAGGCCAGCTGAAAAACTTAATTAAACTCATTCAACAGGCCTTGAATCCCATAACCACAAATGGCAGAGGCTGGAGTTGGGGCTTTTTCCCCTAATCATGTCAGTATTTAAGAGGTGACTCACTGGCAGCCGTGATTTCTTCCATTTTTATAAAGTCTCTTTTACCCAGAAGTACAGAAAATCCAGCTCCCTTCACCAATCCCATTACAAACACTTCAGGCACATGAACTCACATAAATCTGTAATTCTACCTATAAATAACCTCAATTCCAAGAAACGTGTGAAATCAGCTTTAGTGGCAGGCAGAACACACACACACACACACACCTGGCCACTATCATTAAAAGACAAAGTGCTCCTCCCTTTTAGCGCACAGCCAAGTGGGAAGTGGGAACAGATGACGAGACACTATCTGGGTTTGGCTTAAACTACACCTAACCCGAACGTTCCAACCTTAAAGAGGAATGAGCTGCAGCAGAATATTTATACAGAACTTTGTAAAAGCGCCAAATGGCCTTCCTCTGGGTTTTCCTATTCAGGTTGACTCAGCAAACAGATGTTACAGAAACATAAACCAGAGCCTTCACAGCTGCAGACATTTCAGAGAGGAATTCTTTAATAAAATCAATCTATTCTGTGAAGATAGGAAAAACCATCAACCTTACTTGGCCTCTTAGACTCCTTCAAATTAATGTTCTGGGGAAAAAAAGGTCAGTGCCAACAAAAAAAAAGTCATTTTACCATTCTCTCTTCAAAAGAGAAACAAAAGATCTCATTTGCCCACCTCTCACAAACACCAGTTCAGGACCAGAATTAGTGTATTTAGGAAAAGGCATAAATTCTATCCGCAGAACATCAGGTAACACGGAAGGAAATAATTTCCATTTGCCTCGGTCTCCCTCAGCTTGTGTCCTGCAAGTGCTCACGTGGGTAGGTCTACGCAAGAAATACACTCACAGGGCTCTAATGGTTGTTTTTAATTCTGAGGCTTTTAAAAAAATTTCTCTTCCATTCCTTCCCCAAAAAGTCAGAGGGTTTTGCCATGTTTTAGTTTTAAACGGATTCTATTGACATGCAAAACCCTGCACCATTTTCAAGGTCTGTAGCCAAATCCCACCAGCTAACTCAGGCCTCACCCTCTGAATACTTGTTACATTTTGGATCCTTGAACTCCAGTGGAGGTGATAATGAAGAAAAGTAGAAACACCAGGCTTACAAAATGAAAAATTTTAAAAACCTCTGGTCAGTGGATAATTTTACTGAAATAAATATTAGCCAAAATACAAAATGATTTTGCCCAATGAGGTCATTTCCTTAAAACCCAAGCCCAGCAGTTCATATCTGTGCTGATCTGTTGTGTCGTCTGCATCAAAAGAACCCACTCCAGGGGTGCCTGGGTGGCTCAGTTTTTAAATGTCTGCCTTTGGGTCAGGTCAAGCCCCACGTTGGGCTCCCTGCTCAGCGGGGAGCCTGCTTCTCCCTCTCCTACTCCCCCTGCTTGCGTTTCCTCTCTCGCTGTCTCTGTCAAATAAATAAATAAAATCTTAAAAAGAGAGAGAGAGAAGCCACTCCAAAACAGTGCCTCTGCTCTTAGAATGTGTTGTGGAGAACAAGGACCAGTCTGTGGCCCTGAGCTGTGACCTCCCAGAGGAAGAGCGGGACTCGACTTTCAAATGCCACAAACAGCATTTGAAAACCTTGGTGAAAAAAAAAAAAAAAGAAAGAAAAGAAAAGAAAACCTTGGTGAATGAAACAGCGTCCCGGTCCTCTTAAGTCATGACTCTAAATGCCAAGAACATAAGACCCAGAAATTAACCTCTGGAGCAGAGTTTTAGAAAACCTGAAAAACCAGCATGTCATTTACATTCCCTCCATAATTCTAAACACCTAATGATCCCCTCCATCTGTGTGCGTGGACACAGTGCACACAGCAGCTCCTCCTCCCGCCGCCCCACACACACGGTGCCGTGACGAATCAGGTATCCAACTTGGATTCAGATAACAGCTTCTGCAAACAACACTTGGTGCAGCACCTCGCCGGTGTCCCTCTACCCAGCTGGTGCTCCGAGGATTCTATTCCATCAAACACGGAAGTATCAGCACACCAAGCTGATTTTGAACAGTGCTCGGCTGAGGTCTGACATACCCCATGAGCGCACCGAAATCAGCAGGGCCAAACGGAAGCGCCTTACGGCTCAGGCGGACTTCCCAGTTGCCTGTGATTGTTACAGCTGGGGTTCTGGTTACACTGGATACAATCCACCGGCTAAAGGTGTTTGCACTGGGCTCGAATCCTTCCTCAGCAGCCTCAGAAGAGCTGTGAGAACTTTGACTCTAGATCCATTCCCAAAGCCTCCGACAGTTCACAGAGCCCTGCCTCATCCAGCCCCAAAACAGAGAAGGAAAATGACACCATTATGACTAAGTGATTTACCTGTATGGAGGCCCCAAACTTCTCATTGCAGAGGCTACACACCAGCGCCCACCGACTGCTGGGGATGTGAGACACCTTCGTGATGGGTTCCATCTTCTCGGGGCTACCAATGCTCACCTAGAGGCCCAAGGAATGGCAAGACAGGGTGGCAGAGGCCATCAGACAAGCAAGAGCTGAGCATGGACAGTAGAAATGTATTTTCCTACAAACATCCTACCAGCTGCTGGCAAGGGGCATGCATGCACTATCCTAGAGCACGAAAACCCCTACTTTTGAGCATCTGGACAGTGCAGGTGACAGCTCTGGGCCAGCAGCAGTAGGGAACCCAGTCCCCAAGCTCCATGACCTGTATGTATTGAGGGCGGGGGGTCCTGTTTATAAAACACTCAGATAACTGATAACAGTCACTTCTCACCTGAGTGTCTGACAGCAAGATGGGTCTGTATCAGGACAAGGCAATCTACTAGACCTCTGGCCCACAATGAAGTGGTCAAGACTGAAAAGCCTTCCTAAATACATTTAAATAGTTTTTGAACAATGAAGTAAATACATACTAATTTTAGTATCTCCCTCAGTGAGGAAAACCATTCTTTTCAGTCAGAAAACATGACTACAATTCAAAGTGGAAAATTACCAAGATAAATAAGGCATCCTGTCTCCATTCCCCCTGGATCACTGAACTATATCCCTGTTAATACCAAACCATGAGATTCAGTGCTACCAAGACTCCAATCCAAATCATTCCCAGATAATATTCCTCAGGAGGAAAAATGAACCAAAATCACACATTAAAAAAAAAAAAAAAAAAGCTGAAATTTGAATCACAAATGATAGTCTCATAGTGAGCCATGCAAATTAAATTAGTCAAGGTCTGGGACTTGAAATAAATTATACCAGACCTGAAATTAAAAAGGTTGAGGCTAAGTTAGAATTTTAATAAAAATCACCAAAATGTGACCTCAAGCAGTGGTTCTTTAACCGTCTAGTGCTGCATGGAAGGCTCACCAGGCCCAGGGACTCAGACGATCCCTGGGGAGGACAGAGCAGCACCCAGGCCAGAGGGCCACAGGCCCACTCCTGGGAGCGCGTGTCAGCAGTGGGAGGGTTAGCTGGGACACAGTTCTCAAGTGGTTTGAACACAACCGACTGAGAGTCCAACTCACTGCTGCTTCCAGTTAACATTCCCACAAATTTATATACCATGTCAAGATGATAGTACGCCTGAGATTCCGTTTAAGAGGCGGAAAAAGACAGCAATTAAAAGGTGTCTTTTCACTCATCGGCTATAATACCCCGTATTTACGAGCAGCTCCCCACCCCCACGGCCAGCTAAAAAGCCCGTGGTACTCCTGAGCCAGGCTACTATTAAGAACCACGCCTACCTCAGGGATCCACAGAGCACAGCTGACATGGACCCATTTGGTGCCACTGCGGGTAGGCTTCATAGCTCCACCTTTCTTGGGACACAGCAAACACTTTGGCTGAACCCCCAGGGCACACGTCCGGCATAGCCAACTGCCCTCAGGGACCTTGAGGATTCCGTAACAGGCCTGTGAGCCACAGCACATCCCCCAAGGAAAACAGAGAAAGAAGAAAGATTTATTTTTCCGCATGTATCTATCAATTTAAAAAAACACCCAAAAATATTTTAACAGAATAGAATAGAGGTACTCCCACATCCACCTAGCTGGAGACCCTCTCCCTTCAGCAAAAAATGCCAGGCAGCCTCACAGCCAGCAGCCTGGAGGTATCTGGGATCTTTGGGGATAAACACATACTTACTTACCAGAAGGTGGTCCTGAAAAATTCTGGAGGACAAAAGGCTTTACAGAAAACCTGCTTTGCTCTATTGCTACGGGTACCTATCTGCACCAAGTTTCTAAATATTGGGCAATAAATTCTCAAAACACTCCACGAGGCTAACTGGGGGAAGCTTTTCCTTCTCTGATTTGCTAATGTGGGTAGGATACCAAAGTGAGGGAAAAATGCACAAAGCAGTTCAGTCTCCGAAAGCTGTTCAATGAAACGGCCTCCGAAATAAGAATGAACTAAGGAGCATCCACATTCCCACAGCCAAACAAAATCCGCTCACTAGACCCCACCACTCTCCCAAATGAACACGTGCACAGAAAAATGAGACCTTGTAGACAAACAGAATTTGGTCTCTTCAGCCAATATTTAAAACAAAGCCTACTCTGCACAAGATGGCAAAATTACACAAGACAACACAGAACTTCTGAAATCAAGGATTTTACCACTAAAGTCATTAAAACGGTTCAAAAAAAGAAAAGACAAATGTTAAATGTGAAGAAACAAAAGCAGGATGGTACCAGGAGCACATTCAGAACCTTTAAAAACACCAAATTGTTCAGAACTTTATCCTTAAATGAACCAGAAGTCAGGAAGTTGAGAGACACGGTAACATAGCGCCAATCCTCCAGACAGGAAAAACACAGCCACTCTGCGATCTGAATAGCCAGGACGCAGAGAGGAAACCACAAGCATGAAGAAAGGAGCAAAGTTAAGCAAGACCAAGATTGGAGCTTAGGAGCCCTTGGTCGGTGCCATGAGTTAAGCCACTGTCAACACAGACTTACTGGAAAAAAAATTTTAATAGAACTAAAAGACACTATTAAGGTTTCAAATACTAAAAAGGTCTGTATCAGGCATTCTAGAGAAAGTCATATTTGAAGACAGAAATTTTTTTACTGGAAAATCAAGTCTACACTAAATTAAAAGATTAAATACAGTATGCCTTCAAGAGAAGCCTTCAAGAACCTCCCAACAAGACGGTGAAGTAAATGTGAGGGCAAAGGGGCAACGTGGCATGGCAGGTTGGGCGGAGGGGTGGGGCTGGGGGTCCAAGGTCCCAAGTCCCAGTTCCAATGCTACTAAACCACAGCGGGCCCTCAAGAGCCCAACCTGATGTCAGTGAACTCATTTATAAAACAAGGGGTTCAACTAGTTTTCAAGCAGAACCCTCGTTCTCAAACGAAATTCTCAGGGAGAAAAAAATAAGTAAAATGGCATAAAAAATACTGAAACATCATCCAGGAAAGGAACACCAGCAACAAAATGGCAACACTGGTAGTCAGTGATCTAGACACGACAAAACCACTTTGAGAATTTTGTTATCCCAGGGAAACTTCCCAGATAATCTGATAATCTCGAGCCAAAAGGTGGCCTGTAACAAGACTAAAGCAAGAGACTGTGGCCTCCTGTCTCCTTGTCGGGATGAGCTGACACAAGGCCACCAGTGGTGACATCTTCAGGCAGAGGGGAAGCCCAAGAGAAAGACACCTCAGAAGGAACACACGATCAGCAAGAACTTCACAGAACAAACCTGATTCTTCTCTCTGAGAGGTCGCCCAAAGAACTATTCCACAGGAGTCTGTAAGTTTGTTTTAAATCTCAACATCAACAGCTTTTAAATAGTCTTTTAAATCATGAGCGTGTATAAGAACAAGTGTCCCCCCAGAAATCCAAATTACTTCACTACTGCATTAAGGAACACATTACATGAGAGAAGAGATGGAGACAGTCACGAGCTTTTTAGTATCACCCAGCGCCCTCCTTACTGAGTTGGAGGATTTACCTTCCTGTGGATGGCAGCAAGTAACCACCCAATGCCAGTGGGCATCACAAAGGACAGGAAATAATGTTTAAGAAAAGGAACCTACTTACTCTTCTTTAACATCGCAGTTTATAAACAAGTACATTAGCAAATGTTATGTTCGGCTGAACTGAGTCCCAAATAGATATGAAGTTATCCGAACCCCAAGTCCCTCAGAATGTGGGCTTATTTGGAAACAGGGTTTTAACAGATATAATCAGCTATGATGGTGTCATACAGGATGACTAAGGTGGGCCCCTAAATCCATTAGGACGGGTGCCCTTAGGAGAGGTGGCCACGTGTGAAGACAGACACGCGAGTACACCGTAGGACAACAAAGACAGAGACTAGAATTGCGCAGCTGCAAACCAAAGGACACAACAACCAGAAGCCAGACAGAGGCAAGGAAGGATTCCGCTATAGGTTTCTGAGGGAACATGGGCCTGCCAACACACCTTGATTTCACACTTCCAGTCTTCAGAAATGCAAAATAATAAATGTCTGTTATCCACCCTGTTTGTATTTTCTTACGGCAGCCTAACAAACTAACACAGCAACCTAGCCAGCTTTTAGAAACTGCCCTCCACCCCACCCCCAGCGCTCATATCTAAACTCAGGTGTGAGCCAGGACAGAGGGGCGCATATATTCCTTTGAAGCAAACCTTAGTTCTATGGATAGGAATAAAGACATTATGCGAGGGAAGAAGATCTCCACAGAGGATCCTCTTCTTCCAGTTGTAAGAAGTAGTAGGAAATACTTTAGACACTGTAAGAACATATTAGGAACAAAAACATGTCATCCACAGAGCACACCTCTTTCACTCACTTAGGACAACAGGAAAATAGTACCCATTTGGAGGAAGACCTCTGGCCTCCCTGGCAGCAGGTGAGCTCACACCCCAGGCGGCTCTGTTCTTTCTGGGCCTTACTGCCCACATACCTGGTGCACACAGATGTTGCATTTGTCACAGAACACCATCTCATTGCCGTCCTCACCGTCAGGTGACTGGCAGACGTCGCAGACAACATCTTCATCATATTCAATCCCCAGGCCTTCTTCAGTCTCTATAGCATGATTCATATTGTCATAGCATCGCTGTTCGAATTCCTCCAGGACCCTTTCCATGGTGTATTCATCTAATTCAGGCATTCCTAAAGGAAAAATGCCCCCACAAACATTTTAAATAAACCATATTAATAAACATTACAGTAAGGCATTATTAGTATCTTGTATTTACAATGTATAAATAATCTTATAAATAAATCCATCGTGAGTATCCCAAACATTTTCTACTGAATGCCTCTCAAACTGTTCCAAGGAAGGATCTTCAAATTAAAAGGCAGAAAGAATCTTCCATGCAACAGTCTGTTACTCATGGTCAGGCACTGAGCTGTAGTGTTGTTAAGCAGAAAAGGAAAAGATAAATCCCAAAAGGGTTTAAGGATATTAAATACATATATTGTTAAACTAGCATCTCATTTTAGGATACATAACAAAACCATGACCATATGGAGCACCTGGGTGGCTCAATCAGGCATCTGCCTTCGGCTCAGGTCATGATCCCAGGATCCTGGGATCGAGCCCCGCATCAGGCTCCCTGCTCAGCAGGCAGTCTGCTCCCTTTCTCTCTCCCTCTGCCTCTCTCCCTGCTTGTGCGTGCAGAGCGCTCTCTCTCAAATAAAATCTTCTAAATAAATAAATTAAAAAAAAAACAAAACACCATGACCATATATTATGGTTTGGGTGTCTTCTGAAAAAACACTCCTTTCTTGCTGCTGAAAATGTTGCTCTGAGAACAGATTTCACTGTGAGCACACAAATGTTTTTAACTGGTTTATCCCTCCTCACCCTCTGAATGTACAAAGCTGAGATGCATAGTCAATCAGACACATGAAAGACGGAAACACAAGGAATGTCTGAAGCAAGGGAAACAGCTCATTGCGAATCAAATAAAATGCATTCTTATGCAAGAATGATCAAAAATAAACTTCAAGTGGTTATCGTGGTTACAACAGTGGTGAGATAAGACTTTTATTTCCTCCATTTGTGGATATATTCCAAACTTCTTACAATGAAAATAACTCATGCAGAAAGAAAAACCAGGTTATAAAAATATTCTAACAGAACATGTAAGTGGCAAGAAACAATAGGTCATTAGAGCCAACTTTTATGCACTCTGATAAATACAAAACCATCAAATTAACACTTCAAGTTTTTCAAAATTTGGAGAACACAAAGCTGACACCATGATAAACTCTGAGCACACATTCAAAAAAGCCACCTACCCATCTCTCACACTCTAGTTACTGATAAAATACTCCACTGCCTGGCCAGACACTTACATCTCAATTCCTCCTACCAGTTTTGAATCTAACACTGGCTTTGAAAAGACAATTCTATGCCCTATAATTAACTTCTACCATTACAAAGACCAATAAAAACTAAAACATCTTAAAAAGCATATGTTCAATTTATGTTAGACAACCGCCTATCAGTCTTGCCAAAGTACTCCAGACTACCTTTCCATCTGGTGAGTTAGCCCAGTACTCATTACTTAAACCACCCACAAAAGCCTCCGCGTCTTTGGCTGTACCCTCTGCCGTAAGGCAGGACACCTAGCTAGTCGAGTGCATGATACAGGTCTTTTCACAGCTGCTACAAAGCAGAACTTTATAATCTTTGAAGCTAGAACTGAACAGTATTCAGTTCCAAGAGAGCTCTGAAAACTTATGAATAGATTGTGTCAAATAACCTCCTGGCTTGCTGACATCGTGGGCAATAATACCTAAAAGCAGGGACCAAGAGGAAGGCACTGTACGTTGTCAAAATATGTGAGTGATCAAAACAAGGAGAAAGCAACAACCTTCCCGGCTCAGTTGGCTCGAATGCCCCCCCATCCAGCGGGCCGAGGAGCGCGGCAGCACCACGTGCACCTGCTGTCCTCCAGGCCCTGTGCAAGGCTCAGGGACCCATCCACAACAAAAGCAGTCTCTGTCCCTCAGGGCTCTGAAATCTACCACCAAGCATTCTGTAAATGCTTACTGTGTGCCAGACTGCCAACGGACATCGCTGCCGCCTCTCCCCAACCCAGGACCTGCTACACAAATTCTAACGAATCCCCAGAGTTTCTCACATCAAGCCCAGACTTAACTGACCTCTGTGCTCCTGCTCATCACAGCCCTTAAAGCAGCACTTAGCAGCCTGAGGTGACAACGTGAGATGAAACCTACGTGCCACCCTGGTCTTGACACCGGGAGGCGCAAGTAAAACGAGGTACAGAAGCTCCGAACTGTAGATAGACACAAAGAGAGTAACTTACGGAAAATAGCCCACTATGGGAAAAACGTTCAGCCAAGCAGAGGTTTCACAGAAAGAAAGCAGGACAGTGGTGAACGGGTAAAAGGGAAAAGTACTCCAGGTCTGGAGCAGGACTTGAGAATCACGGAGGTAAAAATACAAGAGGTGTATTAGAGAACAGTGAGGTTGGTGGGTGTGGAGTTTCCGGAAACAACAGGCCACGAGAAGAAAAGATCTGAATGGCACTGCAGGAAAACACCACCAGGGCACGAACTGTGTGGATCAGACCCTCCTGTCATCTTGGGGAAGTCACTTCATCTCTCTGGGCTTCGGTTCCCTTGAGGTAAGTAGGTGAGGGGAGTAGATCAGGGCAGAGATGGGAAATCCTGCCTCCCATGCCCATGGAAAACTTCCTTCAATCCCACCACTCTCTATCCACAAGCCACTCACAGACTAGTCCCTCTGAACACAGGTGCCATAGCCAGACACGCTCATCTCCAAAAAAGACCCCATGATCCTGAGACTAAAGCTAGGACGGAGCTGGCTTCAGCAGGCGATGCTGAGCGGATTCTGCTACGCACTCGTACGCCTGGAATTCTTCTCTACTCATCATTCGTTAATAAAACAATATAACCCGTGGTCTCTCACCCATCTCCTTAAATTCCTCATTGGTCAGTTCCAGCCACGCAGCGTCCATGTCGTTGAGGTCGTAACGACACACACTGTCGGCGAGCGTCCGGATATCAACATAGCCCAATTCTGGAGGCTCGGAGCCCGGCGACACAATGTATTTCTTGGGCCTGATGAACATGAGGGATTTCTCTTCAGACACGACCCTAGTTAACAAGAAAACAAAGCAGCCAGGTTACCCTTCCTGCCACATGAAAGGAAGTCTGTCACAAGGCCCAAAACTTGCTTCCACTTCCAACACCCTCACCCCTAGCTTATCACCAGATAAATAGGCTAACACTGAGACATCCTCAAAACAGCTTTTTCCAACTGGCTTTCCGGGATACTGCATGCCCTGCCTTGATCTAGGACAGCAGCTGCCCCAACCTGCTGGCAACCCCAAAACACTGACCTCCTAAGTTTCAAGAGTTAGCAATTACGTCACTTTCGACCAGTCAGGCCCGCCCATCCTGCTGAAGGTCTAGCACCAGGTTCTCCAGAACCTGGCGGCAGGGAGGCCACAAAGGCAGGACATGCATAGCAGAACCCTGGGGAACCAAGGGGACAAACCCACCACCTCTAATCTTAAAACTAAAATTAGGCCTTGCCCGTTACGAAGCAGGCTAAGAATCCGAGAGGCCTAGCCAAGTAGGGGACTCTCCCAACATACACTGAGGATCCCAGGAGAGGAACACAAGCTCCCGCTTCTCCATATACTGCCACCTCTCCTCAAAGCTGTTAATACCTGGAGCACCTTTCACCACACCCCCCTCTAAAGAAATGACAGCACACAAGATCCAATCCCTCCCAGCTCGGAAGGAAGAGCCCTCTTCCTAAAGACAAAGGCCCAGGATCACAGCCCCACACGTCCACACAGTTCTTCCCCCCATGCCCCCATGTGTCAGCAGACCATCAGCAGGTGGTCCAAAGAGTGTCAAAGTACTGTCATCAACCTCATAATCACCAAAGTGATTTACCTACAGGACACTGAAATAGGTAAACCAAAGGGAGTTATTTCTCCGACTCAACCAAGAGCAGGGTTTTAGCTAAAAACTCCATACGCTGTGGTTAACATGTACTGCTCTTGGGCTGGGCTCCTAAATAAAAAAATAACCTGGCGAGTAATTCTTGGATGGGGACTGCCGATGCTGAAACAGTGTTGTGCCCCAAATGTAGATTCGAAGGCAAACACGGGTGTTTATCCTGCAGGGCCCAGGACTCTGGCCTACAGAGGCATCGGACTGATCACTCGAGCTCGCACATTTAAGGGGACATTTGTCACAGAGACCCCAAAACAGTAATAATCAGCAATAGTAAAACAAGTCCATTTCACAAAGCTGGTAGCTGACTGACAACACAGCAGAGAAACCAGGTGCTAACTCAGCGCAGAGGCGCTGAATCTTCCCTCCCTGTGAGGGGCCTCCACGTCAACTGAGCAACACAGTGAAGAAAGGAGCAAACTGGCCCGAACTTCACAAGACCCTTAAGGAGAAAAGTGCTTTATAAGGCAAGCCCAAGAAAGCTCGGCAAGAACAACTGGGCAAAGTCCATCCAGAGGAGAACTCATCCAACGTCCCTCCTCGGAAGCTCCCTTTCCGCACAACCATGACCTGGCAGGCCTCCTCGCACCTGCCCTCCTCCGGAGGTGGAGCCCATCCCTGCAAAACCCGAGAAGTCAGGCACTCCTCTAAAGCACAACTGCTCTCCAGAGTGAACACGACTGGGGGTGGGATGAGGGGAAAAAAGCAACAGTTGTGTAAACATCCCAGTTTCCTCCCCTCAACCAGTCATCTCCCCGAAATGTCTTGCAATTTGCCCTCCTCTCGTAAGAGAGCAGCACCTTCCCACGATGGCTGGAATATTAAGTTTGGAGGCCCATGGCCCATAAAATCACTACCCTCTGGACTAAAACATGTTTCTACACATTTCTGTGGCCACTTGAGGCCCCCTCTTATTTCACTGCTCTTCTCAGGCACCTGGCTGTCAGGGCAGAAAGGCAATGGCAGGTAGAGAGGCACGTCTACCTGGCTACAGGCTGAGGGATGGTCCCAGGGCTCACAGGCACCTGGACCCCTTTCTCCCACTCCTGTCTCCAGGGATCTGCCAACACATAGTACTCATCTGGGTTCAGCTGATAGGAGTCATGCAACTTCATAGCGGTGATCAGGTCTGTCCTAAACACCTGGAAAGGGAGAGAAAGGGTCACCGACATTTGATATTTGCATTCTGACTCAGAGCGCTGGCAGCTGCAGGGTAACCATGGAGCTGCCGTGTAACAAGGTCACTGTATCAGCAGAGACCGGGTCTGACCTATTACAGCAACCCCTCGGCCTGCCACGCCCTTGGCCTCTCAGGCTAGGGATGGCAATGGCTCACACTACCCTCTCACTTCCTCATCAACTCCACAAGCCTGCAGCATCTCTGACAGCAGCGAAGAAACCTCGTTGCCCCACCCCCCAAAACTCTAGGAACTCCCAATTCAAAAGAGGGCTGCTGCGATTTCACTCAAGGGTGTTCTTTTGGTAAATGTTTAAGAAATAAAACTCCACTAACCATGCAACAACTTCAAGCCAAAACCCGGAACTGCAGAGCCTCCTCTCCCATATTCAGACCGCCACCACCCAGCTCCTGCCTCCCAGAGCACCAGGGCCTACGGCAAGGTACCCGGGCAGTCAGCTCCTGGCTGGCAGGTGCCACACAGAAGTACAGGTGGGAAAAATATGGGAAAAAAGCAACGACAGACCAACGGGGTCAAGTCAGAAAAAGGGCTTCTAAAGAACGTGTTTACATAACTTACTTAACCTGGCATAACTTCTATAAAGGAAGCAGTATTTGAGGGGAAAGGAGAGGAGAGAAGAGGAAAGAAAAAGAAAGAAGCAAGCAAGCTACTCTACCCTCTCTTCACTCCGTCAAGAACAGACCCCCAAAACTCCAAAGTACCCCTGTACGGAGGGAGCTCCTCAACCCCTCATCAGAGGTAGAAAGGAGACGAGAGCAAAGGTGGGCCTCGCAGGGCTGCTCCTCCCGACTGGGAAAAGGGCAGGAGTGCAGCGCCAGAGGCCAGCCGGGACCTCGTCCTCAGTCCACCAGTGTCTCAGGGCTACATAAGGAAGCTCTGACCCTGGCATTAGCGCTGGCCCAAAGTTGTATTTGGCACAAAGCATGCCTGCATCTGTAAGCTACACTCTCTGTTTACACAAGTCACAATGCTGAACTCTCTCTTCTTGGAACAGGGAGTTCTTTCTTAAGCTGTGAAGCACAGTTCACATTATATGCCTGCTAATAGGTCCATATTTGTTTTTCCTGGTGGCTTTTCAGACTGGTGATCACTTTAATAAACTTCACCATAATAAAGTCTGAGGGCAGTGTCTGAAAAAAAAGGCCATTTCTCTGGCCTGCCATTTTTCTGACACGGACTTTTCCCCACTATGCCACTTCTCGTTTCTCAAGTCCCAGTAACAAGCATAAATAAACTGGCTGTGCACCGTCTGCAAAAGCACAAGCAAGGTCAGGCTCCCCTGCAGCGCTGCGCCCCCCGAAGCAGGCACCCGGCCCAGGCGCACAGGACCCGTATCACCCATGCCCTCCTCCCCTCACAAGACGAACATGCTTTAAAACAAAAATCACAGGTCTACATCTTCAGGAAGCAAATCAGTTTAAAAAACACATTCCAACTAAGCCTTATATGTAAAAAACAAGGGAGTAAGCCAAAGAAGAAGGAAAATCAAACTGCGGCAACAAGATGAGAAAAGGCAGCCCATCCTTCCTGAGGACAAGAACTGAAACAGACGCCCTCCGCGGACTCCCCAGTCTCTGGCAGAATTCAATGTTAGCGCTAACCTATGTATAAAGTAGTCTGAACTAAGAGCCCAACTCACAGAATTTTAGGGAGAAAAAAAAAAATCAGAAACAGAACATGGTGCCAAGGCCACCACCATCTGTGCCGCTCAGCCTCCCGCTGCCTGGTGCCCCTCAGACCCAGTACTACCTCCCTTATCCGAAACCCCCGTACTCTTGTCCTGAAGTAACAGGAGTGCAGTGTGAACAGGACACTGGTTGTGGAGGCATCACAGAGAATTAAAGAAATAAAGACAGGCAGAGCCGCTCAGATCCCACAGGAAAGGAGGGGAGCACTGCAGGTTCAAAATGACAAAGGCCTGAGAAAATGAAGGCAATAAAAACGGCCACCTTCCCACGAAGGTTTGATCTAATGTTTAAGTGTCTCTTGGGAATGTTTTCTACTACGCTTCCTCATGGACAATGGTATTCCACAACTAACAAGTCCTACACTCCTCAACACAGAGCCCCCCAGCACTCCCATTACAGACACAGAAAAAGAACGAGCTGGTGGAGCGCAGGCCTCGGCTCTGCAGCTACAAGATGAGGGGGCCTCTGAAGCCATCCATTCAAGAGGGAACACAAAATCAGCGGCTGAACCAAAGGCTCTCTTCTCTGCAACCTGCCCACCTAAAAACTGCGATAAACTAAAATGCCCTTTCTGCGATCATTCAAATCCTCAGAGACAATAGATAATAGGTAGGTAGGTGACAAAATGTGGGGGAGCAGGGAAATAGATGAAAAACAAATCGAAAAAGAAGGGTTTTAAGCCTTAAATGTAATCGCCAAAACAAAACGCCCAGAATCACAATGGGTTGTTGCCAAATAAGCCGCAAATTCATGGCCAAAACTAACTTGAGGCTAGCAGTGACTGGCAGCAGCCGAACCCGCTGATCTCCTGGCCAGAGGAAAAGTTGTTGGGAGCCAGCGAAGATGAAACAGAAAAGGAAAAAAAGAATATAATTAATAATAATAGCTAACATTTACTACTGAGCACTATTTTAAGTGCTTAGTGTGTATTAACCCACTTAATCCTCACAAGAATCCTATGAGGCAAACACCTGTGTCACCCCCATCTTACAAATTTGGAAACTGAGACCAAAAAAGTTAGATAAGTTGCCCGTGATTGCAGAGACATCAATATCAATCAACCAGGTGTGTGCCAATCACATGTACTCATGCACACGGGGGGACATGCACAGTCACACCATCATTCAGGAAATACCTCTGAAGGTTTTCGATCTTCATGTCTGGAGCACGAACCTCTCCTGTGCTGGGATCGGGAATTCTGGGACCAAGTAGTTGAGAGGCCTAAAGACAAATATCCAAAGAGGAACAATTAAAAGTACACAAATCACTGTGTGTTCACAGGGTTTTGGTTTTTTTTTAAAGATTTTAATTATTTGGGAGTGAGCAAGTGAGCAAGCAGGCACCAGCAAGAGCAGGGGGGGGGGGGGTGGAGACTCCCTGCTGAGCCCTGAGCCCAGGGTCCCAGGATCACAACCTGAGCTGAAGGCAGACCCTTAACCAACTGAGCCAGCCACCCAGACACCCCCACAGGAGCTTTTTTAACCAAATTCAGCAAGGCTCACCTCAGCACCTCCCCACGACATAAGTGGGGATGGGATGCTCCTCCACTCCCAGTACTTACTTAAACCACACACTTTCCAGAGCAGGCCTAACAAGATCCTTTGGGTCCTGGCTGTGTAGCCCAGGTACAGCACACAGGAGGGGGGCCCTTTTAAGAGCATCATGCATGTGGAGCCTTCATCTGTAAGCCTGCACTTCTCAAGAGGTTCCGAGTCTCTCACATTGGTAAATACAATTTGAAAAACATTTGAGTTTTCAATAAACTTCCTAAATGCTGGATCATTATGTTAAATGATCTATAAATAAATAATGCCACCCCCAAAACCTTAAAAAAAGTTTTGACTCCACAAAACATAAGAACTTTGCATGGCCTGAACGGGGAAGCTCAGATGGCACTAGACTAAGTGCTATGACCAAATAACTTTTAAAACTGCCTACTCACCTTTCCCAAAAAAATGCCAACTGGGTCTTTTCTGTGCCTTTCTTCCACAACTAACACTCTATGATCCAACCACTACCCCACTAGGCCACAGAATCCGGAAGCCCAACCAGGGCACCCATGTCTTCTAACTGCCACCATGTCTAAGCCCCTCTCAGGCTTAAGACCTCTTTGCAACATGAACTCCATCCTGCTTGAGATCTCCCTCAGCCTGGGAGCATCTTTCCTGGTATTTCCTGGTTTCCACTCGGTGCTCCTTCAGTCTTCTATGAATCCTGTACACATTAGCATTTCTCCTTCTTGCTCCAAGTGTTCTCCCCTGGAAGCGGTCATCCCTGCCCTTGGGTCTTCCCAATCTTGGGTCTTCCCAATCTTCCCAGTCTGCCCAGGAGACTGTCAGATTTGCACTCCCACACTCACCTCCCTGTCAAGCTCCAGGTACACGTTCACCATCAGATAAGACATCAAGTTCAGGGTTCCTTAGGTCAATCAACTCCGCACGATAAAAACTGGACTCAACATTTTACCCAAACCTGTTATTCCTCTTCTATTTCTACTCTGATGAATACCACTACCATTTCTACTAGAATTCAGAAATCTAAGAGTCATCCTAGACTCTCCTCACTCAGGATACATCCAATCATTGGCCGAGTTATATTCAGTGCGACTACCAATACCTCAGAATCCCCACCTCTTTTCTCCCCACCTCCACCTCTGCCTCCTGTCACTTTTATTGGTCAACTGCAGTGGCCTCCTGTTTGTGGGTACTTTAGCACCCTAAGAGAGCTGAAACAGCCCTCACGACTGCCCCCAGCGGGTGTCAAACTTCCTCATCATTCACCTCTAACCTGAACACAAACTGTACTGTTTCCCAGAAATTAACAAACCTCCACAAAATAAAAGCCCAAACCTGAAGGAACTGCCTTCCACCAATAAAATCATTTGCCATTCAAACAGGAAGCTTTTATCTCTGTGGATTCCAGAGTCGAAGGGACACAGAATCAAAGCACCTTAAGACCTTGGAGACATTAAGAAACAGATTCTGCACATAAGCCTATCATCAGATTTGCAATGACCGAGACTAAAGGAGATTTCCAAGCTCCTCTCTGACACAGAAGATGTGGGTAGTAACCTTGATCACCAGTTCTGAAGTCTGTTACTGGGTCAACTGACTGCTGTTAGGTTAGCAGAATTAGATTTCCTACAGGTGTCCCTACTGTACTTTCAGTAAATATTTTAGAAAATTCTTCCTTAAAAAATAGTAAGTATGTCTCTTTAGACTCCGATGAGTAAGAATGTTTCACTCCCACATTGAAGGAAATATTCTGGGCACACAGGGGTGTGAACCCAAGTTGCAAAAGTCCTAAATCTGGTCATCAGTGGAAAAAGTAAAGACAGAAGCCAACTCAGAACCTGGAGAGGAAGGCAGGTAGTTCACATCTTCAGACAGGCCTCTTTTCACCCTCTGGTCCCGCAGGCCCTCCTCCGGTCAGCCCATAGGCTGAGAGAAGAGACAGGGAAGAGTGCAAACAACTCTAGAAGGGTGCCCAACTGTTTATGAAGGGGAAAGAAGATACAAGTCAAAAAGGCATGGTCCTATTCTTTTGGATTACTATGAAATGGGTTATAAATATAAGAAAACCAGAAATTTTACAAGAATATATTCCATTGCTATACTTTAAAAATGAACATAGAGTGAGGGGAGGGTGAGTCTTTACAGTCAAATACTTTCAGAGTTAAAGCAGAACAAATTTGCTCATTTTTTTAAAAGTTTTATTTAAGTGATCTCTATACCCAGTGTGGGGCTCAAACTCAGGACCCCAAGATCAAGAGTTGTATGCTCTTCTTTTTTTAAAGATTTTATTCATTTGAGATTGAGAGACTGCACAAACGGGGGGGGGGGGGGG
>CM052899.1:81789486-81850673 GCA_028534135.1 Potos flavus
CTGAGATCATGATACCTGAGCCAAGATCAAGAGCCAGACACTCAACCAACTGAGCCACCCAGGTGCCCCTACAAGACAGGTTTAAAAAAAAAAAAAAAAGATATGCTTTTGAGTTCTAGGAAAACGAGATCATGGAAAATAAAGCAAGAACGCATTTAAAGACAATTTGCTGGGGCCACTGCCTCCTGACAGGAATGCACCAACATCTACAGAAATATTCACCTAAGGCCTACACGCAGAGACTCAAGTCTTGACAGTATTACACCAGTTCTCTCTACAGCCATGCTCTCTCCAGAGAACCTCCCAAGTGGTCAAAAAGCTCCCAAAATATTATTCAAGCAAAATAATTTGCATCCCCTTTTAATTAAAAAAAAAAGTTATGTTATAGAAGGTTTTTTTGAAGTATGTTGGGTGAAAACAAACAAATTAAGCCAGAACTGAGAGTATTTCAAATACCACAAGGACCAGGAGATAGTGATTTATGCTACACCAAAACACTAGCCACCTGTAAGTTCTTAAAAAACCACGTGCTAAGATCACACTTGGTTGGTGCTGCATTTTGTTTGTTTTCAGAATGTTAACATTTAATGGCAAACTAAACTAAAATTATAGCAAGTAAAATTCTTTTTTATTTTCTTGTTGCTTTCAGGAGAGGAGTTGGGAACTCTAAAAATTTAGGAATGATGTCTAAAATTACTTCACTGTCCATACACAAGATAGGATTACTTTAAAAATTCTGGACATGTACACCATTTAAGAACAATTCTCTACTAAACACTGGAAAGAATGACTAGAGAAAGCGTCTTGTTTTAACAACTCCAAACTCCCACTGAAATAGAACTCTGTGGGGGTAATAATCAGTTATAAAAGGCTTGCAGATCACAGCATCATGAGAATGGACCCCATATATGCACAGAGCACTCAACCCTGTTTTCGGGTCCTATTAGGCAGGTATCTCGAACACTCTCCTTTGAAATTAAAAATAGCCATGCTTCTTGCCCTAGATCTAAAATAAGGAAAAACCTCAAGAGTAAATCTACTATCCACTGCACACACTCCACTGGTAACCCGTGTGTGATAAGCCAGGTTGCGGAGCGTGCTCAAGGTTCAGAAATCGGAATGAATGGTGGTCTGGATGTTCACACCACCACAAAATGCAAACTCTGAGAGAACTGCACCACTGACCAAATACCAAATCTCCTAGGTCTGCAATGCTCTTTTGCTTCTAGATACTACGTAACATGCTGCTGTCTTCAGGAATGTTAAACCAGCTTAACAAAGGCACTTAGGACCAATGAGTATCGAGTCCGGCAGGTCAACTGGTGTCACAAAAGCACAGACCCAAGACAAACCCCTATGCATTACTTCAAAGCTAGGGACAGCCCTGTGCAATAAAGCAAGGCTGTGGAAATTCCCACCGGAAAGTAAGCAAATTTAATGTGCTTATTAACTATTTGCTTTAGTTGCATGATAGAAGACAAGACTAGCAGAAGCTGATCCTACACCTCCCCCATCTCCATCCCAGCATAGCTTAGCTCCACGCTCACGTTCCAAAATACAAAAGCTTCATGCATATATTCAAAAAACTGGCTCAGGAATGTTTCAACATAAATATACTTGCGCCTTCAACCAATGGACACACACGTGTTTCAGTTACCCAGTGCTCCTGCCGACATCCAAGTCCAACGGCTACAGAAGACTAGTCCATGTACTAAATCATTTTGCGCTAACTGCTACTCTAGCCCCAGAAGATGCTGGCTCTTCCTCTCAAAGCCAAGCCACACGTTGGGTTTGAAAAGGGGCAAAGCCATTTCTGTGTGTCTTGAGGAGACATGGGTTCAGTACACATTCTGCAATATTTGAACCGAAAATCCCTACATTTCAAGAATGCCTACACAATCCCTTAGCATCACAAGATGCAACTGATGGGGGAAAAGAACAAATTAAAAGTATAGTCAAATATGAATGGAAGTGGAAGCAGAGTTAACTTTTATGCAAAAGAGAAACCACCAAAGACTTGCATGAAGGTAACCAAGGACGGCCAATCGAATTAAGAAAATGAAGGCAAGTTATTGAAAAATATAAAGAAACTCATTAAATGGCAATGAGACATAAAGAGGTACAAGACAGAAAGTATGTTCCATCCACTAAAATTTTGTTCTCTCTTCATTGTTTAGCTGTAAGCTGGAGAAAAACAAAAAGTCCTCATATAACTTTATGTTTACCACCCACCAACCTGAGTTACTAAATGCAAAATTAGTAGGCCTGAATTTTGCTCCGCACTCTTTTTCTGCGCATTCATCATCACAGGTGATGGAGCAGAGCTCAGCTGCCAACTGGAGAAGATGAAATGTTTCAGGGCTAGTACAGGTGTGGAAACTAGGCAACCAGAGGGTCCCCAAGGTACCTGGTTCCAGACCCCCAGCAACGCTCCCCAGACCTTCCCACAGGGAAATCAACACAGCCCTGACAGTTACGAAATTCAACAGGAAAAGGAAGCCCTACTTCTAAACTTCAGGAAAAACTTTATTATAAAGTATCAGCACACTCATTGTGTGTGTAAAAAAACACAATTATTATCTCATTATTCGTGTAAAAAAAAAAAAAGTTTTTTGGTGTTTGTTGTTTTTTTTTTTTAATTTCCCTCTCGGTCTTTGAGAGGCACATTTTTTTTTTTTTTTTTTTGAGAGGCACATTTAAAAACAACCAAAAAAACCCAAAAACATCATTGACATTTGGCTCCCTTTTCCCAGCCAAAGATCCCATATTTTGAAAAGAAAAAAAAAAAATGTGCCAAATGGACTGTATTCATTAAATAATATTTAATTCTTGTCTTACTTTTTTACAGGAAAAAAAAAAAAAAAAAAACCAGAAGGATGGTGATCAAAGCTGTTAACTGGCCTGAGATAACAATCCATAATTCCTGCCAAAAGAAAGGACACTCAATGCTTTAATTAGCCTCTGCAGCTTTACTGAAGATAGATATGCAATCTCCTTCAGGTTTTGGAAATACAATAGCTGGTGGATCCCATTCCCACATTTGCCAAAACTCCTAAAGACAGAGGATCCTGGGCTAGGAAGCAGGAAATGAAGGGCTTGTTTCCCGGGGCCACACCCCAGCACAATATGTAACTTCAGACTGGCGAGGGCCACCCAGTCCCAGGAGCCCAGCAATTACAGGCACAGCCTGCAAACACCCCACACTATTTCATCCAACTGTAGGGCCAGCCCTCCACAGGGCACCTGGAGAAAAGGCTTCAACCACTCCAACTGCAACTGGATGAGGGCTTACACTGGCACAGAAAATGCCCATCCATCCCCAACTGTAAATACCACACTGGTATTCCCCTGGATCAGGCCAGAAAACAAAGCAAAGGACTCCAGCCCAGAGGCCAGCAGGGCCCTGCCGTGGCTGCGGCCGGTGTTGTGGCCCCACACTGACGTCTGCAGCTGCCTCTCCTCCACTTGGACAAGTTCTGCATCGGGCTGGGAACTGCTGCCAAAATTCTGTCAGGACTGCAGGCTGGAGAGGCTGAGGCGCGGCCACTGCACAGACCCAGCCCTTCTTGCAATCAGGGCTTTCCATGTGCCCACATCTCCCTGAGGGCGGGCCTGGTTCTGTGGACCCGACTTCAAGGGCAGAAACGACCCCAACAGACCACCATGGGCTTACACAAAAAGATGGGCTCCATCACAAATAAGCCGACTAGTATCAGAGGCCTGTGCTCTGAAGCAACTGCCCTTAGAGAGGGCTTGAAAGAGTATCCCATGGCGTGGATATGTATGTATTTTTATAAGCTTTGGCATTCCAAGGGTTCTTAATGATACCTGTTTGTTTACTACTATCATTATCTACCATAATTACCAAATCATTAAGTCTGGACAGGCACTCCAGTCCTAGAGCATCAACATATGCTAAAGGAACCAACTATATGACAAAAGGGCAGCCCACCTACCTTCTAGTAGTGGTATCGTGATGTCCACATCTAGCCTGAGTAGGACAGAACCCAGCTTTGTGGTCTACCTAGTTTAACCCTCCAGCCCTCTATAAATATTAATGCTCTGCCTCCAACTTCTTCGGGGAGGCCAGCACAGACAGGAATGTATTAAGAGGAAGAAGAAAATGGCTGTCATACCATTAAGGTGACTTTTAATGGACATATTTTGGTGAACTCTGGGCACTCTCTGCCTCCTTCCTTTCCAGCAAGAATTGTGGGTGGAAATTCCTATTTAGATGAAACACCTGGTCTTCTAGGGCTGTTACGTGCTTGACTGTGTCCCCGGGAATGCTTATGTTGAAGGCTAACCCCCAGTACCTTAAAATGTGACTACATTTGGATAAAAGCCTTTAAAGGGGTGATTAAGTTAAAATGAGGTCATTAGGGTTGACCCTGATCCTATCTCACTGATGTCCTTAAGAGGACATTTAGACGCAGAGAGATGCCAAGAACGCACATGCTCAGAAGATCATGTGAGGACATAGTAAGAAGGCAAGCCAAGGAGAGAGGCCTCAGAAGACACCAGACTTGCTGACACCTTAATCTGAGACCTCCAAAACTGTGAGAAAATAATTACCTGTTGGGTTAAGCCACCCGGTCTGTGGCATTTGCTATGGCAGCTCAAACACCAATAAAACGGCCTCTGGGCTATCAGGAGCCTCTGGGCAGCTGAGGAGGAGTAGACTGGGCCATGGTCCAGAACTGCACTGTTCAACATGGTCATCACTAGCCACATACAACTTCTATTAATGTACATTTTAATTAATTAAAACTAAACAAAATCTTAAAACACAGAGTTCCTCAATTACAGCGGATTAGAACATTTCCATCCTATTAGGCAGCTCTAGACCAGAAAGAGGAAGGCTCTAAGTCTGAGAGAACATTCCAGGAGAACCTTCTTTCTTTTCCATTCTTTATAAAGACTTTAAGTAATCTCTATACCTTATGCAGGGCTCGAACTCACAACCCCAAGACTGGAGGTCGCATGCTCTACCGACTGAGCAAGCCAGGTGCCTCCACGAGAACCTTTTCCTAACCCAGCTCTCTCAGGGAAGAAATGAAGCAGCAACAAGAGCAAACATAGTGAGCATAAACCTGTTGCTCAATGCCAAAAAATATATTAAAATAGGACTCTAAGCCTTCTATCAAGCATTATTAGTATGTGAAAGTAATTCATGAAACCTTCTTCTGATTAATTCTGAACCTAAAAAGCAAGACTTTTTTAAAATTGCTGGAGGACAAAATTGTGTATTCAAGCAAACAGCAAGCATTTATTGAGTACTTATGACTCCTGAGCACACTTTGATAGGCACACAGGGGCAGAAAAGAAATATCAGCATGTTTTTGCCTCAAGGAGTAAAAAGCCTAAGTAAATATCAGAGTAAAAAACAGGTAGTAAGGGCTGTGTACAGACAAGCGCTAAGAAGTTCAGAAGGCTCTCCAAGGGCTCTCCCAAGTGGTTTTAACTGCCTGTGCCTGGGAACAGACCCTCAACGCCTCTCCCTGACATAAAAGGGAAGCCCTGCTCTCTGGAGCCCGCAATCCTCTGTGCCTCTCCTTCCCTCACCCAGTTAACTCTTCCCCTGTGCCGAACATCAGCAGCTCCTACAACTGCCCCCAAAGTCCCAATCCCCTCCCTCCTCAAGCCCAGCTCTTCACGATCTCATCACAGCTTACCACTCCATGTACCCCAAACACCCGACACCTGTCCTACAGCCACCAAATCTACATCCCACCACCCCACACCTGTCCCCAAAGCCCCCTACAGAATGCCATGTTTGAGTTCTGGTTTTCATGGTCCCTCCCAGTAGATTTCTCATGGCTGTCAGTGTGTGGCCACCTTTTTCCTTGAAAACGGGCCTAATGCCTTTCCCATCATGCAGCAGAGCAAGCAGGATTCCCAAGTTTAATCTGTAACCTAAAACATAAGCTGACAGGCTAGAGCTCAGGCACTGTGCTAGGTACAAAATTCCCTTGTTATCTGAGAGGAGCTCTTCGAGTAGTATGTTAGCTTCTCAATACACAGAAGCTGTATGACCTTTATTTTGACTGCCTGGAAGCCAACTAACTTCTGGTTCTCAGCTGCACTGTGAAAATACGAGGATGCCAGAGAGCAGAGACGCAGACAGTAGTAGTATTAAATACAGTCACGTTAAAAATCAAGTGAAGAGCATGGACTCTGGACTTACTAAAAATCTATACTTAATATTCTCACGTCACACTAGGCAGTCTTCAATCTCCCCCTATATCAGGTTGGACTAGTTGATAATTAACTGGCTTCAATTAAGTTCCCTAACCTCTTCATAAATAGCAACTCTAAGTGCCATAAATCATGTTTAGGAAAAACAGACACACCAGTGACTCTTGGAACTGGCTTATTCATCCTTGGCTAACAAACCGGAAGCCTGAGGAATGCCCGCCTGCAGTCAACCTTACCAGAAAGACTTGGTTTCAGACAGGCAGTCTCACACTCAGACGTGATTCTCCAGGCCTTGGCTTTCTCTGACCTGCCTGATATACGAAGGGCCTCGGCTATTTAAAGCATTACATTAAAAAACCATGTTTTTACACCAACCCAAACCCGGGTAGGCTCCAAGAACAACAAAGCAGGACTTACTGCCATTGTCGTCAGAATCCTCACTGCTGCTGGGAAGGCGACCTCGTTTCATGATCTCCCCGGGAAACAGCAGGCAGCCTGCAAAGCAATGAGACAGCACTTAACCCAAGATGATAATACACAATCATCAAGTTGTGCTTCAGTTGGCAGCCCAGGATTTACAGCATACAAAAGCAAACAATCGGCTTTAAGTAGCATTTGAATTATAAACAGTAAAAAGACCAAAGATACATAATTAGGTGCAATCATTAACAGAACAGGTTCAAAAAGGAGGGGGAGGGGTGGAGAAGTCACGAATCAGTAGGTTTCCTAAAGGTGCCAGGTTTTTCTCTAGTTTCAGTGACATTATCACAACTACTCCAGGAGTCTTTTTAGCTGACTGGCGGCAAGCACAGCAAAAGAAAACCCACAGCAATGAGCACAGTGCTTCCTCACTACAGACAGATTCCTATTTTACGCATGTAAATGGGGGATGGGGATGAGGCTGTGCCTGAATGTGTGAATATTTACACTGCACTGGGCATGATTATGCTTCTCAGGCAAATTTTGCTAAAATAATCCTAAAAGCCAAATAACCTGGAGTTGCAGGAACAAAATAAATGGGATGTTAGGAAAGCAAATATCTCCTCCAGCCACCTCTAACCCCTAGGCATTCAAAGCTCCAACAGGAAGGGACCAGACTTAGTATCTGACCCAGCCCCCTCCCCTTTACTCTTGAGGAAAGGGAAGTCAAAGTTTAAGCAGCACCTCCCCCGCCCCCAAGTTCACACTGTGCGCCAGAGCTTCGAATTCCAAATCCAATTTCACTGAACTTCGCCCAACTCCTTACAGCCTGGTCCAACCTACCCTAGCCAGCCAGATACCAGGCCCAACTTGCTGACTCCTTCTAGGGGATAACAGGCCTTCAGCATCACCAGGTAAGAGAAAGACTCTACTTAGTAAAGTGGATAGTGGACCGAGATTAAAAGCCAGTCAATAAAGATGGATTCCCCGGTCATATTCACACAGGCAGCTAAAGAAATCCAAAAAGCTTTTCCAAACTGAAATTACTGATCCCCTTGACATTTTTAGGAACTTGATCTTACTGCAGGGCAATGATTCCCAATGAGAGAGGAGGGCTTTTCAAGTCAGAAGTAGCCACCAGCCCCTCAAGAAAAGTACATCCCGGGGCGCCTGGGTGGCTCAGTGGGTTAAAGCCTCTGCCTTCAGCTCAGGTCGTGATCTCAGGGTCTTGGGATCGAGCCCCGAGTCGGGCTCTCTGCTCAGTGAGGAGCCTGCTTCCCCCTCTCTCTCTGCCTGCCTCTCTGCCTGCTTGTGATCTCTCTCCTCTCTGTCAAATAAATAAATAAAATATTTAAAAAAAAAAAAATAGAAGTACATCCCAAGCTTCCCTTCATTGGGAATGAGAGCATTAGAAGGTGGTGTGTTTCTCATAGCCTGGAGCACAGGAACAGTGTGGGTCAAAATGTGGAGAACCACTGTGTTAGAACAAGACAGGAATTAGAAAGCCAAAGCTCCACTCTAAATGGACCTATTAAAGAGCAGACCAAAAAAAGCAGAAAACCCATCATACAGTGCGGTCTGTTTCCACTTACAAAAGACCTGTATGACTGACTCAAATGTTCAGGTCTCTCATCTATAATTACAGCACCTTATATTTTCTTTCTGAGACACCAGTTAAGCTTTGTGGGTTTCTGTTCACCAACTGATTCTTCAAAAACCATTAATAAAAGATTTACCAAGTGGCAGCCCAGACATGACTTGTGATCTGGGTCATGAGCTATCTTGTGTGCTAGGGTTTCATACTGTGGCGGCAGGGTCACAGTCCTAGAACCTACCCACCCCTTTTCTGCAGAGCCCCATTCACCCATAACTAACACCCAGCAATCTATAACTTGGCCTGGCGCAGGCCCATTGCAGTCAGAAGCGTCCACACCAAACGCCTGTGGCCATCTCCTCACTTGGAAGCACAGTCTTCCCTGCCCAGTCACCACATGCCAAAACATCAACTACTGACAGCTAAACACTCCTCCAACCTTCCAGGGAGGCCAGCCCTGTTTCCCTTCAAACAAGAGGCACAAGGAAGAGGGAAAAGCAAAAGACCACTTGTTTCTAACAACAGCTTCAGCTCCCCAAAGCCTATTTACACCAAACAGCTTTAAAAAGGAAAGAATGAAGGAAGGAACGGCTACCTAAAGAGGAATTCCTTAAAAGTAAGAAGGATGCAGCTCCCACCTCAGGAACGGGTGTAAGAACTGAGGAGGAGGAAGGGGCTGAGAAAGCCCAGGAAACACTCCTCAGGCTAGACACAAGAAAACCAGTGCTGATCACATCTCCACTGACTCAGACAACTTAAATTTATCTAAAGAGAAGAGCTTGAAGAGCTTAGCATCCTTTTCAATCAAAACGTCTTCCTCCTAGCCTTCAAACACAAGTCCCAGAGAAAACACCCAGTTCAACAGTCACTAAATGAAAAATGCCACCATTGGCCAAGATAGAATGATGCTCCTAAACACATATAAACACTCAAGCAAAATTATGCAAGTAAAAGTAGAATAAAAATAGTATTTTCCTCCTAACGAATTCCATTTTCATCCACCCTGAAAGATGTTGAGAAATGAAGGTTGAGAATGCTGTATGGTACTTCTCCAGGGAACCTGGCGCGATAACAGGGGTTAGTATGCAGCAGAATTCCCTCCTCTGTTGCTGTAATGTACTTAACCCTTGACATCAGGCTGACTTATCTCACCTGGGATTACTTGCTGTATCAAGAAATCAAAGTACATGTTAGTATCTTCAAGATACACAATACAGTGGTTGTATGCTTCAAACATCTGACCAATAAAAGCCAGTGTGAGAAACAGAGGGGCCTTTGCTGACTCTTTTAGGGCATGGCTGATCATTATCTAGACAATAGTATAGTAAGTAATAATTAAAACTCACAACACTCCACAGAAAGCACAAGAAGATATAATAGCATATAATGCATCCCACGAAGATGTGAATACCTAATCTACTAGGAGGCGCTGGAGAAAAAAGAACTGTTCCTGACCTCATGGAACTCTGGTCTGGATGAGGACACAGAGAAGTCAACAGAAATTCAGTCATGGTTAGTGCTTGACAGTGGTAGACACAAGGCTCTGTAGGAACAGAGGTTGATGGAGTCAGGGGAAAATTCCCTGAACAGAGTCCTAAAGAGTAAGGAGAGGTAGCCAGAAGTGGAACCATGACATTTGGGGCAAAGTATTGTAATATCTGACAACACACATGTAACGTACCATATTACTCTGCACAGCATCCAGAATCTTACTATTTGCTCATTTGTTTACTAATATACCTCCCTTTTTACCTTTTATCCAATTGCCAAGCCTTACTGATTCATAATATAGGACTCTATCATAAAGTTCCCCTAACTTGGCCTCACTGATTTGTCTTCAAACACCTATATCTGGATAGCTTTAAGCACCTCCCTTCCATTCTCTGTGCCTACAATCTTATTCCTGATTAATACAATAAATTAATCTTCTCTAATAAGTGACATCAAGTCATTCCCTATACAAATCTCTCCCTCTGCTGCATACTTACAAATGGATCCAGCCAGAAACTCAGAAGTTTTCTGCCACCTGGCCCCTCGCAACTCTACCCAAGCATCTCTCCTAACATCTCCCCCTCAGCTAGGCATGCCTCCGCTGGGCCAGGCCTCTTGCCGTTCTCAGCCTCTGCTAACGTTCTCAGCCTCTGCTAACGCTGGCTTCTCTGCCCTTCTCTCCCTACCCCCCAATCCCACCTCCTCTCGGGGCCTCAGCGCAAAGCCACTAAGCATGGTCTACCATTCCAATTACAAGCACTTACATTCTGTACACTCACTCCATCTACTTTTAGAACTTTTTCACCCTGCTCTTCGATGTGTTATTTTCTTCAACAATCAATTCTTGCTTTGTATCATCACATATGTTCATCACATATCATCACATATGTTCCATATATGTGTGTCTCTAGAAATTTAGAGAGTTCTTCAGAACAGAGATCCTCTTTAATTAAATATGAAAATAAGACATCATGGAGAGGGTCCTGCGCAAAATAGCGTCATAGGACAGCTACAATAAGAAACACCCAGAACTCCAGGTTCAGTCCTCACCCAGACATTCTGCCTGGTTTCATCAAAAGTGACTCAAAGTGACGCGATTTACAAGAGCCTGGAGGGTCCGTTTGCCATGAGAAGCAGAACAGTGAGGCAGATAAAAATACTAATTATTAGGCATTTGGGACTTTGTCCAAAGAGATGAAGACTACCTAGGAAGCCTGACTGTAATAACATTGCCTGGAAAGGCCATGTCAGAGGAGGTCCCTGGCCAAAGACCCGGCTGGATGCATCCAGTGCCAATCTTCAGGCACCTCCGCTCCAGGCAGGGGCGTGCCAAGACAACCAGGCACCACCTCCTCACCAAGCACAGGCACTATTTATATGACCATCCTCATGGACATTACATGCAAACCACTCTCCTTCAATCTTCTCTTCACACAGGTTAAAACCAGTGGATTAACTAGTATATTAGTTCAATTAAATTTCTATTGAGTTGGATACCCGAGATAGGGTGAAGCTGTTGTTATGGAATGGCCCAACAGAAGGTACAGTAAGCAAATAACTAGACAAGTAGCTTCACTGTGATAACTGCTATGAAGATTATGGGACTGCCATTCAAGGATTACGGTGGGACATGGGATACATAAACGAGGTAACAAGGCACCTCGAAACCTTGAAATGTAACTCTCCTCAGACTGAAATTGGGGGAAATACATCAGCATGCTGAAAGCTAAGAGCAGCCATTAGCTGAAGGAATCCATCCCCAAGGTGGCTCAGGAATTTACCTAAGAGTGAACAAGTTCAGTGACCTGGGTGTGGTCCCAGGGAGGCATGACTGGTATGTGATGCCGAAGAATGAGAAATGACCTGTGGGATAAGAAGTGAAGGGGTTTAACAAAAGAATAAGATGATTACGGATTTGAGGATGTTTATTCAATGCTATTCCTGGGAAAGAGGGACCACTTTGAGGAAAACAAACTGTCCAGTTACTAGAATTACTCTCTGTGGCATAACAGGACCATTTATCAGGCTATAAAGTCTACAGTTATAATAATGATTACACCCTAGTGATTTTAATTATCTTATAGCTCATATGTAGAAAGTCAGGTTTCTTCCTCAAAGTCTTAGCCATTATGTTTCATTCTTATTTCACTCTAAAGAAGTTCTAGAAGGTACTCAATTAAACACCTCTAAGTACTTCCCTATATTATCACCTAAAGCAATGCTATGTATTAAAATAAACTATTGGGGGTGCCTGGGTGGCTCAGTTGGTTAAGTGTCTGCCTTTGGCTCAGGTCATGATGCCAGGGTCCTGGGACCGAGTCCCGCATCGGGGTCCCTGATCCACGGGAAGCCTGCTTCTCCCTCTGCCTCTGCCTCCCTCTCTCTCTGTCTCTCATGAATAAATAAACTATTTTAAAAAATAAACTATTGGATGAATGACTGAGTTCTCTTACACAAAGTGTATCTTATGCTCACTCAGCTTTACAGAATTTGAGATGCTTTCACTTTAATATCTAATTGACCTTTAACTGGAGTTACTTGTTAGATTATCTTTAAAGATTTATTTATTTGAGAGACAGAGAGAGAAAGCACGAGCAGGAGGGAGAGAGGAAAAGAGAATCTCAAGCAGCCTTCCCACTGAGCACAGAGCCCACCATGGGGCTTGATCTCAAGACCCTGAGATCATGACCTGACCCGAAACCAAGAGTCAGACACTCAACCAACTACACCATCCAGGAACCCCCTGTCATATTATCTTTAAATTTACTGGTGTCCTTCCATTTTCTGTCAAAGTTAATCTAATACCTAAATGTACTATATTTAAAAATGTATTCAGAAAATGTGTAATAAAAAAAATGTGTAATATAAAAATGTATATAAAGGAGAATATTTTCAGACACCAACTTGTCGTTACATAAAAAGTATTTTATAATGAGCTACTTCCTTTCTGTTCGATAAGTTCATACAATTTGGATATTATTTTTAAACATTATGTAATTGATACTTTCATTCCTAAGTTACTGAATACCCCCTATAAAAAAAACTTATATTTTCTTAAGAAGTCACCTTCTTATCTTCTGTGGCATATGCAATACCCAGTGTAACAAAGTATCCAAATATAATAATGATCTATACTTGATAGTAATTTTCTATTCCCCAAATGAATCCAGCTGGTTTCTTACCTGTTTTTAAAGACAACATTAATTGCTCGGAAGTTTTCAAACTGGCAACATTATCTAATTCATAAGCTCACTGAGAGTCTAAAAATACTAGTGTGACTATAACTCAAATCCAGCTTCCTCACTTTAAGCAAGGGTTATATCTGGTTAAAAAAAAAAAAAAAGTTGTATATTTGATGTAACTGACAAACTGCTTAGATCTTAAGTGTTAAAGTTTTAACCTTGTCCAAATATTTCAAACCCCCCAAAATGGGAACTTTTAAAAATGTCCTTTATAATGTCATATATCAAAATCTGTTTAAAAAATGCTGCCTAAGCTACTATAGAGCCTTTGTGAAAATGCCACACTTGAAAATATTCAGTGCAAAGAGTTTATATTAGCAATAAATAACCACCTCTCCCAAAAAAGATTGTAACTGACCAGATAATCATGACTATAATATTTACTCGTAGAACCATTATTAATAAAGCCCAAGTGCTATAATGCCTTAGTTCACTGTAAACTCTTCATGAATTACTTGTAAACTCAGTCATTAAAAGTCAATAAAAACATTTTTCAAGATTTTAAAGAATTTACAAATTTGAGTGGTTCTAAATGAATGACAAGCAGCTCCCATTTGCCAATTTATAAATAATACAATCCCAGTTTATGAGCTCTAAAAACAATCAAACCCCTCACAGGTCTCTGTAATCACTGACTCAATTAGAGTTAGCAACAGAAGAGCAGCTATGACAAAACATTCCAATCACTTGTATTTAGAATTTATTTAACTTCCCTTGAGGTGGGAATAAAGGAACTCACATCCAAACAATAAAGGCGGTCAGTCACCGTGGCCTCCGATCTTGAGCTTCTATCCCTACTTCCCTCTACTCAGAAGTCTCTTCTGTTATATCTATATGCTCAGCGGGAGCCTCAGCTCAGGTCATGATCCCAGGGTCCTGGGATGAGACCCAGGTCGGGCTCCCTGCTCAGCGGGGAGCCTGCTTCTCCCTCTCCTCCCCACTCATGCTCTCTGTCACTCTTTCTGTCTCTCCCTCTCAAATAAATAAATAAAATCTTTAAAAAAAAAATCTATATGCTCAGATATGGAAAGATGCCAAAGACATACTAAACAAAAGCAAACCGTAAGGGAGGGGAAAAAAAACCCTGAAATATAGGTCCATTTACACATACAAAGGACAATGGAAGAGAATATAAACACAAAACAACTGCTTGCATATTCATGGTAAATTTCTGGAGAATATAAAGGATATTAATAATGCTATTTATTTCTGAGAAATGTCACCAAAGTGTTCAGATAGAATGGGATGAGAACTTTTACTTCTCTTTCTGACCTTTTAGGACTTTTAATTGCTTAACCATGATACTATCCTATGTTTATAATAATAGTAAAGATTAAATAATAGTAAAGAAAATCCAACACCTTTCGGGGCGCCTGGGTGGCTCAGTGGGTTAAAGCCTCTGCCTTTGGCTCAGGTCATGATCTCAGGGTCCTGGGATTGAGCCCCGCATCTAGGCTCTCTGCTCAGCAGGGAGCCTGCTTCCCTCTTTCTCTCTGCCTGCTTCTCTGTCTACTTGTGATCTCTCTCTGTCAAATAAATAAATAAAACCTTTTAAAAAAAGAAAAGAAAAAAAAATCCAACACCTTTCTTCCCTGCTCCTCACCTTATATACAAGATCCTGGGAGCACAACTTCTGAGTCCCATGTGAAGCATTAGTCTAAAAGCAGCAGCCATCAATGAACTATGTATACCCCACCCCCTTCCTAAGATGAGGTACCAAAGGCTTATTTATGTCTGCCTTCTAAAGAATGTTTGATGAAATAGTACAGAAGGAAAAAAGAAAAGGTAATAGGATAATACCATAAAATGCTATTATCACCCACTCATTATTTACTTAAAAGCAAAAGTTTTCAAAACACATAAGAACAGCTGTTACCATTAGCAGGTCACTAAAAATATATGCAATAAGAATAGAAAAAACTAACTTAGACAGAAAAACTAGGGTTTAAACTACCTTTAAAGAATAAACTTTTCACTTCCTAGCCATTGCAAGAGTACTACTATTTTGGAAAAAAAAATAAAAATTAAAAAAACGACATTCCAGAGATGGCTACCAAATAGGCCATTTCCTCCACCCATGACAGGCATGGTTAATAAATTAGGTCATTCTTTTCCACAAGCCCAGACATGACTTCAGAATCCTTCTTAACACAGTGCTACCACTCAATCAGAATTCATGAGATAAAGCCTATTTGCCCCATATGTCCTACCCCTCTTTACACACATTTTTTTGATAATTTACCAGGGCAAACTAAAAGTTTTTTTTCTAAAATATTTACTGAAATCAGAAGTTGTGTTCCAGTCTACCCTGGAGTCTCTGAACCAAATTCTAATCTATATAAAACACACACACACACACACACACACACGCACGCACATACACCAGTTCAAAGTCTAAAAGTCCACTGAAGGATAACACTTTTAGAAAAACCAAATGTTAACAGGAGATATTTCTGCATGAACCAAGGTAAGGGTAAGGATGGAAAGGAGTCTACAAACCCTTATTCTGCCCAGGGAAGAATAAGTCAATAAATGCAAAGTGTCTACAGGGTAATTTTGAAAGATTTTTAAATGCTTAAACCAGATGTTCTTATACAGGATATACAAAGCAGCTTCTGCAGAAACCAGACTCAACCAGCTAATGACAATTACACTGTGCACAGACTGAAATGCAGCTGTTTGGAAGAACTTTGTTCCTTGATTATAGCCGGTTGTCAGAAACTATCAGTTACCACTAACAATGTTAAGTCACCAAAAATTTTTAAAGTACTGTTAAAAAGAAAAGAAAAAAAAAGGGACTCCCAATGTTGTATATTAGAAGACCTAGATAGCACACTTAACAAAAACCACATTTACACATCATCTGAGTTCCACATGAAAACAAACTATCACAATTGTACAAGTCTTGTTATTATGGTCATTGACACATAAAGATGGTCTCAAAACTCAGCAACAAAGTCTGGAAAAGTATTCTGAGTTTAAGGCTGAAAGGAGACTAACCCCATGTACTGGGTTTACAGGAAATATTCCCAAAAGAAACCCATTAAATAATTGCTGCAGCGCTAGAAAACATTTCAAAGATAACTTAATCCACTTTTCCTAATTTTAAAGATGAATACATTGAATTCTGGAGAGGTTAAGCAGCATGAGAAAAGACACACAGATCTAGAACAAAGCCAGTCTCCAAACAAAAAACCAGTTCCCAAGGTGAGTGGGCATTCCAGTGCCAGCCTCCTTGTCCCAGGTGCCTACACCATGGGCTTCTCCCCTCCTGGACACCTACTGTGATTGAGAAAGATGCTATCTAGAAGATTATGGCCACGTACTATATATTTTCAGGGAGCAGACAACGAAAATATAATCAATGAAACAGTCTGTTAACTTAGAAACTGAAACATGGCTTCCTGGCAAGATGATATGAAGACAGTTGTAAATGCCATTCTGCCTGGTGGAGTATGCAAAAGGTAGAGCTGGAAGAAGAGTGTGCTGGTAGTTTCCTGAACACTAATCACAGGGGGTATGAGTCCTCTGAGCAGCAGGCATTAGCTTCTGATTGGTAGGACACACACATCCTACTTGGAGACAGGTAATCTTCCTCTGTAGGGAACTCCAGTCTATAATGCATATTCCCTTACATTGGGCTTCTTGGCCTGGCCCCGTTGGGAGGGTGTGACTACCTAAGTGTGCTTTCCCAGGTACACAAGGCCCTATGGTATAAATCCTATCCTCAAATGGGATCTAAGAACCAAAGAGTTAAGAACCACAGCCCTCAGACCAGCAAACTCCCTCCATATTTATCTTTTTTTTAAAGATTTTTTTATTTATTTGAGAGAGAGAGAGAGAGAGAGAGAGAGAGAGAAACACAGTGACAGAAGGAACACAAGCAAGGGGAGTGGGAGAGGGAGAAGCAGGCTTCCAGCCAAGCCGGAAGCCCGATGTGGGGCTCGATCCCAGGACCCCGGGATCACGACCGGAGCTGAAGGCAGATGCTTAATGACTGAGCCACCCAGGTGCCCCTCCCTCCATATTTATCAAACTAACTTGTGATTTCAGCTTATTTCAGGTTCCTAACAGAAAGGTAACTTAGCGCCGACAGGAATAATCTGGTGACCAGGTAATGGTGAGTCTCACTATAAATCAGAATTTCACAGCTTGTTTTTGTCCGGCCCCAGAACTAAAAATGGTTTTTACATCATTAAAGGGGAGGGATCAAAAGGGGGTCAAAAGAACATCTCATGATACATTAAAAAAAATTCAAAATTTCACTATCCACGGGGCGCCTGGGTGGCTCAGTGGTTAAGCGCCTGCCTTCAGCTCTGGTCATGATCCCATGGTCCTGGGATCCGAGCCCTGCATCGGGCTCCCTGCTCAGCGGGAGGCCTGCTTCTCCCTCTCCCACTTCCCCCTGCTTGTGTTCCCTCTCTCGCTATGTCTCTGTCAAATAAACAAAATCTTTAAAAAAAAAAAAAAAAATTTCACTATCCATAAATAAAGTTGTATTGGAACATAGCCCATGTTCATTCATTTACTTTTTGTCCACTGACTGCTTTCATACTTACAAAAGCAGAGTTAAACAGTTTTATGAGATGATCAGGCCCACAAAGCCTAAAATAATTACTGTCTGGCCCTCTGCAAAGAGTGTACTGATCTCTGCTACAAATCAACATACTTGTAGTATGTTTATAAACCAGCATTATGTATGTTTATTGAAATGTGAATCAATGACCAGGTCCTGGGCAAACAAGTGCCTTAAAGCTTACAAAGTTAAGGATCAGACACACCCATTCCTTAGGAAGTTTTTAAAGAGAACAGGTAGGACGCAAAAGGGGAGAAGGGAGATGAGGATTCTCTAAGCAAATTAAAGGCCATAACTAGAAACCTGTGAATTTTTCTCAAAATCCTGAGGAGTCCTACTTGGAGCCAGTGTACACACTAAATTATAAAAACTTCTAACACACTTCTTACCTAACTTTTAAGCCAATAACCAATAAGGAAAAAAAGACTGTTCTAGACAGGCATTTTAAGAATACATGGTTAACAATGATATAAAAATATCAGAAAGAAATCATAAAAAGAAATCATCAGAATTTAAACAGTAAAATGGAATCCAACAATACATTTAAAAGTATCCCCCAAATCTCTGAAATGACACAAATTTCAGTGCAACTCAATTTTTCTGGGGAGAGGGTTCCACAGGTCTCAGACCTCAAGTGTCCTTGACTTTAAAGAAGTTACAAGCCACCAGAACTCAGCCTCCACATCTTAAATGCATCATTATATTTCAACGCTGAAATAAGTGATGCCCGTAAAGATGACCATGAGTAATCAAGAAAAAATCTTAAATAATGTTTAGTGTACCTTCTGTTAAACAAAAGCCAACATGCAACTGCACTCCAACTCTAGCAACTTGTTACCCTTGCCAATTCTTGCTCCTTACTCTGGAGTAAGGCGCAAAGAAAAAAAAAATACTCAATTTACTCTTCAGTTTGGACTCCCACCACTGAAATCATCACTTAAAATCAGTGCTAAGAAACGGTCTTAGAAGCTGTCAGATTTCATAAAATCTCCTGTGCAAACATTAATCGATACTACATATACATATATATACCACTGCCAATTGTGAGTGCTTTTAAAACAAGAGAATATTGTGGCTTAATTCCTTCAACAAACAAGCCCAAAAGAACCCAAGGTTTTAAAAATGAACTTCAACTGTCCTCAATCACCTAATTATGTTTTGACTCTACCTGGAGAACCAAAAGCAAAAAGTAAATACTGGACTGGTTTTAAAGTAATCAAAAGTTTGATCCTGAACATTTGTTAACTGCACATCACATACCATTGGTCTAGAGTTAATACGGAATGGAAACTGCCCAACAACTAAGTTTTCCATTCCATGTCTGGCAATATTTTTCTTGCTTTCAGGTGAGGAAAGACATCCTCAGTAATCATTCAAGGCCTAGGCCAGATAAGGCCACAATAACATCGCCAGAGTCAGTCAGGAGCTATATCCTCTTAAGACTAGATTTTGTCTGGACTCCAGACACTTGACCCCAAGCTAAACTTGCAGACAAGATGCCACTTCCACTCAAAGGTAAAAAGGCCCTCTAAGGCCACCCTGGCATATTTAAGGAATGCAGGGTAACTTACTCCATCAGAATCCACCAAATGCAAAAACATCAAAATATATACCCCCTCGCAATCACAGATCAATACTTTTATATAAATACACCAGGCAAATGACAATAAACTCTCAAATCAATCTCAAACTTTCTGAAATATCATATACAAGTAACCTATTAATTGTCCAAATTTTAAATAATGAATCACATAAGCTGCTGCAAGATCTTTAAAATGGAGAAAACAGACTGAACAGGAATACTTTCAAGGAAATAACTTGTCTCAGGAATTAAAATTCTTCCAATTAAGGTTCCTATCAGGCTTCTGATACTAAGAACTAAAAACTCCAAGCAAAACCACCCTTTATTTAAAAAGTTTTTTTAAATTTAAAAGTATTGTTGAATGTGATACCAATGTTTTAACTTACAGGGAGGGGCGGAAAGAAGTTTAATACTGGTATAACTGAACAATTGAGCCAAACTTTTTGATGCCAACCCAAATAAAAAGCAAACTGTAATGGCCAAGATGTCTATTTTATTAACCTTGTGGGAAAACTGGGTTTACAGTGCATATTCTGACAGACTGTTAACTGTAATGGTATAATGGGTGTTCCACAATACTAAAGGAGGCAAGAGCTTCACAACAGGAAGTAAGCAAACTGAGATTCATATGCCTTTTTCTTACTCCTGACAAATTGTAGATACAGGACATGATCAGTTTGAGATCTTGATGTTTGCTGTTCAACCACCTCAATACTGAAACAAACAGTTGATCATTCTTTTCCCAACAAGCCTCCAAATAAATACATCAGCCAAATTTCTTTAAAGTATTTTTCAAGCAAGTAATTTCCAAATCTAATCCCAAATTACAATAAAATACTATTTTCATTTCTAACTTTAAAAATCCAGTCATGATTAATTCCAAAGGCTTGACTCCGCAATGTCAGATGTTCTGTCAAAAAGTAACTACGGATTAAAATCTACTTATGAGAATAACCAGATGCAATAATTGATTCTCAGCTGGACAGTATTAATTTAGACAAAGTTGCTGTTATATTTTAGGGCCAACAGAGATATCTGAATATACCCCAGTAATAGATGAGATGAAAATTTACCAAGCTGGCTGACAAGGGAGAGGAAAAAAAAATCTTTATAGAACTGTATGTACAGTATGATCTCATTTTTATTTAAGACTATATACATATGTATAGACAGTCATCTATAAAGTGGTACAATGGTGATCTCTGGATAGTAGGAACGTGTTGTTATATTTGCTTCTCCCGTGTTTTCTGATTTCCAACGTACATGTACCACCACCTCTGTAATAATACTTTAAGTAACTAAGGGCTCCTAAAAGTCAAAAATCTATATTTATTAAATGCCTAGTATAAACAATTCACATGCAGATCTGCTTTTATTCCAAGGTCTCCAAGTTTTTAGCTAATCCTTCCCCCTAAGCCTCTGAGCTAAGCAACAGCCCCTTTAAAATATAACATTTCCTTAAACTCCTAAGAGTTTTTTCCTCTCCTCTCACTCTGAAGCACACTTAACATTTTTCAGTTTTCTGGTTACAGCTATTCTTTCAACCTTAGTAACTAATATAAGACTAAAATGCTCATTATAGGTTAAAACCTGTTAAGGGAAGAAGTAGGAACTAATAAGATGGGACTTTTTTTTCCTTTTAAATGAACATATACCTAGCTTTGTCATAGTTAAGATTTCTGAGGCAGCCCATCCAACTTTTCTTAGTAAAAAGCAGCCTCCGATCTTGATCTTAAGATAGAATCGAGTTCAAGTTCTACACCTATCAGGCAATTCCTTTTAAGTCTGGCTAGTATAAAAATGAAGGGAGGTATGGGGAAATAGAACATATAGCTGAAAATTTTATTTGTTGTAGACATCAAAGATGCAAATTCATATACAAATATAAAAATACACAAACTTAAGAAAAGCAAAATACCAATCAGGAAGTCACCTGACTTAAAAGTGACATTAAGTGTGACCGAAGTATTTGTATTAAAAGAGCAATAAAAATCTGGGTTGCAGATCTTTGTTATCTAAAGTGTCACCCCTAAAACATCCCCTAACATGTGTTGCCCACTTTACTACAATTACTGTACCTAAAGTGTTAAATCTGTCAAAGTAATGGTTATATAGAACTCTTCCTTTCTCCACCTAGAAGTGATTAAATCTTGATCAGCTGTGATCTGATCAAAATGCAACTTACTGTAGTAATCTCTAACCATTGGTGGACCACTATTAAACCACCTTTCAGTAAAATAATTCCCCTGTACCTAAGAACTAGTTCATCAGCTTTGAAAGATAATAGCCTTGAGCTACAAGTAACTAAAGAGCAAGGCTTTCACAGTGGGTTTCCTGAAACGGAAAAATAGTTCACCTAATAAAAATCTTTGGGAAATAAGCCCCTAAGCATTCCCCATTAGTGGAAACCTCAGATTTTCTCCCACTTCCCTAAAAATGTTGCTGTCTTGTCATTCAACTGCAGCTATAGTCTTACGAAAAGAAAATTTCAATTCCCTCTTGGACGGACTACACAGAGGACGACAGACCCTCGCCCCCGCCGAGGCGAGGTGGGGCGCTTGTCTCCTCGTTACTAGAAAGCGAGCCACAGCAGCTTTTAAACGGTCTCTGGGTGACGACGCATTCCTAACGGGTTTCGAAGGCACGTTTAAATCGCCCGCTTTTTTGTTTGCTCGCTGCATTCACCGGGCGCCAGGGCTGTAGCCGCCCCCGCGCGCCCGGGAGGGGGAGCCCAGATTCGGGAAGCCCGGAGCCGGGGGGGGGGGGTTTAAAGTGGGGGAGAGCCCGGGCGAGAGGAGGGGGTGGAAAACCCTGGGTCGCCGAGCCCTCGTGGGAGGGAGGAGTGCAGGGTGAGCTGTGGGGAAGATTGGAAAGGGGAAAATCCCGGGGGGGGGGGGGGCGGAGAGCCGGGCCACCGCCCCGCACCAGAGAACGCTTCGCACGGCTCCCGCCTCCCGCCAGGGTGTGCGCAGGGCCGGGTCTCCGCGCGGCGCCGCCCCCTCCCTCCCTCCCTCCCTCGCTGCCTGCCTCTCCTCCCTCTCCTCCTCCTCTTCCCGAGGCGACAGAAACAACAGCGCGGAAGGAGGGGAAAGTAACTCCCGGCACCTCCGCCGGAATTAGCCCCGGTGCAGTGATGACACCTTCTCGTGGCGCAACCAAGCCCCGCTCCCTCCGCAGCGGCGTCCCCGCCGCCGCCCTCTCCATTTGAAAGTGGCCACCCCCCGCCGCCGCCGCCGCCGCCGCTCCTCCCGCCCCACCGCCGCCAGCTGCACCAATCCGCTCGGCCCCAGTTGCAAATCAAACGCTCCCTCGCGTCCAGAAGCCACTTGCGCCGCTGGAAACGGCCGCGCCGTCCCCCTCCCCGAGTCCCTCCCGGGCGGCACCTTTGAGCTGGGGCGGGCGCGCCGGCGAGAAACGGCTGTGAGATGGGAGAGGCGGCGGCGGCGAGCAGCCCCGAGCGGGCTCGGCTCCCGCTCCCGCTCCCGCCCCCAGACAGTTCTGGAAACTGTGTATCACCTCTGTCACAGGAAGCCATCCGGCGAGGAAGGCGGCGCGGAACCAACAAACAAACGCCTGCGGCCGCCCGCCGGAATCGGCGCGGGGACGACGACGGGCTTCGGGCCGTCCCCTAGGCGGGGGCGCGGCGGACGCCCCCGCGCCGCAGGCTTTGTGCGGGGCTCCCGCGGCGCGGGCGCGGCGGGCCGGGCGTCCCCGCCCCCGAAGCCCCCCACCCCGGGCCCCGCGGCAGCGCCTCTGGGACCGTTAGGTGACGCTCCGGCCGCGGCCGAGAAAGCAGCGCCTCGGCCGCCGCCCGCCCCCATTTCCACATGGAGCCCTCTCCTCCAACGCCAGAGGCGGGCTACAAAAGTTGGCCCCGGGGCCACCCAGCACCTGCCCACGTGCCGCGGAGGCTCGCTCCCGGGTCTCCCCCGTCCCCTTCCCCCCGCCGCCCTCGGCCGCCAGGTCACCTATTACCGGTGGGAGGGGAGAGAGCCTGCTATTTAAACGCCCGCGGAAGTTGAGGCACCCCCACTGGCGGGTGCCGTGCACCTGCCTCCCGCCGCCGCGCTCCGCCACTTTGAGCAGCAGCCGCGTCCTCGGCCCCGCCTCCTCCCCGCAGGCGGGCGGGGGGGGAGCGGGAAGGAGGTGGAAGGGATCGAATTTCTCCAGCAAATGGGACCGTTCCGACAGGATTCGGTTCCCTGGTCAACATTCCACATTCCATCCCTCTCCCGCATTTGCAAGCCAGCGCCAACAATCCGGAAAGCCTGCTGGCTACCAAACAACAGCCCCCAACTCACAAACACACACTCACAGGCACCAGACACGTGCACTGAAGGGCTTTGCAACTTGTAGTCCCGGGGTACACACTGCACGTTCATTTAAGGCAGCGAAGCCCAAGCGACCCCACCCCCACAATTTGCAGATGGTGCCAAAGGTTGCAATTTGCAATCCGTTTTAAGTTCATGGTTAATCGGTACTTTGCTCGAACAAGGCAACTCCTTCCTAATTTCACCGATGAAGGGTTTTACACTTTACAGTCTCGCTTTAAGTAAAAGGTCTGATTATTGGAAACCCAATTTGGAGGAATCTAATTGCCAAGCTGTCCCTACACCCCCTGCTCACTGCCCTTGAATTGATGCAAAGAATATTTTGGACATGAGCGGTGACAAGAGCCAGCGCTGCTGCGGCCACCCTACAGAGATGGACCTACACACACAGACACACACACCTATGTTTGGACAAATATAGTCGTCCCCCCGCCACCACGGTCACACACACTCTGGATTCATATATGTACGCGGACCTGCGTTCTGCCATTGCCATCTGTCTACCAAGTTGCTACTATGCCTTCCACTTTCATGCAGCCTAATGCGCTTTGGCTTTTTAAAAAATTGTATCAACTAAAGCCAAATAAACTGGGCTTCTACTCCTAAACGCGTTTAAATGATGATTCACCTGAAAACCGCATGTTCTTCGCAAATCCGAAAGAAGAAAAAGCTCTAAGTCTTCAGCCCCCCAAAATTGAAAATTAATCATAATAAAACTTACTGATCCAACATAAATCAATTCTCAGGATCCAAAAATCATCTCCTCCTCCTCTGGCCCCCGCCCCAGCAATGCCCAAGTTACTGGTGGGATAGTAACGCTGCGCTCGGCGGCTGCCTGCCCTCCCTCCTCGCTACATATCGAGAACCCAATCTTTTGGCGCCATATTAATGACGTACTATATTATTTCCACTAGGCAGCGACCTTCGGCACTAAATTACTCCCGAGAACTCCCGAGCAAAGCAACAAAACCATCAAATATGGCTGAGCCTCTCGGCTCGTCCTGCAGCCGCCGCCGCCACTGCCGCCGCCGCCGCCGCGGTACCGGGACGCGCACACGGACCCACACGCGGACACGCGCGGACACACACTCGGCGCGCCCCCCCCCCGCGCGTCCCCCGCGCGTCCCCCGCGGCCCGCGCGCGTACCTGCTGCGGAAGGGTTCGGCGGAGGCGCTGGGCTCCACGCCGCTCGCTCCGCGCTGCATGAGTTCGGGCCGCGCCGGGCGGGCCCCTGCTCTCGCCGGCGCGCTCACACTCGGCACTCGCGCAGGGAGGTACTCTCGGACGGGCGTTTGGCTTGTTATGGAGGAAGGGCTATGTGAATCAAACTCATTTCTGGGTCACTGCTGCCACAGGGGGGAGCACTTTAATCCCTTGCCAAAACGAGAGGGTGGGGACAAGAGGGCGGAGGGAGCGCGCCGGGAGTCCGCGGCGCGGGGGCCTCCGTCCCTCGTTAACTCTTCGCGGTCCTCGCCGCAGCCGGCTGGGCCTTCGTCCACAGCAGCTGGCAAAGAGCGGCACCGTTGAGGTTTTAAAATCTCTTCCCTCACATCCCTTGTGAGTCTAGAAATTCTTGAGGTGTCTCCAAGCAGGGAGGTGGGCTCTTAGATCACCCTCTTCAAACTGCCCCAGCCAACTCTTGTCTAATCTCATGGCACCTAGAAGTGGATTCTTTCAAATTAGTTTAAAATTATTTAGATACAAATGTGACTATTAAAAGTGTGTAATCTGGGTGAAAGGTTTTATTTTTAGGCTGAATGGCAAAATAAATAGTTCTTTTGTAGTAACAGTTCTAGGGAGTTGAGAATTACAATGACATTTTTAAATGCAGAGAATCCAATTTTGTAGACGGACTGCATCTTTACCCAAGTTTATATGGAACTGATAATTGCAATTGAGGATTAATTCATTAGAAGACAGTGATTACTTATATATGGACACCAGCTTTATATTTCACAGGATTACAGAACTGGACATTGCCTTCCAGATAAGAAAATGGAGACGAATGCTTAAACTGTAGTTGCAGACTAACATAAAATTAGTCATCAGAGATTTATGTGTAAAAATAACTGGTTGCTGATTTTCCACAGAATACAAATTTGCTCATTCATGTGGAGGTTAACATAAAAGAAATGAGTGTGTATGTCATTTAGTTTTAAAAGGAAAAAGACCTTGGTGCAGATAAAAACTCCCATTCAGTAAATGTGAACAGTGATCACTAATTACAAAATTGGATATTGAACCTAAAGGCATACTTATCTGCTGGAAGAATTCTTCTGAAGACACCAGGTTTGATTTCACACAATCACACAACAACCTATCCACCTACATCAAGAACATAATAATCTAAGAAAAAAAAAAAACATAATCTGATAAACGTTGCAAAACAAAACTAATTGAGCCTTTCGATACTTTTTCAGAAAACAAGGAAGCCAAAGGAAAACTCAAGTATATGTCTCATATCTTCTTCTCTTGTTTCACTGAGGAAAAGTACAGAGACACCCTGTCAGTCCTATTTAATATGCTCATTTAATCATGTTCAGAGATCACAGACATAAAGCACTATGCTGTCATTATTACTATTACTAGGTCACACTGCAGTTGTTGTTTTGGTTCACCTTACACATACTCTCCTGTAGAAGTAAGAGAACCAGGGCTTCATAGCCAGACAGACCACATTGGATCTAGCTCTACCAGTTGACTAACTTGTATGACTGGGGTAAAGTATAGAACTTCTTGGACCTCAATTTCTTCATGAGTAATAAAATGAGGTTAACGGCTCCTAACCTGAAGGGTTGTTAAGAGGAATGAATAAAGCTCCCTAAAAGTGCCCAGCAGAGGCCCTGGCAGTTGGAGGTTATCAATTCCCTGGCCATTATTCCATATCTCTTTCTTGGTCTTCTCTGGAAAATTGCAACTTTTCTAAATTCCAGCCAGTCTTCCTGCACATATTCTCCCCCCCCAAATAAAAAAACCTCAAAATAGGGTGCCTGGGAGACTTGGTCGTTGGGCATCTGCCTTCGGCTCAGGTCAGGATCCCAGAACCCTAGGACTGAGCCCCGAATGGGGCTCCCTGCTCAGCGGGAAGCCTGCTTCTCCCTCTACCTCTCCCACTCCCCCTGCTTGTGTTCCCTCTCTCACTCTCTCTCTGTGTGTCAAATAAATAAATCTTAAAAAAAAAAAAACTTATATTTAAAAAAATTCAAACTACATTTGCTACTTAATGTTTTACTTATTTCTGACTATCCCATTCCCAAAACATCAGGCAACAAAATGAAAGTGTATTGAATAAGTTGATGAGAAAAGTAAAGAGGTAAAATGGCACACAGACTCCTCTAGCTGATAGATTGACTAGGAATTGGTCCCAAGAATATTCTCTCAATTATGCCATAACACCAAAATACTGATGCACTGAGGCAGTATCATGTATTATAAATAACCCTGGACTAGAAGTCAGGAGATTCCCACCAACTCATACTATGACCCTGACAAGGCTTTTGGGCCTTAGTTTCTCCAATGAGATGACTGACAGATGATATCTGATGCCTCTTCTTTAACATTCAGTGATCTCTGATTGTTCTTACCTAACTTAGAAAATGATGATTATTTGAATAAATGAAGGACAACTTGAATCCATAAGGAACATGTAAAAACATTTTATCACTGATGATCAGCCGTTGTCATTTTTTTAAAGATCCCATCCATTTATTTGACAGGGAGAGAGGGAGCACAAGCAGGGGGAGTGGCAGGCAGAGGGAGAGGGAGAAGCAGGCTCCCTACCAAGCAGGGAGCCGGACAAGGGCTCGATCCCAGAACCTTGGGATCATGACCTGAGCCAAAGGCAGTCACTTAACCAACTGAGGCACCCAGGCGCCCCAAGAGCTGACGTTTAAAAAATAAGATACACATTTTGCTATCAGACCACAAAGGAAACTTTTATACAACCTATTTTTAAAATAGGAGAGGCAATGACATGGTTTGCCTTGCGGCTGCACAGGTAATACAATCTACAATAAGAAGTACTAAGCTGGCAATTAGAAAAACTACTTTCTGTTCCATTCTGTAACTATCTTACCTTGCCCAATCACTCAGGATCACCATCTCCTAGTCTTTAGAACAGTTCTGTTAATTCACACTTCATTACCAGAGATGAAATGACATTTAGGAAAAGAGCCACGAAGTGATCAGTGTGGTTGAAATATCAAGACTCTAGTCTTTCGGGGCGCCTGGGTGGCTCAGTTGTTGGGCGTCTGCCTTCTGCTGGGGTCATGATCCCAGGATCCTGGGATCAAGCCCTTCATCCTGCTCCCTGCTCAGCGGGAAGCCTGCTTCTCCCTCTCCCACTTCCCCTGCTTGTGTTCCCTCTCCCACTGTGTCCCTCTCTGTCAAATAAATAAATAAAATCTTTAAAACAAAACAAAACAAAAGATTCTAGTCTCTCCTGATCTCATCTGGTCTGATCTGATCCATGTTTGTGATGCACGTTATAATTCTATACATCTCTTACATTCTGCTGTAGTCATACGCTGTTCAATTATTTTCTTCTGTAATAATGGATTTTTACGAAATAAATATTTGGAACTTTATATTCATATTTCTGATTTCGAAACCATACACGATTAAACTCATGAATGTTTACTTAGTCATTTCATTTGTATGTACATCTTTGTAGGTAAAGAATTATAAGGTCTTGATAAGAGATTCAGAATTATTCATAATTAATAGCTGTTTTATGTTTTGTTTTGTTTTTAAATAGGCTCCAACATGGGGCTTAAACTCATGACCCTGAAATCAAGAGTTGCACGTTCCACCAACTGAGCCAGCCAGGCACCCACAGATTTGTTCATAATTAAAATGAAGTAAATGCATATGATGAAAGTCCTATATATCTCATTCCTTTAGAGAAACGAGCAAAAAATTCTTACTGGCAAATACCACTGCCAGTGGTATGCATTATGACACAGAGAGAGAATTTTTTATTGCACAAGGGCTATCCTGGATTAAATGGGTTGTGTTCTAAAAGTTTATTTGGACATTACTTGTTTGGAACTTTGAATTTATGCCCAAAATAAACCTTGTTATAAAGAGGGTTTACATTGTCGAGCCATCTTTAAGAAAATAATTTTAGGGGTGCCTGGGTGGCTCAGTCGGTTAAGTGGCTGCCTTTAGCTCAGGCCATGATCCCAGGGTCCTGGGATGGAGCCCGGAGTTGGGCTCCTTGCTCGGCAGGGAGGCTGCTTTTCCCTCTCCCTCTGCTGCTCCCCCTGCTTGTGCTCTCTTCATGTCTCTCCCTCTTTCTGTGTCGGATAAATAAATAAAATCTTCAAAAAACAATCATAATTTTAATACTAAATGATAGAAAAGAATAACTTTTTGTTTACTTCAAAAAATAGTATTATTTGGGTGGGAGGGGATCCAGTTCAAAGAAAGATAAGGAGGTATAATTCTGAATAAGAAGAGTAAAGTTGGGAACCATATCTAGCACATGCCTGAATTCCATGAGAAGAAACAGGAGGTGATGGGTAAGAGATTAGGGCTAGAGTTCCCTGTCTGACCAGTCAATGAGGTCACCAGTCCGGAATGGCCTGGTTACCCCTCTAGGTAGGTGGTTACAACCATCAAATATATGGAATGATTAGAAGGCCAACGTCTGACATACTTTCTTGTGGGTGTCAGTAACAACTATGTTATTTTTTTCTGGAGGTTCTTTCTTTCTTTTCCTTTTGTCTTGCTTGTTTATTTTGGTTGTTTCCATTTTGTTGTTTTTCATACTTTTAGCACAAGTTAAGATGTCAATGAGAAACAAGTCCAAGACGGGGATAAGAAGAGATATAACTTAATCCAACCAGATGGAAATGTCTAAGACTGGAGAGGTTCAAAATAAGAAAAGCTTTCCTCTAATTATGAAAGGAAAATATGATAATGGAGAGAATTTTGAAAATTTACTAAGGTAATATAACTCACCCACAGGGATAACTATTATAAACACTGCCATGTATTTTCAGTATTTTTTCTAGGCATTTTTAATAAAATTGGAATGATGTCACACATTCCATTTTACAATCTTTCTTTTAACTTACACCTTTTTTTCATTTCAGTATTGTACTTTTTCAAGTAACTTTTTCAAGTATACTTGAAAAGTACTTTCAAGTACTTTTTCAAGTATACTTTTTCAAGTATATGTATATATATATACATATATATATATTTTTTTAATTTTTTAAAATTTTCAGGTCTTTGCCTCCATACCATACTTTCATCTACAGGCCACTTCAACCATGCATTCTCATAGCTACTCCCTGGACCTTGTCAACTATTGGAAAGTTTAATATCAAATATTTTCCATTTTAGCCACCACTTCTGAGATGTCCAAAATGTATACTTCTCACTCAACCTTTCTTTTTATCTGAAAAGTCACTCCGATCTACCCCTCTGGCCTCTCTTCTTACTAGGTGCGGACTGGTAGTTCAAAATGTGATCTCCAACCAGCCCCAGCAGCTGTACCTGATACTTGTCAGAGATGCATTATTTCCAGCTCCACGCCAGACCTCCTGAATCAGTGAGGGGGATCTAGCAACCTGTGTTTTAACAAACCCTCCAGGTAGTTTTGATCCATGCTCAAGTTGGAGAACCACTGGTGTAGATCTTACTCCTGCCCACTGTACTCAAAGCACAGGGATAGACGCTGGAGAGAAGGTGACAAGGAGACAGGTAGGCCTATTTTCAAGTTAGTTAAAAAATATAAACAAGTAATTACAATAAACTGCAGAGTTTGGGGGAAGTATATACCTAGACATCTAATCTTGTGTGTGTGTCTTGGGAAGAGGGTGCTCAGGGAAGACTTCTCAGAATAAGTGACCCTAAAGCTAAAACCTGAAGGAGTATAGCTGTTAGGCAGGCGAGGAGGAGGAGGGGGTCAAGTATTGAGAAGTACTGTGCTTCTTTCCTCTTCTTCCCTCCTTCCCTCCCTGCTTCTTTCCTTCTTTCCTTCTTCCTCCCTTCCTTCCTTTCTTCTTCCTCCCTTCCTTCCTTTGTCTTTCTTTCTAACAAAACCTCTGACTTCTGTGTGCAGGATGGACGGGGTGGGAGTGAGATAAGAGGTAGGGAGGCTAGTTAGGAGGTTTCTGCAGTTACCAGGTGAGAGATGAATGAGGCTTGGACTACAGTTCTTGATCATGGAAGAGAGACAAGCAGACAAACCAGCCTATGATGGAGGCGTGGTTAACACTGTTCCCGCTCTTCGGAGGTCTCCAGCTCACCCAGTCCAGCACCCATTCAGGGAAAGGTATGGGAACTCCTTCCCCCAAGTAATTAGTTGCCAACGGGATGTCTCTATACCTTACGAGCTCCCTGGGGCCTCTCAAGAAGCACTCGCTAGATAGATGCAGTTGTTTGGGGAGAGAGTATCTTCCAGGGGAACCAAATGAAAGTCCTGCTGGGCAGTGAACAGGTTAAAGCCCCAGTGCAGAGGGGTCCAAGCCCTGAGCCTATACACAGAGCAGTGGCTCAAGCCTCATGGACCCGGGCAATCAAACACAGCCAGTTTCCCCCAATGTGGCTGGGAGGACTTGTGCCCCGGCAGGGTCTTTCTCAGCTCCCCTTTTCGCGCAAGCTTGGATCCCATCCCAGGCCCCTCCTCCCTCAATTCTCTGTTGCCACCCCCACGAGGTCCTTATCCCTCTCCAAAAAGCTCTATTTTCCTCTTTTCTTCCACAATATACCTCAATGGCCCATTATAACCTGAGACCAAATCATTAGCAAATGAAAAACGGGCTCGCTTTTCTCAAAGACTAAGAAGGCTGGGTGCAGATAGGGAGAGGAAGCAGGGAGGGAGGTGCCCTCCCACTAGTTTAGTTCCAGTGTTAATGAAGCCAAGAAAAGGAGGCAGAGCAAACACAAGTTTCTGTGTTAAAGCTGTTTGATAATTCACTTTTTTTTTCCTGCTGTAAGACATACTTAGTTTTGGACACGACTTGGTGGATTGGATGTCAGAGGTGAAGGAGAAATTGGAGTAAAAGATGACTCCCAGGTCTCGGGCTTAGAGAACTGAGTGGATTCTTTCATTTATTTTAACAGACATCCACTGAACACTGAGCTCAGGACATGCAGTGGTGAAAAAGACAAATAAAGTCATGCCCTCCTGGAGCTCACATTCATTCTCAGAGTAGACGAAATGCATGAGCTTAAGGAGACGCTGACTAAAGATACTCCTAAGGCAGATGGGCCCAGGAGCCTGGTGCTCTGAAGAAAGGCTGGGTTGTGTTGCGGAGGAAGAACTTCCTCTATATTTTGGTCCTTCTAGCTGGACTTAGAATCAAACAGGAAATAGATTAATAGGAGAAAATCAAATTTAATAGGCATATGTACAGGGAGTCCACACAGAAACGAAATTCCAACCTTTAGGCAACATGAAGCTTCTGAGAGCTAAGGAAAGGGGGAGGGCCTGAGGCCCCAAAGGGGAGGGGGACCATTAGCAGGAAGGTGAAAGGAAATGTCTTGAAAAACAAAGGTTGCCCTGTGATGCAGATAAGTTCCTTAGGTAAAGCGGAGTCTCTATTAATAGTTCTCTTCCTGGTACAGGCTCTCCTTTCTGATGTAAATTTAGGCAGGACCAAGAAGAGAGCTTTTCTGCGTTTGCTGGGTTTTGATTACTTTTAACTCAAAATAATGTTCATTTCAAAGTGGCCCATCTTGGGGCAGCCTGCCCAGGGCACCGACAGTGGCAAGTATTGGTTTAGGAGTTATCAGCATAGAGAGATTAACTTCGGCCCTGAAGTAGATGAGATTAATTGGAAAGGTCTGCAAAGTAAGAAGAAAAGAGAGCCTAGGCTCAAAACTACAGTATCACATTTAAAGGATGGGCAAAGGAAGCTGCAAAGCTTCAATAGTTTCATTGAGGACAGTTCAGATTAATTGAAATGTTTTAGCCTACCTCATGCCTAAATCCGGACTTCTAAGCACTCCTGGAGAAAATCACAGACTTGTGCTGATTGGTTTCACAATGTATTCATTATCCTCCACTTCCACAATGTCCTGAAATCACTCTCCATTTCCTCAGTCAGTTCAATCTCCCATTCTCCTCGGAATCTTCCTCAGAACTTTCTTCCCATCCTTAGTCTGCCATCCTGAGACTTACCTTGGCACTTTGAGCGGAGCTCCTGATTTCCTACATCACAACTAACAGGCCGTTGGACAGGAAAGCCTTTGTTTGACTTTCTACCACCAAACTTGCAGATAGTCTTCCCTGCAGGCCCATCTTCTCCCTTCTTTCCTGTTACAGTGGGAGAGAGGATCTTCCCTCTACCTGGACTCAGAATCCCTGGAGCCTGACCTACTTTCTCCGTTCTCTAACTCGAGATTAGCCCTTCTCTCACAGGTACCTCTACTGCTCTGGTTATTGACTTCCTCCCAAATATGCTTAAATATGGTTAGTATCGCCACTAAACAAAATAAAACAAAACAAAAAACTCTCAAAAGCTCTCTTCCTGTTCCTTCCTCTTCATAGTTACATTTTTGAAAGAATGGTCTACACTCACTCTTGAGCCCACTTATATCTGACTGATGCTCCCAATCACCCCAGTGAAACTAATCTTGCCAAGGTCACCACTGACATTCTTACTACTAATTCCAGTGGCAATTTCGCATCCTTGTTTTACCTGACCTCCCACTAACATTTGACACTCTTGCTCATGCGTGCCCTGTTTCTTCAGATGCCTTCATCTGGCTTCCATAACACCAATAGTCTTCTGGTTCCTCTCCTACTTCTCTAGCCTCTTCTAATTCTTTCGCAGGTTCCTCTTTCTTTTCTGTTAAATCAATGCCTCAGACAAATTATTTTTGAGTATATGAGAAGAAGCTTTTTGAAAAATTCAACTAAAGGAATAATTTTGGTTGAGACATTTTATAAGAAAAAAAGAATCGTTCACTAACCATTAACTGTTTAGAATGGATACAAAAAAAAAAAAAAGAACATCTGGTTAAAGATTATTAGGCTAGTCAATCAGCTGGGTGGGTAACCCTAGCTTCCCAGAAGGAGTTCTCAGTCTTATTAAAGTCTGTCAGAAAACTGTTCACGCACTTTATCAGGAACGCTAATTGCTTCCCAGAAGGAGTTGTAAATTACATCACAAAAAAATTTCTGTCCCAGACCAGGTTTGAGTCCATTTTTTTTTTCTCACTTTCAGCCTCTTAAATGTTGGTTTTCCTTAGAGTTCCGTCCTAAGTGTTTCCTTAGGGTTCCGTCCCAAGCCGTCTTCTCTTCTCATTATACATATATCTCTTGGTGATCTTATCTACTCTCATTATGGCTCCTCAAAACATATGTCTATACAGCCACTTTCACACCTGACCGTCACACTTGTATCTCCAATGGTTTCCTGAACACTCCATTGGCAGCTCAAACTCAACATATCCCAAACTGAACTCATTTTCCCTCCCACTTGGTACCTCCTCATCTGTTTCATATCTATCTCACTTAGCGGTACCACCATCCACAAAGGCCAACTCAGGAGCCAAAACATCCTCCTTGACTCCTGCTTTTCTTTGACATTGTGGGGGCCAAGGGCAGGCTGACCCAAGATGGGCCCCTTTGGCATGAACTTTATTTTGAGTTAAAAGCAACTGAAACCTAGCTGATGTAGGAAAAGCTCTTTACCTCCCCCCTCAGCTGCCTTCCAGTATCAGGAAGAGAGCTATTAACAGAGATTCCTCTTTACCTAAGTAACTTATCTGCATAATAGGGCAACCTTTGTTTTCCAAACATCTCTTTTCACCTTCCTGCTAATGGTTTTTCTCCCCTGTGTATCCTCAGTCCCCCACCACTCCCCTTAGCTCTTATAAGCAGCATGTTGTCTCATTGTCTTTGGAACTTCATGTTTCCGTGGATTCCCCATACTTTTAAATTTTATTTTCTCCTGTTAATCTATCTCATGTCAATTTGATTCTTAGTCCATCTAAAAGGACCTCAAAGGGCAGGGGAAACTTTTCCTCCCCAAGAACACCCTCTCCACCAACACCACCAATCCAATTTACCCCCAAGTCACTTCTCCATCAAGTCTCATTTCTTCATCCCCCAGCTACTATTACCATCTCATTGACTTAAACCACCACTTAACTGGTCTCCTTGCCTCCAGTCCTGTCTCCCTCTAATTCGTTCCCTACCCAGTAATCAGTGTGATCTTTTTAAAGCAAGAAATATGATCATGCCATTTCTATTTAGAACCTTTAATTGCCATTTTTTCCCTATTTATTCTTAAGGATAGAACATGTCACCAACACAGTCTCTCAGGTCCTTCATGTTCCAATTTCTACTTACTTTTCCTAATTTTCCTTCCAAACCCTTCTCCCACACTCATGGCCTTTCATATTTCCTGAATATCTCGAGATAACTTTGAAAATATTTATCCCTAAGCTTGGATCATTTTTCACTATCTGTCCCCTTTCTTTTGGCTCCATCTTCCTCAAATTCCACAAAAAAGGCTTATCCTACCTCTTTAACCCCCACTCTTATCTAAATTCCCATGATATTCAAGACTATTGCTGTATTATCACTTCTCTTACTGTTCTTTAATTTTTTTGTGATTCAAGGATTGTCAGTAGTGTTCTCCATTGTGTTCCTAGTAGGGCCTAGCAGTTGGTAGGCACTTAAAAAATGTTTTGAATGTGATGGATGAATGATGATTACATTCATGTAATAGTTTCCAAAATACTATTTAAAAAACAGATTATAACTTTCACTTTTATTTTCTTATGCTAAAAATATAAATATTATGCTTTAGATAAGCCAAATTAAAATTAAAATTATCAAAAAGCTATTACTCAAAGACAATCACCACTAAAATTTTGGTTTATATTTTTCCTTTCTTTTGTATGCTTGTGTATCTGTATGTACACATATATTTTTTTTAAGCAAATGGGATCAAACTTTAATTCTATTTTGTGACTTTTAAAGTTAATTTATCTATACAGTTGCCCTTCTAATTTATTTCTATGTTTTTTGCTAGTGTAAAAAGTGCTTTAGTGGGGTGCCTGGGTGGCTCAGTGTGTTTAAGCCTCTGCCTTCGGCTCAGGTCATGGTCTCAGGGTCCTGGGATGGATCCCCTGCATAGGGCTCTCTGCTCAGCGGGGAGCCTGCTTCCCGCCACCCCCCTCCCCCCCCCCCCCCCGCCTGCTTCTCTGCCTACTTGTCATCTCTCTCTGTCAAATAAATAAATAAAATCTTTTTGTAAAAAAGTGCTTTAGTGAATATCCTTATAGCTATATAATCCATGATCAGGAAAACGGAATCTTATTAATAGTATAATATTCTATCACACAAATAGAATTTGCATAATTCCTGATTTTTTCTTGCTCTATCTTTATGTCTTTCTAAGTCCTTACTTTTACAGATAAGGCTATGAGAAATATTCCTACGTATAAATTTTTGTTCCTATATCTGAACATTCTTTGGATAGATTCTGAAAAAAGTAAATTACTAGGTCAAAGGGTTTAAGACTTTGGATTCATTTTGCCAAGTTGCTTTGCACAAAACCTGTTGTAATTGAGATATCCACTATCAGTGTATTGGGGACTTGTTGAGGACTTGCCACTTGCCCAGCATAGAGCTATATTCCATGGAGGAGGGCTAGGAGCTTGCCCTCTAGGAGATATGTACTATATACATAATATGCCCATGAAACAATAAAGCTAACCTGACCACATATATGAATACTATGATAGTTTGGAGATAGAAAAATCTTTCAAATATCAAAGGAGATTGAGAAGGTTTCATAAATCAAGGAGAATATTAGGATCAGGAGAGAGAGGCAGAGAGGAAGAAATGGAGGCTGTGGGGAAGGAGGCTCTGAGCTGGGGAAAGTGCCTAGAGAATCTGCATTGAGTGTGGGAAGGAAGGGAGCCAACAGTTATGGAATGTTTTCTGTGTATGTGTCAGGCACTGAGCTAAGCATTTTTACACATAATATTTCACTTACTTCTCACAACAATCTTTAGACATAGGTATTATTATTATTTTCATCCAGGTGTTAATGGTTAAACGTTAAAACTTGATGTTCAGAGGGATAAAGTAACTTGGGAAAGATCACAAAGTTTGGGAGAGGTGGCCCCAGGATTTGAACTCAAACAGTCTGGCTCCCAAGTTCATGCTTTTAAGTACATCACTCAACTGACTCATTACAAAGTCAGAATCATGTGCCTCATCAGAAATTGTATCCATGACTTGATATCAGTGACTTGAGTCAATAGATACTTGAGAAAGAAAATTAGAACAGAAAGAACTGCAAGTACTAAGGCTTATTTCAGACAGCAGCCATCTACAACTACATAAATATGTGGCTAAGGACTTAACTGTAAAGTGTAAAACTTTTAGAAAAAACATGAGAAAATCTTTAGGATCTAGGGGTAGCCATAGAGTTTTTTTTGTTGGCTTTTTTTTTTTAAAGATTTTATTTATTTATTTGACAGAGACAGCGAGAGAGGGAACACAAGCAGAGGGAGTGGGAGAGGGAGAAGCAGGCTTCCCTGCCGAACAGGGAGCCCAATGCGGGGATCGATCCCAGGACCCTGGGATCATGACCCGAGCCAAAGGCAGATGCCCAACAACTGAGCCACCCAGGCGCCTGGTGCCAAAGAGTTTTTGCACTTGACACCAATAGCACAGACCATAAAAGAAAATATAATATACTGGATTTCTCAAAATTATTTTTTTTCCTGAAAGACCCTGTGAAGAGGATAAAAAAGTCAAGCTACAGACTGAGGGAAAGTATTTGCAAACCATATACCCAACAAAGAACTAGAATTCAGAATATATGGGGAACACTTAAAATAAAAGAAAAAAAAACAAAAAAAAAAACACCACCAAACAATTCAATTAGAAAGCGGGCAAAAAACATGAACACATGTCCTAAAGAGGATATACAGATGGCAAATAAGCACACAAAAAGTTGTTCAACATGATTAGCCATCAGGAAAATAATGCAGATTTAAACCACAATGCTATATCACAACACTTCTTTCAGAATAACCAAAATAAAAAATAGTGGTAACATCCAATGCCAGCAAGGAGATGGAGAAACTGGATCACTCATACATTGCTGGTGGGGATATAAACTGGTGTAGTCTCTCTTGGAAAGAGTTTGGCAGGTTCTTATAGAACGAAACATGCAACAACCACAAGACCCAGCAATGGCACTCTTAGGCATTTATCTTAGAGAAATGAAAACTTATGTTCACATAAAAGCCTGTACACAGATGTTCACAGCGTCTTTACTTGTAACAGCCCCAAACTGGAAACAACCCAGATATCCCTCAATAAGTGAAGAGTAAACAACCTATAGTATATAGACACCGTAAAAGATTACTCTGCAATTAAACAAATAAACAAGCAAATAAAATGAACCATTGATACATACACAAATCTCCAGATATTTTTGCTAAATTTAAAAAACCAATACCCAAAAGTTATATACTGTATGGTTCCATTTATATACGTTCTTGAAATGACAAAATACAAAAATGGAGTAGATTAGCAGTTAACAAGGGATAGTAAAGGGGTCAGGGAAGAAGGGAGGGATATGTGACTGTAAAAGGGGAACATGAAGGATCATTGTGGTGATGGGAATGTTATGTACCAGGGCGGCTGGGTGGCTCAGTTGGTTAAGCTGCTGCCTTCGACTCAGGTCATGGTCCCAGGGTCCTGGGGTCGAGTCCTGCATTGGGCTCCTTGCTTGGCGGGGAGCCTGCTTCTCCCTCTGCCTGCCACTCCCCTTGCTTATTCTCTCTCTCTCTCTGACAAATAAATAACAAAATCTTTAAAAATAAAAAAAAGGAGGGGCGCCTGGGCGGCTCAGTCGTTAAGCAGCTAGCTGAAGGCTCAGGTCATGATCCTAGGGTCCTGGGATCAAGCCCTGCATCTGGCTCTCTGCTCAGCGGGAAGCCTGCTTCTTCCTCTCCCACTCCCCCTACTTGTGTTCTCTCTCTCACTGTCTCTCTCTCTCTGTCTCAAATAAAGAAATAAAATGTTTTAAAAAATAAAAAAATAATAAAAATTTAAAAAGGAAATGTTATATATCTTGATTGTATCAATGTTAATGATATTGTAGATAAATGTATCTACATACAGAATGATACTCTTCTGTAAAATGTTATGATTGGGAGAAACTGGGTAAAGGATACACAGGATCTCTTAGCATTCTTTCCTTTTTTGTTTTTAATTTTTATTTATTTATTTGACACAGAGAGAGACAGTGAGAGAGAGGATACAAGCAGGGGGAGTGGGAGAGGGAAAAGCAGGCTTCCCGCAGAGCAGGGAACCCAATGTGGGACTTGATCCAGGACGCTGGGATCATGACCCGAACTAAAGGTAGACACTTAACAACCGAGACACCCAGGCGCCCAGAAAAGAAAAAAATTTAGATTCTTACGCATTCCTAGAAAGTAACCTAAAAAGCAAAGGAATTTCTTCATGTCATTCAACAGGGCCACGTGAATGAAAAATTCATTTGGCTGTACGATTATGCTGATTTATACATTCCTAAAACTTCTGTTCTGTATCTTTTCAGTAGTGGTAGATACAATATAAGCAGGGTTGCAGAGGTAGGAAAAGAGAAAGGAGCATTGAAAATCGAAACACAAAATAAAATAAAAACCTAGAGTGGTTCTTTCCAGAGCCCTTTATAAATATTCTCTGTTGGGGTGCCTGGGTGGCTCAGCCATTAAGCGGCTGCCTTCTGCTCGGGTCATGATCCCGGTGTCCTGGGATGGAGCCCCACATGGGGCTCCTTGCTTAGCGAGAAGCCTCCTTCTCCCTCTCCCACTCCCCCTGCTTGTGTTCCCTCTCTCGCTGTTCGCTGTGTCTCTCTGTCAAATAAATAAATAAAATCTTAAAAATATATATATATATATATTCTCTGTCACCTGGCTTTCTGTGTTCTATCCAAATGGCCAATAGGAATGAATGACTATGCCCTTTCTATGGCAGAGACCCGCCAGAGCCCTAAGGGGCAGAGGAAGAATTTAAGTCTTGCCTCATATCAGCCAAATCTTACTTAATCTCTTGCGCATATTTCTCCACCCCAGTTCCTAGGCTTCACCCTGGATGCCCTTCCCATCCTCCCAGAATCCCGCTACCCTAGCAGCCCTGCTCCCCAGAGCAGAGCAGCCATGCAGGCATCTAATAGATCAACCTTCTACTGCCCACTAGGTCATTCTGTAACATTCATCTTAGTTTTAAAAACATGAGAGGGACATTGTTGGCAAAAATCCAGGCTTAATGAATTCTATGTTCTAGAAACAGAGAAACTTGAACTATTTCAATTTGAAAGTAAGAGCTGGCAGGAAACCAACAGAGTAAAGTCCTCTGGGAGAAAAAACAAAACAAAACAAAACAGGCTGGTTAGTTAACTTGTAGGTCTGTAAGGTGGGCAGATTTCTTTAAAAAGTGAACAAAGCAATTTTAGACTTGAGAGACTTAATTGGCATCCAAGGCCAAGAATATGAACAATGTTATATAAAAACCTTGCTCAAGTGAGAATTCTGCAATCGAAGCATTCTGACTCTAATAGCTAATGTTTAAGGGAAAAGAATACAGAAAAGGATATTTATTTATCTACTCATATGTTTTATACCACTCATCGTACCAAGATATAAATCTCATCTTTTTGTTTGCTTGTTTTTAAAGATTTATTTATTTGAAAGAGAGAGAGCACATGAGCAGGGGGAGGGAGAAGCAGACTCCCCTATACTGCAGGAACCCAGGATCATGACCTGAGCTAAAGACAGACGCTTAACCGACCGAGCCACCCACGCGTCCCTCATCTTTTTTTTTCATAGAAGTAAAGATTGATGCTTTTTAGAACTTCTTCAAGAAAATAGTCAAGCTGCTTTTGTAGGTTCCAGACAATGCCAGGATATTCTTGCATCATTGCATCATCGATGCAACCTCCATCAATAAAATGAGAAACTTACTTATGTAGAAGGTAAAATTAAGAAACTAATAATGGCTCAATAGCAATTCTAGATCACTTTGATAATGAAGTACAGGAATAGCATACATAAATAGAATTCAAAGACAATAAAAAATCTGTATGTTTTAGCCCTTTCCCTTTCTCATACCCCTCCCTGTCCACCTAGAATATTATCAGTGAAATGAAAGAAAGGCACACAGGAAGAAAAACAACAAAGCAAAGAACCTGGGAAAGCGATAACTAGGTAATCTTCTCTCTTCTTTCAAAGTATAAGCATCATTGTAAACATCACTGGAAGGACATAGATTTATGTATAAAATATGCCTATTTCTGGGTTGTAAATTTTATTACATGGGAAACAATCTAATGACCAAAAATAGGAAAATGTTAGGGTGCCTGGCTGACTCAGTCAAAAGAGCATGTGACTGTTGACCTCGGAGTCTTGAGTTTGAACCCAAAGCTGGGTGTAGAGAGTACTAAAATAAATAAATAAATAACTTTTAAAAACAGAAAATGTTTTGGGTTTTTTTAAAGATTTTATTTATTTATTTGAAAGAGAGAGAATGAGAGAGAGAAAGTATGAGAGGGGAGAGGTCAGAGGGAGAAGCAGACTTCCCACCGAGCAGGGAGCCTGATGCAGGACTTGATCCTGGGACTCCAGGATCACGACCCGAGCCGAAGGCAGTTGCTTAACCAACTGAGCCACCCAGGTGCCCCAGAAATCAGAAAATGTTTAAGTAATTTCTGGCATGTTAACATGATAGAATGTTTTATAGGCTCTAAAAGAAGTCATGTTTTTTTTTAAGATTGTATTTATTTATTTGACAGAGAGAGAGAGATCACAAGTAGGCAGAGAGGCAGGCAGAGAGAGAGGGGGAAGCAGGCTCCCCACTAAGCAGAGAGTCCGATGCGGTACTTGATCCCAGGACCCTAAGATCATGATCTGAGCCGAAGGCAGAGGCTTTAACCCACTGAGCCACCCAGGCGCCCCAAGAAGTCAAATTTTTAAATCATAACAATTAGAGAGTGATATACCTATTAATAATGGAAACAGTAAAGAAAGGGGACTCTCATATAATGCCAGTAGAAATGTGAATTGCTATAGCTTTTTAGGAAAGTAATCCGGCAAGATTTTTTAAAATTAAAAATACATTATTCAGACAAAGACTTTGATGCAGGGAAAGAGTTATTTGTTTATTTATTTTTAAAGATTTTATTTATTTATTTGACAGAGAGAGAGAAACATCGACAGAGGGAGCACAAGCAGGGGGGTGTGGGAGAGGGAGAAGCAGGCTTCCCGCTGAGCAGGAGCCTGATGCGAGGCTCAATCCCAGGACCCTGGGATCATGACCTGAGCTGAAGGCACACACTTAACAACTGAGCCACCCAGGTGCCCAGGGAATGAGTATTTAAAAACAAAATAAACAAAAGCAAGTAAGGACTATGCCATGGAATCCTCTTATACAAACGTGGTATAACTTTCATGGAAGTAATCCAAACTGGAAGTTTACTTCCAACTACCTGACCATAATGTCTCTGGGTTCCTGTGAGATCGTCAAGCCTTGTCCTTCTCTTTAATACCAGCCCTCTGGGTACTACCGTCTCTTACTTGGCAACGAAGCAGGGATGTCTATGGACCCCCCATACTGTACAGTCTTCCTAGACTCTTTCTTCACTCTTTCTCCTCCTCCCCTGTACAATTAATTGCCAAGTCTGGAAAACTCTAAATTTGCAATGAGTCTCCCACTTGTCCCTTTCTCCTATTCCTATATCCTCTACCCTGACGCAAGACTATATTACCTTTCGTTTGAATTATCCGATGGTATAACTGGTTTTCCTTTCTCCTTAGCCCTCCCTGCTCCAAGGTGTTTTAGACACTGTAACCAAAGCAATCCTCCACAGAACTCTGGCCATGATACTCTCCTGCACAGAGCAGTTGATGCCTCCTTTTTGGGTAGAGAGCAAACCTCAGCATCTTCAACACAACATTCTAGGTCTTCAAGCACCTGGCTGTAAACATGGCCTGATCCTGCAGCCCAGTGCCTTGGCGTACTGAATTGGTGTAATGGGTTAGCGTCCCTCCCAAAATTCATGTTGACCTGGAACCCCACAATCCAACCTTATTTGGAAATAGGGTCTTTGAAGATGTAATTAGTAAGGGGAAATCTTGCTAGATTGGGGTGGGATAAATCCAATGACTGGTGTCTTGTAAGAAGGCCATGTGAAGTTACAAAGAGACATACAGAAGGAAAATGGCCATGTGCAAATAGAGGCAGAAATTAAAGGGATACAGCTACAGGCCAGAAAATGCCAAGGATTGCCATCAGCCACCAGAAGCTAGAAAGAGTGAAGGAAGGATTCCTCCCTAGAAACTTTACAGGGAGCGTGACACTGCTGACACCTTGATTGCAGACTTACACCTTCCAAAACTGTGAGAATGGGGCCGCCTGGGTGGCTCAGTGGGTTAAAGCCTCTGCCTTCGGCTCAGGTCACAATCTCAGGGTACTGGGATAGAACCCCGCATCAGGCTTTCTGCTCAGCTGGAAGCTTGCTTCCCCCTCTCTCTCTGTCTGCCTCTTTGCCTACTTGTGATTTCTCTCTGTCAAATAAATAAATAAAATATTTAAAATACATACATACATACATACATACATAAAAATAAAACCACAATTTATTCTCACAGTTTTTTTTTTTTAAAGATTTTATTTATTTATTTGACAGAGAGAAAGAGATCACAAGTGGGCAGAGAGGCAGGCAGAGAGAGAGGGGGAAGCAGGCTCCCTGCTGAGCAGAGAGCCCGATGTGGGGCTCAATCCCAAGACCCTGAGATCATGACCTGAGCCGAAGGCAGAGGCTTAACCCTCTGAGCCACCCAGGGGCCCCACAGTTTTTGTTTTTTTTTTAAAGATTTTATTTATTTATTTGACAGAGAGAGAGAGATCACAAGTAGGCAGAGAGGCAGGCAGAGAGAGAGGGGGAAGCAGGCTCCCCGCTGAGCAGAGAGCCTGATTCAATCAATCCCAGGACCTCGAGATTGTGACCTGACCCAAAGGCAGAGGCTTTAACCCACTGAGCCACCCAGGCGCCCCTAAATTGTGGTTTTAAGCCACCAAGTTTGAGGTCATTTGTTAGAGCAGCCCTAGGAAACTAACACAACTGGCTAGGAGATTTTTGGTGGCCAACAACCACAACAAAAATCTAAAAAACTCAATTTATTTTAAAGAAAGAGAAATTTACCACAAAGATACTACTGTATTTCAGGGAACCAAGAGCAGAAATGCGACTGAGCCTCAGGAACGTCCAAAATCAGAGACACAAAGGCCACCAGTTTCTCTGTGACATTTTTTCCCCTTTGTATCTGCTTCATTTCTTTCTCTTCTCACTTTTCCTTTTTTCTCTTCCTCTCTTCCTACATTTCTTAAGGTCACAGTCATCAAAAGCTGCAAAGTTTACCTTCTGGTACCCCAAAAGAAATTGACTATTTTTATCTCAGTTTCTGTTCCAAAATTCCCAAGGAAGAATAGATCGTCCTCTTGGGTCAGAATTCGGCCTCATTCACCAACCAATGCTCAGAAGACGATTCTTACAGAGACCATGTGATCCAATGGCCCTAAGAAGATGATTTTTCACAGAAATGTAGACGAAGTGGATCTAGGAACAAGAGGGAAAAAAGAACCATGGGTGCCTTGAGACTCATGCTTCCCTTTTTGTAGAAATTCTTTTTTTCTCTCATTCTCTATCCTCGCTTACTGAAATCACATATCTTTCAAAGTCTAGCTTAAATGTCACCTTTTCCACAAAATACGTTGGTCTCTGCCATTAGACCATGAATCCTCAAAAGCAGAACTCATAGGTCTTATTCTTTCCTATATCCCCTTCCCCAAGCAGCCATCAGAAATTTGTGGCTGCCCCTTGAACCCTTCTTGGATCTATTTATTTGGGATCCATCCCACTCTTCCATCGGCTCCTGTAGAACTCTGTAGTGACCTCTTTTACAGCATTTGCCATCTTCTGGCTTCTACTGAAGACACTTCAAAACAAGTTTTTCTCCCTGTCTAAGGTGTCCACTCCCTGTAGATAAAGTCCAGTACTTTGTCTATACCAGTCAGATGGTAGTTCTTTGGTAAATATAATTCCCCAACCCTACCCTCTCAAAAATTCAATTTACAGTATGTAAATTTCGTTTCAATTGAAATACGGGTACATACACAATATCAATGTATTTTTGTCCTCAGCATAGGACCTGGCTTTGGTCATTTTCCACTCACATTACGGACTCAAACCAAACCTTGCTGTGTAATACAGTGAAGGTCCTTGGAGTTTAATGCTCTGAAGAAAGACATCCCTGCCAGAAGCTCATCCCTCCAGGCTCTGAGTATTGTGGGAAGGAGGGGGAAGACAGAGGTAAGAAAACTGCTGAGGACCTAGGAAGGGAGGCATGCTGGCTGGCATGTTAGGGACAGGGATGACAAGAGCGGAGGGGGTTTTTGCCTGTGTTAAAGAGAAAAACAGAGGGCTGAGTGGGCAAGTTTGACTGCCAGTCCAGGAAGATGAAGTTGGTGAAGGAAAAATGGAAGTAGATCTTGTCAGAGCAAAGATTCTGTAAACAGTCAGCCTCCCCTATTAGGAAAGCAAATCCTTATAGTGCTTAGATTGCCGGAAACCCCTGGAGCTGGGCCAGCTGGCCACCTGGGGGTGGGATTTGAGCTGCTTGTCGGAGGAGGGTAGGGCGGGGAGTGGAGGTGGCTGCACTGTGCCTGGGTGAGAGGTCACGGAACCCTGCAGGTGATAAGGGCAGGGCGAGGGTGGGGAAGGGAAGGCCTCCAGGGAGAAATCTGGACTGGCAGGTTGAGGTCGCTAGTCAGGCAGTGCAAGGGATGCTAAAACCTGTGCAAAGGGCAGCAGGGCCAGGCAATGGACAAGTGCCATTGCAGAGAGAGGCCACTCTACCATCCGGCATCAAAGAAGACCCCTCACTTCCCCCTACACACAAATTAGGGACTTCTGAGGCTCTCTTCCTGCACCTAATGCCATCTCAGACAAAGAGCACAAACTGGGAAAGACAGACACAACGGTTAATAGGAAATTTAAGAGTACTCCTGCCCATAAAACAGCTGGGCAGGGTTCCAGACGTAAGATCAGTTAGAGTCTATTTAAAACTTCAATATGACAACCAAAAACAAAATGTGAGACTGTGCCATCCGATATTAATCAATGTTTGTCCATACTTTCGTTTTATGTCGATAAGTCATATGACTACAATATGATGAATTTGTAGATTCTATGTCCAGGACCTTGCGCAGGTTTTTACTGTACTCTTCGCTTAGTCCTGCAGGTCATTTAGAAATCCCTCAGACAATCAAAGAGCAAGTTAATAAAGAAAGACCATCATGCCATGTGCTTACCTTCTTTGGAAAGAACAAGAATAATGCTGTGAATTGGCATGAAGGCCAACTGTGAGATAATAAACATTTACTATTGTTTTAAGCTTCTGAACTTTGAGAGATTTTGTTAAGTAGCAGTAGATAACTAATAAGAAATGGTCCTATCAGCCACAACCCTGAATCTAAAGCATATCATTATCTAATTTTAAGTCTATTAGCTCCTATAAACCTCCACTCTTGTGCCTACACCATTTGCTTGGATTAAACTATTGCTTCATCTCATTCTGATTTTTCCCCCTTTTCTTTTTATCTGTTTGATCCACAATTATAGACGTTAAAGTATGTCAAGCTCTGTGTCTCATAGGCCTATTGCTGACTCTATTACCACAACTCAAAGAACAGCATTCTATTGCCACTTATCATCATAGTTAAAATGTCCATGAAGTCTAATAAACATCTCAGGCTTGGGGCGCCTGGGTGGCTCAGTCATTAAAGCGTTTGCCTTCAGCTCAGGTCATGGTCCCGGGGTCCTGAGATAGAGCCCCACATCGGGCTCCCTGATCCGCGGGAAGCCTGCTTCTCCCTCTCCCACTCCCCCTGCTTGTGTTCCCTCTCTCACTGTCTCTCTGTCAGATAAATAAATAAAATCTTAAAAACAAAAAACAAAAAACTCAGGCTTAACATGGCTAAAAAAGAACCATCAATTTTCCTTCCCCCTAGCCTTCTCTTCTCAGTTTTCCACAGCTCTGTAGATGGCATCGTCAACCACCCAGATGCTCATACCAAAAATCTAAGTCCTTCTTGATTCCTCTCTTCCTCTCATGCAATCATCAATGAGGTTCTACCTCTAGAAAATATCATGAATTTGTTAACTTCTCTTCATCTCTATTCCTATCAGCCTAGACTAAGCCATCGTCTTTCACCAGGACACTACAAATAGCCTTCCAACTGTAATCCCTGCTCTATAAATATTCACTTACAGGTCTTTGCATGACATATTTTATGTCTCTTGAGTACATACCTAGAAGTGAGATTGCTGAGTCATATGCTAAGTGACTGCTTCATTTTATAAGAAATTGCCAAACTATTTTCCATTTTGCACTTCTGCCAATTAAATATGAGAGTTCCACATCCAGAGTTCCACATCTTATTTAGTACTTGGTATTAGTTTCTTTCTCTTTTTTTTAAAGCCACTCTAGTCGGTGTGTATGGTATCCCCCCCTTATTTTTATTGAGGCAAAATTCACATACAATGAAATGTACAGATCCTAAGTTTTCAATGAGTTTTGATAAAAGCATACATTTATGTAATCAAGATGTAGAACATTTCCATTACCCTACTTAATTCCCTAGTAACCCCCTTCCAGCCAGTTCCTACCCACTAGAGGCAGCCACTTGTGATTACTATCACCATATATTAGATTAGTGTTTTTTTTTCTTAAACCTCATAAAAGGAATAGTATAGCATATACTGTTTTGTGTCTGGTTGGTTTTGCTTAATATGCAATGGTTTTAAGATTCATCCATGTTATTGCCTGTATCAGGAGTTCTTTATTTTTATTGCTGAATAGTATTTTTTTTTTTTTTTTTTGCTGAATAGTATTTTATTGTATGAACATATCATAATTTGTTTATCCATTTACCTTTTGGTAGACATCTGGGTTGTTTCCAGCAATTTCATTCCTAGGTATTTATCCAGGAGAAATGAAAGCATATGTCCACAAAAAGACAGTAGTAATAGCCTACCTCCTCTCTTGATCCACTACAATTCACTCTCCATTAGAGCAGCTAGAGGGATCTTTTAAATAAATTACTCAAATCCCATCACTCTTCTGCTTAATACCCTTTAATGATTTCCTATCCCACTTAGGAGAAAACACAAATCCCCCACCATGGCTTGTGAAGCCCAGGCATCACTGATTTTCAACCTCTGGGAACTTTTGATGGCTGGACCCCCATGTCAGGCTAAGTGAATGAGAATCCCTGGAGGAGCGCCTCACATAGTTTTTAAAGCTTCCCAGGAGAATCTAATAGGCCTCCATGTTTTTGAGGTCCTGCCAGCATGACCTGGTCCCTGGCTCTCCCCCTTTATCTCACACCACTCTCCCCATCAGGTGCTATAATCCTGCCACACTGGCCTCCTTTCAGCCCTCTGAACACAGCAATTTCATCCCTACCTCTGGGGCTTTGTACTAGTGTTTCTTCTTCCTGGAATGTTCTTTAGATCTTAGTGTAACTGGTTCTTTCTTGTGAGTCAGGTCTCAGCTGAAATGTCACCTGCTCAAAGGGGCTGTTTCTGCCCACCCAGTCTAAAGGAGGTACACTCTAGCATGTAAACTTGTTCAAATACTCTACATCACACTTACTTCTAACACTGTCTTGTTCATGTACTTTTTTGTGTGTTTACTGTATGCCTCCCCTTTCTAGAATGTAAATCCTGTGAGAATAGGGACCTTGCCTGTCTTGCTCTCTAAAGTATCCCTAGTATTTATAATCATGTCTGGCACATAATAAGGGCTTGAGAAATATTTGTTGAAAGCACAAAGGGATACATATATGAAATGTGCATGTTACCTGGAAAAAGGCAAAAATCCAGAAAGGTTCTTGTAACTTTTTTTCCCCATGTGTGTTAGCATGAGGTGGTTGATTTATAGGGGAAAGGAGAGATTCTAGCCTGAGGAAATTAAATCCAGGTACTTGAGTATATTAGGACTAAGGCAGAGGTTGTTTTTGGCTTCTACTATCTTATCTTTAGCCCTAACTTGATGCTGTGCACATCATAGGTACTCAATGATTATATTTCTATTAACAGTGAAGTGACTATGATCTGCTTTGAGGGGCTTGAGGGGATGTGGCAGGAGGGAGTGTGACGTATAGTATATGAGTGGGGATTAGGGGATCATGAGAAAGGAGACTGAAGTGTATTTATGCCTTTATCCTCACTCTAGGGAACTGTCATCAATTCAAAGCATGAAAGTCAATTTAATCTATGCTAGCCAATTGGATTTCAAAACATCATTCTACTCTATATGTGATTTCTCTTTATAAGCTAGGCAATATGTTAAAGCAATGTTTTAAAGAAATTTAAATAGAAAAAAAAGGAAAGGAACAATATCAGGAAGAAGAGAAGAGGAAACAAGGAAGAATTTAGGAACACCTTTGTGTAGACACAATATAAGCATGTTCAAGCATTTACTTATTTATCACAACCCTACACGAAATCAACATAATTATACTCATTTTACTGATGAGGAAAGGAATGAAATTTAGAGAAAAGTTACTTCTCTTTTAAATATTCTGAAACTTACCTGTTATAAGATTGGATAAAAATATACAACACATACTCATTTAATATATAGATGACATTGGGGCGCCCGGGTGGCTCAGTCGTTGTGTCTGCCCTCGGCTCGGGTCATGATCCTGGGGTCCTGGGATCGAGCCCCGCATTGGGATTCCTGCTCAGCAGGGAGCCTGTTTCTCCTGTCTCACTCCCTCTGCTTGTGTTCCCTCTCTCGCTGTGTCTCTCTCTGTCTCTCTCTGTCAAATAAATAAATAAAATCTTTAACAACAACAACAACAATGAAATATATATATATAGATGACATTAACAGTGGAAAAACCACCTAACGGAAGCATGATAGACCAAAGAGTCAAACTGATCTTGTCAGGCTAGAGAGCTTGACTGAAACCAAAGGTTAAATACAATACAGGGAATAAAATGTAAATCCTGCAGTCAGCTACACAGGTACAGAAAGTTTACCTGGAGTTTTTTGTTGTTGCTGTTGTTGTTGCTGTTTTTAAGATTTTATTTATTTATCTGAGAGAGAGAGAAAGCACAAGCAGGGGGTGGGGCGGTGGAGCAGCAGCAGAGGGAGAGGAAGAAGCACACTCCCCACTGAGCAAGGAGCCCGATACAGGACTCGATCATAGCACCCTGAGATCATGACCTAAGTCAAAGGCAGACACCTAACTGACTAAGGAGTTTTTGTAAAAAACTAAAATGGTGTCAGAATGGCGAAAATAAAAAATACAAGAAACAACAAGTGAAGGTGAGGAAATGGAGAAAAAAGAAACCCTCACACACTGTTGGTGGGAATGCAAACTGGTGCAGCCACTGTGGAGGTTCCTCAAAAAGTTAAAAACAGTTATGGACATTGGGGAGGGTATGTGCTATGGTAAGTGCTGTGAAATGTGTAAGCCTGATGATTCACAGACATGTACCCCTGGGGCAAATAATATATTATATGTTAATAAAAAAAAAGTTAAAAACGGAGTTACCCTATGACCCAGTGATCCAGGAATCACAGTACTATTTACCCAAAACATACAAAAACACTAATTCAAAGGGATACATGCACCCTTGTGTTTATTGCTGCATTATTTACAATAGCCAAACTATGGAAACATCCCCAGTGTTTACCAATTGATGAATGAATGAAGAAGTGTGATATATATGTGTATATATATATATATGTATATATACTGGGATATATATACACACATATATAATGGAATATTATTCAGCCATACAAAAGAATGAAATCTTGCCATTTGCAACAACATGGATAGAGCTAGAGAGTATAATGCTAAGCAAAATAAGTCAGAGAAAGACAAATACCATATGATTTCATTCATATGTGGAATTTAAGAAATGAAACAAATGAGTGAACGGGAAAAAGAGAAAGAGAGAGAAAGAAACAAACCAAGAAATAGATTCTTAACTATAGAGAACAAACTGATGGTTACCAGAGGGGAGTGGGTAAGGGGGATGGGTGAAATAAGTGATGGGGATTAAGAGTGCATTTATCATATCATCATGAGCCCTGAATAATGTATAGAATTGTTGAATAATATTGTACACCTGAAACTAACATAACACTGTGTGTTAACTATACTGGAATTAAAATTAAAAACTTAATAAATAATGAATAAATAAAAAGTGTGGACTGCTAGTATAATGTACAGTAATAGATGCTAAAAATGCAAACAGAACAACCCATAAGCATTTCATGATGGCCCTTACCTTATGACTTCTTTCTGTACTTATCACCAGAGATATTTTAAAAATCCTCTACTCTCCTGGCTTTGGTTACATCTGATTATCTTTCCATCTCTGAAGCAGATCCTCATTAATACTAACATGAATAATACAATAGCCCTCATTTATTAAAGCTTCTGGGCCAACTACACACATTATTGTGTTTAATCGTCCCTCTCAACAGCACTAATGAAATAGGCATAATTAATCCCCCCATTTTCTAGATGAGAAAACTTAGGTATAGAAAATCTAAGTGATTTTCTCCAGATCAGACACCTGATGAAGTTAGTAGCATCCAACTCCAACAGTCTGACTTAGAGCACATGCTCTTCACCCCTGTGCCTTCTGCCCTGGCAGTTTCTTTCTGAGCTTCCTTTTCCTTTGCTCACTCAAGTGTCTGTGTTCCTCAGAGTCCAGTCTTCAGTTCTTAGCTCAGCTTACTTTATTGCCTCTCTGGTTAATCACCAGTAGACATGAGCTTTCCTCTTATAACTTCTACACTGTAACTGCCCCTGGTAGTTGCTTACCCAATAGCACTAACCCTCCCACTTTCTTCCTTACTAGTAAGCGCCTCTGTGAGCTTCAGAAGAGGCTGGACCCCAGAGAATGAATCATGATCGCTTGAAACCAAACATGATGCTCCTTCTTCCCCCACCCCAGCTTTCTAGTGACTGGTTTAAGCACTGGGAGAGAGTCAGCCGAGGGACTTTTGAGAAAGTTATCTTGGCTCTTAAACACAAATATGCATTACCTGATAATCTGTCTTCTATCACATTGTTGTGTCTGCTTATGTCTAGAACTAAGGTAGCCATCTTGGAGACTTTAATAATTTTCAAGAATGTGAAGGGCTTCTGAGAACAAAGTGTTTGAGAACTGTTGCCTACTCCATGCCAGCATCGTCCCACACCAGGATTTATTTGAACAATTTCCTAAATGGTTCTTCTGCTCCTGATTTGTCCATGGCCAATCCCAATAAACCCATTCCCTACATTGCTTCCAAGGTGATCTTACTAAGTGCTAATCAGATCCCTGTTTAATCCTTCAATGACTCCCTGTTTCTTTCAGTTTAGCATCTATCACTATACTTATTTTTTTTAAGGTTTTATTTATTTATTTGAGAGAAAGAAAGCAAATGCACACAAGCAAGGGAAGCAGCAGGCAGAGGGAAAAGGAGAAGCAGACTCCCCGCTGAGCAGGGAGCCTGATGTGGGGCTCAATCCCAGGACCCCGGGATCATGACCCAAGCCAAAGGCAGATGCTTAACCTACTGAGCCACCCAGGTGCCTTTGTACTTATTTTATTTGTTTCACTCCTCTCGCACATATGGTTCACCCCAGCCATTCACAATTAATTGCAGTTTCCAGCCAGAAATTATACTGGTTGTTTCTACGCCTTCCCACATGCTTTTTTTTTTTTTTTGTCTTTGGACCAGAGGACATTTACTTCGGTGAACTGGTTACACAGGTGATGGAAGAGCTAAGAAATCAGTTGGGATGGTGAGGCAACCAGAGATGAGCAACACTAACAAGCCACTACCAATAGAGAGTCCTAGGGTAGAAGGAAGCAACGGGGGAAGTGGTGTCACCAGATCCCATGGGTCAGGGCTCCCCAGGGAAATCTAGAACCATGCTAGACTTGTTCTACAGATGCTAGAACCATGGAGGACCCAAGCCCTGCCGGTTGTGCCTTCCAAAGCAGGGGCTCCCCACCTGCTCTTAAGTCAGACCTGTCACACACTCTCCCTTCATTCTCTAGCTAGCTAACTCCTACCTGTCCTTTAAAATCCAGCGCCAGGGTTATTTTCTACAGGAAGCTGTCTCTGAGCCCACAGAATAATTTACCTGTCCCTCTTTTGGGCTTGCAAAGCTCCATTTATCCAAGTGATCATCAGAAAGTACTGTGACCACTGGTTTGTCCCATTTTCCCACTAGATAATAAGTTCTTTGAAGAGTGATGTGGTATCTGTTTTTCTTTATATTGCTTGAGCCCAGGACAGTACCTGACTACAGGGTTGAGGGCTAGTATATGTCCTCAGAAAATGTTTTGTGAATACATTCATGAACTCTAACATAATTTGCTTCTGGGATGAGTTTCATTTTCTGAAGTCTTTACTTTCCTTTTTCTGTGTTTAAGGCCTAGACTGTTCAGGGCCTTTTTTTCCTTACACCTCCTTTCCAGTGTCTCCTGTTGCCTTTGAGAGGAAATGTTATTTAGCTTTTCAACACCATCTTTATACCTAGGGATGTATAGCAATGCTTTGTGGGGCCCCAGCCTTATGCTCCCCTTCAAACTGTGCTTCCTGGAGTAGAGGCCTCTGAGGTTTCTTCCTAAGTCTCATGCTTGGAGCACTTAAATTTTACAAATCACCTTCTAAGAGAAGCCAGAAAAAATGTTTCCTGTTTTGTCAGTCTTATACATTTTGTGCTTTTTTATACCTTTTTTCTTCCACTTTGGATAAAAATAATAGGTAACAAAGGCTTAATCGTATTTTGGGAATCCCTTCTTTGCTTTCAGATATGGCCATTAATATTAGTGCCTTGCCTTGTGTTTGACAGGCTGTATATGCACAAGTACTAAGAAAAGCTTTTTAGAGAGTAGGAAGACAACGAGCACGGCAAAAAGATGAATAAATTATATACTTTATAGAGATAGAAATCATATACCCTAGCAGTCACTCACTTGATGTGTACAAATCAATGGTTTTTAGTATATTTACAGATGTGTGTAACCATCACTGTGATTAGAACTTTTGCATCACTTCAGAAAGACACTTTGTACCCTTTAGCTAACCTCTTCCCCCACTGCCTGCCTCCCGCCTTTGCTCCCATCAGCCCTACAACTACAAATCTACTTTCTGTCTCTATGGGCTTTCCTGTTCTGGACTTGCATATGAGTAGAATCATATAATGTAGTAGAATCTTTGGGGACTGGCTTCTTTCGCTTTGCATAATGCTTTCAAGGTGCATCTGTGTTGTAGCACATGTCAGTACTCCACTCCTTTGGGCAGCCCTTCCCAAACACCAAAACTGGACTGGCCAAGCACTGTCACTGGAGCCATCAGTGTGACCCAATCTGTTTCACTTTGGTGAGGTTTTCACCTGCAACGGTTCCTTGCTGGCAACCTCCCTGGTGCCTGCTATGTGTGCCTCTTTACCTAAGCCACCACTTCACATTGAGCCTTCCTTGAAAACAGGAAACTCAAAATCAATCAGAATTACAGATGGAATCCTCCAAACCATTGTACGACTTGGAGCAATAGAGTTCATAAGAAAACCATGTCGGATTGTTTCTTCACACCGTTCTAGTGGACTCCCCGCGTATATCCAGCAGGGGCGTCCAAGCTGGTAAGAGGGCTGAAGCGTATATGAATAGAGTGGTTATTAGTTCAGTCATTCAGTTGTTCTCCGTGTGTTCCCTCAGACCAGTAGCATCAGCAGCACCTGGGAAACTTGAGAGAAATGCAGATTCTCAGGCCCACACCACACTCACTGAATCCGACATTCTGGGAGTGGGGCCCACTACATCTGTATTTCAACAAGCTTCCGGGTGATTCGGATTCACATTTAAGTTTGAGAACCACTGATTCATTAACTGGTATAGTACTATCAGCACTGGCACATGAACACATGACTCATATTCTGTTTTGTATCAAGTGTATATACCTGATGGAAGATGAAGAACTCCGTTCGGGGACGAAATAGCAGATCGTGATCTATAGGCTGGATTTCTATCCATTGATATGACAGACAACCAATTATTCCCCATCTCCCATCTTTGTTTCCTTTTAAACATGTTTGATAAAAAATGTACTTAAAAAAAATCCTAATAAACTTGTTGCCTTTACAGAGTTTATTTCTACCTCAGATGGAGATGATCTTAGAGCAAGCATCCTTAGAAGATGGTATTTCTACAAATCTTGGTTGAGAAAAATGAGTTCTTCCATGCACTCACATCAGACACAGTTTTCTGGAGATTGCTTTTCTGAGTGAATAAGTTTTGTCAGCAGACACGGTATCAGGCAGTGCCTTTTTAAGGTGATTGGTAACATGATGCCCGTATTGATGAAATAACCAAGAGTTCACTTTGGACACGCCAGGGACTTTATCTATCCTCTGTTGTTAAGACCAAACACTTTTTAGTTATTCTGAGGATAGTCATTATCTCTTTCAGAAAGAGCACAAGAATGGTTTATTCTTAGTTAATCTGAATAGATTTGACTCATGGTTAGCAGTTTTGAAATTTTGCTAAAATGTGCCTTAAATACTTAGATAAAAGTATAATTCTGATAAAAGCAAAATTCACTATTGTCTGGTTCTCTTGAAACAGTAGCCATTATTTCCTCAGCCTCTATTTTCATTTTGCTTTAAATACTATTAAAATTGATTCTTAAAAAGTCTTAGACTCACAGGATCGTGTCATGTGGTACTTACCATATACAGCCTTGCACTGCTAATTATCACTTCCTGTGTCTCTGTGTCATCCCTCAACTAAGTTTACCCTCCTGGAGGCCAATAAAAATCTCTTATGCATATTTGTTTGCTCTCATTCTGTCTATCAGATGTCTTAAACATGGACATCCATTAGATATGTGTGTATTGATTGATAGTTTTGATAGTAATGTGAAACACCCATTCCTCTGGTCAGGAATAAAAACTCTTGGGGCGCCTGGGTGGCTCCGTTGTTAAAGCGTCGGCCTTCGGCTCAGGTCATGATCCCAGTGTTCTGGGATCGAGCCCCGCGTCGGGCTCCCTGCTCAGCGGGAAGCCTGCTTCTCCCTCTCCCTCTGCCTGCCACTCTGCCTACTTGTGCTCTCCTATCTCTCTGCCAAATAAATAAATAAATAAAATCTTAAAAAAAAAAAAAGAATAAAAACTCAAATTAGGTCAGTTAAGAACAGATAACAATAGACACTTCATAGATGTCCAAGGACATAAGCAAAGTACACCCAGACCATGTGAGACATGGAACTGGACGATCAAGACCTAAGGCGAGTCTTTCCTCCTGGGACCCTGTGGCTTCAGGTCTGTGCTTCTATCTCTGCCTCTCCTTCTTTCTCAAGATTCTTTAGTAGACTGACCTTTTTACTGTGGTACCTTTATTCTAAAACATGAATTAAAATATGAGCTTATAATTGGTTTTAGTTTATCGTGGACCTACCCAACTATTTTAGATCAAGAGCCCATCAGCATGTAATTGGTTCAGTTTTAGTAACCCAATTTCAAATTTCTAGAGACATTATCTGATCAGGGTAGTGCTCAGCTCTAGTAGAGTCACCCATGAGGAAGGAGTACTTGTTGTTGAGGAATCAAGTAGTATGTTGAGCTGTCTTTCCAGGAGCTGCGAATGGAACAGGGTCACTAAGTAGGGATCTTGAGCAAAGGAGTAACAGCTGGTACATCTATTCCAATTTATATACTACAACCTAGAACTCCAAAAAGTACGCAAAAGGTAGCTTTAGAGATGACTGAGGTCATAAATAAACTTCTTTCTTAATCTACATCAGGGGCTAGCAATTATGGCCCCTGGGTCAAATCCAGCCTGTGGACTGTTTTTATAAGAACGAAGAATGGTTTTCCCATGAAAAAGAATAGGCAACGGAGATTTTTAAGTGATGAAGCCTAAATATTTTCTCTCTGGCCCTCTACAGAAAAAGTTTGCCAACCTTTGCTCTAGAGGAGCTTTCTTTGTTCATTCATTTCATGAATATTCATTGAATATCTAATCCATTCTAGGCACTGTTCTAAGTATTGGAGATGCTGTGATGTCACAAGACCAATGTGGTTCCTGCCTAGGAGCTTAGATTCTGTTGTGGGTGAGAAGAGACCAACAATAAGCACATACACTAATAAAAAAATAGGACAATTTTTATTTTAAAAATATTTATTTATTTATTTGTCAGAGAGAGAGAGAGAGCATGCGCACACAAGCAGGGGGAGCTGCAGGCAGAGGGAGAAGCAAGCTCCCTGCTGAGCAAGGAGCCCGATGAGGGACTCGATCCCAGAACGCTGAGATCATGACCCATGAAGAGATCATGAAGGCCGATGCCCAACTGATCGAGCCACCCAGACATCCCTAAATAGGACAATTTCAAATTATAAATGTGGTGAACAAAATAAACAGGAGATACTAGTACAGGGAAAATAACTGAGGAAGGGGACAAATTGGTCAGAGAGATCCTATCTTTGGAGAGGACACTTATGCTAAGACTTAAAGGCCAGAAAAGAACCAGTCATAGGACACAGCGCCTGGGTGGCTCAGTCGTTAAGCGTCTGCCTTCAGCTCAGGTCATGATCCCAGGGTCCTGGGATCAAGCCCCACATCGGGCTCCCTGCTCCGGGGCAGGAAGCCTCCTTCTCCCTCTCCCACTCCCCCTGCTTGTGTTCCCTCTCTCACCATGTCTCTCTCTGTCAAATAAATAAATAAAATCTTAAATTAAAAAAAAAAAAGAACCAGTCCTACGAAGTGAGCAGAGGAAATGAGGGCAAAGTCCCTCAGGCAGATAGAAGTTTGGCTTAGTCAAGGAACTCCAAAGAGGCCAGTGGTGTTCAGGCAGGATGTGGTAGGGAATGAAGTTGAGAGGTAGATAGGGGTCAGATCATGTATGGCCTTGGAAAGAAGCTATTGAAGATGACATGCTCTCATGAATGACATAATGTCATGGAATTTCAAAAATATTCCTCTGACTTGGGGTGCCTGGCTGGCTTAGTTGGTAAAGTATATGACTCTTGATCTCAGGGTCATGAGTTTGAGCCCCACATTGGGCATAGAGATTACTTAAAAAATTCTCTGGTTCCCAAGAGATAGATTATAAAGAAGCAAGAGTAAATTCTCTCTAAGATTATTGTAAGATTATTCAATCTCTATTTAAGGATATTTTAATAGTTCAGTAAGACATGACTGTAATTTAGACCAGCATAGTGCATGGAAATGGAAAAGAGTGGATGAATTAAACTATTTTGAAGGAAGAATTAATGAGACAAATGGATTGGATATGAGAAGAGAGGAATCACAGATTTCTGTTTTAGCAGCTGGGTGGATAGTGGGGTTTGTCACCTTATCCATATCATGTTTCAGTAACTGGGTAATTGAGGCTCCAGAAATAAGATTCTTGCTTATATATTAGGAACATTTTCAAAGCCAGAAAAAACATTCTCAGTACTGAATTTTCTTAACTTTTATGTATGTATTTGTCTACAAGGGATAATTGAACAAAAAGTAGTTCTTTGGCAAACTCCAGACTATCCTTAGAAAATTGCAAGTAGCGGTGCCTGGGTGGCTCAGTCGGTTAAGTGTCTGCCTTAGGCTTGGGTTGTGATCTCAGGGTCCTGGGACTGAGGCCACCCCCCCCCCCCATCAGTCTCCCGTGCTCAGCTGGGGAGTCTGCGTCTCCCTCTCCCTCCCCACACTTGTGTGCTCTCGCTCACAATTAAATAAATAAAATCTTTAAAAAGAAAGAAAAAGAGAGAGAGAGGAAGAAAGAAAGAAAGAAAGAGAGAGAGAAAGAAAGAAGAAAAGAAGAAAGGCAATTGCAAGTAGTTTTCTCCTCTTCAGCATAATAACTTGTGTGCACTGACAGTGTAATGACCTCTCAGAGTTGCCATTATGTCCCATGATTTTCTCACTTTGTTTCTCCCTTAGGAGGAATTCTGTGAAAAGCCAGAGAACCATGGGTCCCTGTCCAATAGGGAATGCCTGGGCCTCTCCTTCTTCCCCATCAAGGGTGCAAGATAAGAACCAGCATCAGCCTACAGATGCTGAGATTTGTTTTGAAGCATTTAAAGAGGAAGCAAATGCTCGAGGGAGGCTTTAAATTACTTTCTACTTACAGAAGTTGAATTGCAGGAGATATCTCTTTACCATTAATCACCAGGTCTAGTGTGAAGCCAGCCAACTTCAGAGAGTTAGTTAAAAGGGGTGACTAATGACTCAACTCTCTCCTTATCTCACTCTCTCTTCAGGTTTGATCTCCATAGACACTCAGGCTGCACTCGCCGGCTCTCACAAGACTTTCAGGGCACTGCAGTATCCAGGGAGTTCTGTGTTTAAAGAGGCCTGTGCTGTAGCCCCGTCTGAGGGCTGGTGGGGAACTTCAATGCCTAACCTGGGCTGTGAGTGGGGCTGAGGGTGGAAGAGCAAGTGTACTATGTCTCTAGAAATGTCTGTGCTGACCTTGATGGTTTAGGCATGACCTAGAATCCCTGGGAGGTCTTCGTCATTTTAGTCTAACAGTTGACCCTTATTATATAGAACCTTTTTTGAAGTTAGTTCTTCTAAGAGTCTGCTTTTGGTCTCCACTCCCTGACTCCTGCAAGAACTTATTTTAGAGATAAGCTTTCATGGTTATCCCTATTGTTCCAGCTTCAGTGATCAAAACATTCAAGACTGTGTTTTGATTTTACTTCTTTGTAGTTATTCTGTTGTGGGTCTTTCTGAGTCTTAGATTATACTAAGGAATTATTAGTTACTTTGAATCCACAGTTTCACTGTGTAACCCCGGATTAAAACAAAGCATTACTTTCTTAATGATATTCCAATTAGAGCTAGTTGTTCAAATCACATATATCTCCCAGGACATATACTCTCCTTCACAAACATGGGGCTCCCTCCACTCCCCTCCACCATAGCTGCACACTTCCAGGAGGCCCTTTGCCAGCATCCAGTCAGATACATCTTAGGTAATGAAGTCAATAGGAAAAAATAAAGGATGGAAATGTAACCACATAATGCCAATGAATTTGTTTAAGTATTTAAGGCTGTATCTCAAAGTTTAAGTGTGTTTCACTGTGTTCTGTAAATTAGTGCTTATAATTCATTGAGCTTTCAAAATAACTCTTTTCTATTAAGCTTGCATTGAGAAGTGGGGTTAATTTGCCAGAGTACTTTTTTGTGATAATTACAGGACTTGCAGATTAGCATGAGTGAATTGGCAAGGTTCTGTAGCTAATAAAAATACGCACAGAAATTGTAACATTCAACTGCTTCAAGATTCCTGGAGGAAAACATTAGGCATTCCTGATAGGCCAGTTTTGAGTTCAAGCTAGCACATTAATACTTACTTAGGGAAAGATACATTTCAAGTGACCTGGTCCAACTTTCCCCGTAATAAAAGACACAGTTCTGCTATTCGAAGATTTGAAACTAATAGTAGATGAACTAATAAAAGATAAATTTCATGAACTAGAAGATACTTTAAAAAATCAAATAAATGGGATTGAGGGGGGCAATAATTATTTTGCCAGCTAGGCTATATAGCTCTTTATTAGAACCACATGTGAAATATTATAATATTGCCCCGAACTCTAGGAGCACATTATCATTAATTCAATGAACATTTGTTAAGTACCTACTGGGTTCCAGGCACCATGCTAGGTGCTGGAGCTGAAAATCCCCACGGGGAATCCTATCTGAACACTGTGCTCAGAGATCGTGCAACTAGACTTCCAATGGTGGTTACTTCTGACCAGTTAAAACTATCATCGTAATTGCATTGGTCGAACTTCGAGGACTGCAGAGGAATGGGACTGCTGTTCTAACATTTAGAAGCTACTGACATCCGTGTATAATACTGGCCATTTCTCAGCTGCCTTAGAAATCTCTTCAAGTTCCAACTAGTTAAATAGTTATATTATGGGGGTGATTGGGTGGCTCAGTGGGTTAGGGCCCAGAAGTGGGTTAGGGCCTCTGCCTTTGGCTCAGGCCGTGGTCTCAGGTTCCTGGGATCGAGCCCCGGAATCCGGCTCTCTGCTCATCGGGGGGCCTGCCTCCCCCCCCTCCCCTGCCTGCCTCTCTGCCTACTTATGATCTCTCTCTATCTGTCAAATAAATAAATAAAATCTTAAAAAAAAATAGTTATATTATCTACTTAAGGGTGCTAAGGCATCTGTCTTCAACTTTGCCAAGCTCACTTATAACACCAAAGGGGGAAAAGAAAAACTTTCTGTGTCTCTGAGCAAAGATCTTTTCTGTGTTTAGCAAAAAATGAAAACATACAAAATAGGGGCACCTGGGTGGCTCAGTTGGTTAAGCATCTGCCTTCAGCTCAGGTTATGATCCTGGGGTCCTGGGACCAAGCCCCAAGTTGGACTCCCTGGGAGCCTACTTCCCTCTCTCTCTCTGCCTGCCTCTCTGCCTGCTTGTGATCGCTCTCCTCTCTGTCAAATAAATAAATAAAATCTTAAAAAGAAAAAAAAGAAGATCATTGGGTACAGTGTAATTTTCATCACATCATTTTAAGGGTACACATTATCAACATGATTCATGACTGCTGTGGTTGCCCTTGATTACCGTGCTGAGGTAGTTTCTGTCAGCTTTCTCTACTACAAAGTTCCTCTTTATGGCCCCTTTTCATACTGTCCTCTTTGGAAGGAAGT
>CM052899.1:81851173-81912866 GCA_028534135.1 Potos flavus
TTAATAGATTCTAATATTGAGATTCAATCAGAAGGAGAGATATTTTTTCAGGTACCTGGGTTTAGTTTCTCAAATCTTGGGATGAAGTTGCCCATTACTTTAGGCTCATCCAAAGGTATATACACCATCTCTGCTATGTACCTCCCACCCCTTTCCCCACGTGGACGTAGAAAGATAAGTTAATCACGTTCCTCAGTACATTATCATCACTGTTATGTGCAAAGTTTCTGCTCTTATTCCACTTATTTATTCTCTTATCCTTAGACTCCGTTCCCATTTCCCCTTTCTTCATCCCCTCCTCCCCCCACCCAGGAAACTATTGTAAACTATGTACTTAATGGGTATTTTGGCTGCATGTACTTTTGTAAAATGTACAGTGTTTTATGCTCAGGTATTCTTAAGCAAATGGTGTTCTATTATGTATTCCTTCTTTTTTTACTCATCCATATTCTTAATGTCCACACATATGGCTATGTGTGTATCTTTGCTTTGCTTCTAACTGCTGATTGGTACTCTATATTTCATCTGTTCACTCTCCCATATTGTCTCCTACTTCCCATTATCAATGTTATCATTAACAAACATCCTTACACACATCGCTGAATGGATCTGTGTGACAGTTTCTTTGAGATGTATACCCGGGAGCAGAACTGCTGGATCTTGGAATACTGTAAATTTAATTTAACTAAGTAGAGCCAGACTGCTCTCCAAAATTATCCTGCCCACATTTCACCAGCACGTATCCCATCAATATTTGGCATTAGCTAGCCAAAGTTTTTGAGGATAAAAGTGTAAAGTAATATTTTGTTATTTTCATTTTAATTTCGCTATTAGTTACTTTGAGCATCTCTTCGCACACTTCTTGGACTTTGGATTTGCGCTCTTATAAATTGCCAGTTGTATCTGTTGCCATTTTCCCTTTGAGTTTGATGTCATTTTCTTGTTGATTTGCAAGAGTTCCTTGTTTATTTTAGATACTAACTTCAACAGTTTTAGGTAATGCAAATATCTTCTCCATCCTGCATTGTCATATCTTTACTGTGTTCTTCCTTGAAGAGGAATTCTTAACCTCAATATAATCAAACGCATCAATATTTTACATTTTGAAATCTTGTTTTAAAAGTCATTACCTAATGATTGCTATTTTTTATAGGTGCACGGATGGCATTGTGGACACACAGAAAAATGTGGTCATATTTTTAAGATACACTGGGGGCTATAAAGAATAAAATGGGAATACCTGGGTGGCTCAGTCAGTTAAGTGTCTGCCTTTGGCTTGGGTCCTGGGATAGAGTTCCATGTTCTCAGGGTCCTGGGATAGAGTTCCCCATGGGCTCCTTGCTCTGCAGGGAACCTGCTTCTCCCTCTTCTGCTCCCCCTGCTGTGCTCCCTCTCTCTGACAAACATATTTTAAAAATCTTTAAAATAAAGGAATAAAATGATAAAAATTTTGGATTTGGTTTAAAATAATTTGGTAAAGTGAAAAAATGAAAAAAGAGGATAGAAGAAGCAAATATAATAAAAATCTTACTAATTTTAAAATCTGAGTGATGACTATGTGGAGTTCATTGTTCTATTCTACTGTTGTTTTTTTTTTAAGTAAGCTCTATGCCCAACATGGGGCTTGAACCCACAACCCTGAGATCAAGAGTCACATGCCCTATCTACTGAGCCAGCCAGACACCCCTGTTCTATTCTACTTTTGATATATTTGGAAATTTTAACATGAAAAAAATGAAAAATGAGCTATTTCTTTCTCTCAGGTCAGAAATAGTTTTCTATATTTTCTCTTATTAGTTTTATACTTCCAACATTCACATGGAGGTCTTTAATCCATGTGTGATTTTGGCAGGGATCCAGTTATATATTTCCTTATATATATTAAATAGAGAGAACAGGTTTTCCCAAAAAACATCTGTTAAATTATCTTGTCTTCATTCTTTTGTGGTACCACAAAGTTAACAATAATTATTTGTATACATTAGTATATCTCTATCATCTGCTCTATTCTACTATGTCTAATATGTCCATTCTATTTTATTCCACTCATTGATTTGTTCTTATACAAATATTATCCTGCTTTTATTACTAAGGCTTTGTTATATTTTAATACCCCTTTATTCTTGTTTTTAAAAATTAAGCTGGCTATACATATGTCTTTCCATATAAACTTTAGACACGTTTATTAAGTTCTTTAAAAGCTTTAACTGGTATTTTGATTAGTGTTGAACTGAGTTTATAGATACAATTAGAAAGCACTGACAGGTTTATAGTTAAATTTCATATGTCTTTTTCTGTCATACTGACTTAATAAAGTAATGGTCTTATGTCTCTTGTATCAGAATCTGGCCAATCTATCTTATTTGCCTATTAATGGGGCACCTGGGTGGCTCAGTCATTAAGTGTCTGCCTTCGGCTCAGGTCATGATCCCAGGGTCCTGGGATAGAGCCCCACATTAGGCTCCTTGCTCAATGGGAAGCCTGCTTCTCCCTCTCCCACTCCCCCTGCTTGTATTTCCTCTCTCATTATCTCTGTCAAATAAAAAAAAAATCTTATTTGCCTGTTAAGGTAGAATTTAACTGAATGAATGGCAGAGAAATCAGACATCGAGTCATGAAAAGATATTTGTTAAACTCACAATTATTCTTGGTGCTATGCTAGATTTTGTACCCAAGAATGACATAAGTGCATATGTTACATCAGTTGGAGGCTTACATTTCAAAGGGCAACATTGAGTGGATAAACATGTTTAAGATTTAGCACATAAGAATTAAACTAGTTAGTGAATGGACTAATGTATTTCCAGCATACAAAAGTGCAGAGTAAATACATACCACGGTGAGAAATGGGAGCATAGGAAGAGAGCAGATAGAGAGCACTAGGGTGGAGAAAGCGTTAGAAGATATCAAGATTTATTGTTGCCTAAAAACAAAGTGTGTAAAAAGTGTGCAAAATAGACTACCACATGTGTGAAAAGGGAAAAAAGATTATCTATACATTTTTTTCTTGTATATATTTAAAATTTCCCTGGAAGGATACACAAAGTTTAATAACATTGGTTGTTTGCAGAAGTGGGAATGGGTGGGTTGAATGGGAACAGAGAGGGAGAAAGATTCCTTACTGTATACATTTAAAAATTTTTTTAAATTTGGATTATGTTAATTATCCACTTAAAATATTTTTAAATTAAGCTTAAAATGTTAATGGATCAGAAATGAAAATTTCCAGAATATTTATAATATAAAATAGGAAAAACAGGCATGCACGCATACACACTTACAGACATACACCAAAAGAATTTTGTACCAATAGAGAGAAAGATGGTAGTGGAATAGGAGGACTCTGGGCTTGCCTAGTTCCATGAATACAGCTACAATCATCATATCATCTAAATACCCCAGAAATTGATCTGAAGACTGGCAAAACAAAGTCCACAACTAAAGGTAGAGTAGAAGCCACATCAAAGGGAGTAAGTTTGGAGACATGGCTTGGGAGAGAATGGATTGTGCTTGGGAGAGAAATGGATTGTGCCCACTGTGATGGGGAGGGAGTCACAGTCACAGAGAAGGGTGAGAGATGGACTATCACACAGGGGAACACAAACAAATCCCCATATGGGGAAAACAAATCCCCATAACAATTGGCTTGGAAAGCAAAAGGACCTGAATTTTGTGAGTTCTTGCAATGAGTGGGGTTTAAAGCCCGGAGTTTTAAGGGTCAGTGTGCTTGGCTCTGGTACTGCTCAGAGGACATTGGGGCTGCTTTTGGAGAAGAGGCAGGGCAAACAGCTTGCAGACTTACAGTGTGGAAACAGAGATCTAAAGAGTGCCTGCGGCATGCAGTGGAGAGGTTAGTTATTCATCTCAAAGCATGTCCCAGAGAGGCAGCATTCATGGAGAAACCCCTCCAGAAACAAAGGAACTGACAGGTGTCATGTCCTCATGTCATGTCATGTCATGTCATGTCACATACCTCCCCCACCCCCACTGGCCTCTCAGCATTAGCAGAGTCACCTGGGAACCAGCACAACACCCACACTTATTACCTAAGTCGCTTACACCAAGACTCATGCCCCACACTCCAGTAGAACCACCCTTTCCAGTCACGCTCACCTCAGTCCCAGCACAGTGGGTCCTCTCCCCTAGAACACTGGCCCAAACCCCTACCAACATTGCACCACATTCAGGCCAGGGATCAAACGTGGCCCACAACAGGCAAAGACAGCCTCTGCAAATGATTGTCCTGAAAGATGAAGCAACCAGGACACAACAGGAAGGCACACACAGCACAAACTGGAGACATTCCAGGAAGTACCAGGCCCTGGGGAACAGGGGACACTAAACAGCAGGGCACTATAGGACCTCTTCTTTATAAAGCTATTACAAGATGGCTATGCCTCCTCAAGAACAGAGACATAGCTGATTTTCCTAACACAGAGAAGTGGCACAGAGACTTAGACAAAATGAGAAGACAGAGGAATTTATCCCAGATGAATGAAAGGACAAAGGCCACAGCTAGATATGTAAGTGAAATAGATATAAGTAACATGTCTGATGGAGAATTTAAAGCAATAATCATAAGGATACTCACTGGACTTGAGAAAGAAGTGGAGGACATCAATGAGAACATTAACACAGAGATAAGAAATAACATAGCAGAGATAAAAGTTTCAATAAACAAAATGACAAACACACTTGATGGAATGAACAGCAGGCTGGAAGAAGCAGAGGAATGAATCAGTGACCTAGAAGACAGAGTAATGGAAAGTAATCAAGCTGAAAAAAGAACTATGCAAAATGAGAATAGACTTAGGGAACTCAGTGACTCCATCAAACATAATAACATTCGTACAATAGGAGTCCCAGAAGAAGAGAGAAAAGGGGGCAGATAATTTATTTAAAGAAATAATACCTGGGGTGCCTGGGTTGCTTAGTTGATTAAGCATCTGCCTTTGACTCAGGTTATGATCTCAGGTCCTGGATCAAGCTCCTTGGCTGACTTCTTGCTCAGTGGAGAATCTGGGGCATCTGCTTCTCCCTCTCCCTCTGCCTCCCCCCTCCTGCTTGTGTGCTCTCTCACTCCCCCTCTTTCTCTCAAATAAATAAGTCAAACAAACAAACAAAAAAAAAGAAAGAAAGAAAGAAAGAAAGGAAGGAAGGAAGGAAGAAAGGAAGAAAGAAAGGAAGAAAGAATACCTGAAAGCTTCCCTAATCTAAGAAAGGAAACATATCCAGATCCAAGAAGCACAGAAAACCCCCAACAAAATCAACAAAAGCAAATCCATACCAAGAAATACTGTAATTAAAATGGCAAAATGTGGGGCGCCTGGGTGGCTCAGTGGGTTAAAACCTCTGCCTTCAGCTCAGATCATTGTCTTAGGGATCGAGCCCAGTAGCAGGCTCTCTGCTCAGCAGAGAGCCTGCTTCCCCCTCTCACTCTGCCTGCCTCTCTGCCTACTTGTGATCTCTCTCTATCAAATAAATAAAAATAAAATCTTTAAAAAAATAAAATAAAATAAAATAAAATGGCAAAATATAATGATAGAGAAAAAATATAAAAAGCAACAAGACAAAACCAGACAGTTACATACAAAGAAAAGTTCATAAGTTATCAGCAGATTTTTTTAGCAGAAACTTTCCAAGCCAGAAAGGGGTGGCAGGATACATTCAAAGTGCTAAATGGGAAAAACCTACAGCCAAGAATACTCTATATAGCAAGGCTATCACTGAGAATAGAAGGACAGATAAAGTTTTCCCAGACAAACAAAAACTAAAGGAGTTCATGACCACTAACCCAGCTCTGCAAGAAATATTAAAGGGGACTCTCTGAGTGGAAAGGAGAGGCCAAAAATGACAGTATGAAGATAGGAAACACAAAAGCAGTAAAATGAATATTTCTGTAAGAAATCAGTCAAGGAACTCACAAAATAAAAAGATATAAAATATGACACCTTATACCTAAAATGTGGGGAGGAGAGGAGTAAAGAATAGGTTCAAACTTAAACAACTGGGCACCTGGGTGGCTCAGTCATTAAGTGTCTGCCTTCGGCTCAGGTCATGATCCTGGGGTTCTGAGATTGAGCCCCACATTGGGCTCCCTGCTCAGCAGGAAGCCTGCTTTTCTCTCTCCCACTCCCCCCGCTTGTGTTCCCTCTCTCACTGTCTCTCTCTGTCAAATAAATAAATAAAATCTAAAAAAAAAAAAAAACCTTAAACAACATAATATAGACTGCTGTATGCAGATGTCATATACAAACCTAATGATAACCACAAGTCAAAACCACCAATAAATTTGCAAAGAATAAAGAAAAAGAAATTAAAATATTTCACTAAAGAAAACACAGCAAACTATGAAAGAGAGAAACACAAGAAAGAATCAGAGGAAATCTTCAGAAACAACCACAAAACAAGAAATAAAATGGCAGTAAGTACGTATCTATCAATAATTGCTTTGAATGTAAATGGACTAAACACTCCAATCAAAAGGCATAGGGTGACAGAATGGATAAAAAACAAGATTGATCTATATGCTGCCTACAAAAGACCCATTTTAGACCTAATACATCTGTAAATTGAAAGTGAGGGGATGAAGAAACATTTATTATGCAAATAGAGATCAAAAGAAGACCAGAGTAGCAATAGTTATATCAGACAAAATAGACTTTTTTTTTTTTAAAGATTTTATTTATTTATCTCTGCTGAGCAGAGAGCCTGATGCGGGGCTCGATCCCAGGACCCTGAGATTGTGACCTGAGCTGCAGGCAGAGGCTTTAACCCACTGAGCCACCTAGGGGCCCCCAAAATAGACTTTAAAACAAAGATTGTAACAATAGACAAAGAAGGACACTATATGAAAATAAAGGGGACAATCCAAGAAGAAGATATAACAATTGTAAACATTTATGCACCCAACATGGCAGCACCCAATTACATAAAACAGTTAATAACAGTCTCTTCAACAAATGGTATTGGGAAAACTGACCAGCCACATGCAAAAGAATGAAACTGGACCACTTTCTTACACCATACACAAAAATAAATTCAAGATGGATGAAAGACTTAAATGTGAGACCTGAAACCATAAAATCCTAGAAGAGAACACAGGCAGTAATGTCTCTGACATCAGCAGAAGCAACTTTTTTCTAGATAGGTCCCCTGAAGCAAGGGAAACAAAAACAAAAATAAACTATTAGGACTACCTCAAGAGAAAAACAAGCAAAACACTTCTGCACAGAGAAGGAAACAATCAACAAAACTAAAAGGCCACCTGTCGAATGAGAGAAAATATTTGCAAATGACATATCCAATAAATGGTTAGTATCCAAAATATATAAAGAACTTATAAAACTCAACACCCAAAACTCAAATAATCCAATTTTAAAAATGGGCAGAAGACATGAATAGACATTTTTCTAAAGAAAACATCCAGATGGCTAAGAGACATATGAAAAGATGCTCATCATCACTTATCATCAGGGAAGTGCAAATCAAAATTACAATGAGATATTGCCTCACACCTGTCAGAATGGCTAAAATCAGCAAAATAGGAAATAACAGGTGTTGGTTGAAGATGTGGAGAAAAAGGAACCCTCATGCACTGTTCGTGGGAATGCAAACTGGTCCAGCCACTGTGGAAAACAGTATAGAGGTTCCTCAAAAAGTTAAAAACGGAACTACCCTAACTACAAAAACATGAATTCAGAGGGATACATGCACCCCTATGCTTATAGCAGCATTATTTACAATAGCAAACTATGGAAGCAGCCATCCATCAACTGATGAATGGATAAAGAAGTGTGATATATATGTGTATATATGTATATATATACTGGAATAGATATACACGTATATAATGGAATATCATTTAGCCTTTAAAAACAATGAAATCTTAAAAAAACACAATGAAATCTTGCCATTTGCAACAACATGGATAGAGCCAGAGAGTATAATGCTAAGCAAAATAAGTCAGAGAAAGACAAATAACATATGATTTCCTTCATATGTGGAATTTAAAAAACAAAACAAACAAGCAAAGGGGAAAAAGAGACAGAGACAGAGACAGAGAGAAACCAAGAAACAGACTCTTTTTTTTTTTTTTTTTTAAGATTTTATTTGTTTATTTGACAGAGAGAGATCACAAGTAGGCAGAGAGGCAAGCAGAGAGAGAGGGGAAAGTAGGCTTCCTGCTGAGCAGAGAGCCTGATGCTGCGCTAGATCCTGGGACCCTGAGATCATGACCTGAGGCGAAGGCAGAGGCTTTAACCACTGAGCCACCCAGTCGCCCCAAGAAACACACTCTTAACAATAGAGAACAAACTGATGGTTACCAGAGGGGAGATGGATTAGGGGATGGATTAAATAGGTGATAGGGATTAAGGAGTGCACTTATGATTAGAACAGGGTGATTAAAATAAAAACTTAAAAAAATTTTTTTGTACCACAATGCCACTAACTCAACCCTATATTAGTGGAAAATAAAGAGACCATGATAGAAGTTCCAAGTCTGTTATCACGGTCTAGTAGCCACATATAACACCCACTAAGGTGAATAGAGCAGAACCAAGAACAAATTATTAAACAGGAGAGTCTAAGTCACCCTCAAAGTGTACTCCCTCTTGGAATAATCTATACTTTAAAGATTTTATTTGAGAGATAGAGAGAGCATGTACGCAAGTGGGGGTAGAGGCAGAGGGAGAGAATCCTCTTCAAGCAGACTCCTCTTTGAGTGCAGAGCTCAATTTCATGACCCTGAGATCATAACCTGAGCTGAAACCAAGAGCTGAACACTCAACTGACTAAGCCACCCAGGTGCCCCTAAGTGGATAAATCTTTTAAAAAAATAATAAAAGATATTTAACCATGAGATATGGTGTCAGTTTATTGTCCCTTAGCACTTGCCATGAGGATGTTAGAAAAGCAACTTGGTCAGCTTCTTCTAGCTCCTCCCAGCCAACTAACATCTATGTCCAAAGTTTAATGATGGAATATTGGTCTGTATAGTATAAGAATTGATAATCACTCAGCTATCCCAGCAAATTCATTGCCAACCATTAAATGATTATAGGCGATTCATTGTAAAGAACACAAGATAGGGTGCCTGGGTGGCTCAGTGGAATAAAGCCTCTGCCTTTGGCTCAGGTCATGATCTCAGGGTCCTGGGATTGAGACCCACATTGGGCTCTCTGCTCAGCGGGGAGCCTGCTTGCCCCTTTCTCTCTGCCTGGCTCTCTGGCTACTTGTGATCTCTCTATGTCAAATAAATAAATAAAATCTTAAAAAAAAAAAAAAAGAACACAAAATAGACAGCTTTTCTATGGCCTTACAGGAGAAAGAGCTAACAGTAAGGCTCAATTGACTTTTTTCGGGCTTATAATCAAAATCTTGCATTTCACAGATAATTCCTTCTCTGAGTGATAGATAATTCCTACCTTGTTTCATATACTTAAGTTTTATCCTTACTACTATCAGCATTAGTAAATTTATATCATATGACAATTACCTGAAATACCTTCATCAATAGCACATCCATGTCTTAGCTATTTATTTTTTTTCCACCTATATATTTCTATACTAAAATTCCTCCAGGGGCACCTGGCTGACTCAGTTGGAAGAACATGTGACCCTTGATCTCAGGTGTAGAGATTGCTTAAAAAAATAAATAACTTAAAAATTTTTAAATAAAAAAATAAAATTCCTCTAAATTAAAATTTGCATATGGATTTTTAAAATCACTTATTTTCTTCCAGTATATACATTCTGATTTCTTAGAATTTAACCTTAACAGATTCATATTTTGGCTTTTGTGTGTGTGTGCGTGTGTGTTAAAGTAGTCTACATACCCAGCATGGAGCCCATCATAGGACTTGAACTCATAACCCTGAGATCAAGACCTGAGCTGAGATGAAGAGTTGGATGGGATGCTTACTTAACCTACTGAGCCACCCACATGCCCCTCTTTTCTAGGTTTTTAAAATTTTTGAATTATGTTCTATGTTATGGTTTTACTCAGAATTTTGCACATAAAGTATTTTTCTCTGAAAACCATCATTTAGTAATTGTCTTATGTTCTTTAGTGCTACCAGTGAAAACTTTGTGACTTATTTTTAAGCATTCTTTAAAAAAAAAAAAGATTATTTATTAGAGAGAGTGCTTACGAGCATGGGGTAGGGGGACAGAGGGAGGAAGATTTGTAAGCAGACTCAGTGCTGAGTGTAAAGCCTGACTTGGGGCTTGATCTCACCACCCTGAGATCACGGCCTGAGCTGAAACCAAGAGTCAGACGATTAACCAACTGCACCACTCAGGTGCCCCAAGCATTCTTTATGACAACTTCACTGGAATCACAGATATGAACAAAGATTTGGAATGTGATCAGGTTCACGCAAAATTTCTAGGGGCCCATATCTTGAAACTCACCTTTCTACTGAAATTATTGGTGAAATAAACTTCATTTAAAGGTATATTTGTGAAAAGCAAGTACTAATTGTTATAAAAAACCAAATGCTACTGTGGTTAATTACATGAACAGTATAGCCAGACTGGGGTCAAATCCCAGGGCTACTACGTTTTTTTTTTTTTTTTAAGATTTTATTTATTTATTTGACTGAGAGAGAGACAGCGAGAGAGGGAACACAAGCAGGGGGAGTGGGAGAGAGAGAAGCAGGCTCTCCACTGAGCAGAGAGCCGATGGGGCTCCATCCCAGGACCCTGGGATCATGACCTGAGCCGAAAGCAGATGCTTAGCGACTGAGCCACCCAGGCGCCCTCAGGGATACTACTTACTGACTGTGTAACCGTGGGTAAGAGATTCAACCTCTCTACGATTCAATTTTCTCACCTGCACAGTTGGGTTAATAATGGTACCGACCCCATAGGTTTGTTAAGAAGGTTAACAATGAATATATGCAAAGTAGTTAGTGTTGATGTAGTAAGTTTAGTTACTTCTACCCAAATAATTTGTGGGTCTGTTATCTGGGACCTTTATTACTTTCCCTTTTTAAAAAAATAACTTCTTTTTCTCCCTTTCTTTCATGTAGTTTTCCCTTTTTAGAACAGTTCTATATCTCCATTATCATCAAAATGTATAATTTATTTATTTATTACTTACTTATATATATTTTTAAAGATTTTTAAAGATTTTATTTATTTACTTATTTGACAGAGAGAGATCACAAGTAGGCAGAGAGGCGGGGGGGGCGGGGGAAGCAGGCTCCCTGCTGAGCAGAGAGCCCGATGCAGGGCTCCATCCCAGGACCCTGAGATCATGACCCGAGCCGAAGGCAGAGGCTTTAACCCACTGAGCCACCCAGGCGCCCCAAAATGTATTATTTAGTACCTGTGCTGATGTACCTCAATTTCCCACAGGAAAACTTAGCTATGACTTTATCAAAGCCCAAGATGGGATTAGGTAGATAACACAGATATTTTTTTATTCTCGATCTAGTCTTTCTCTGAATTCTTTCTTTTCATCTTCAACCAGACATCACTTAAGGTGATAATCGAATTGAGAAGCAACTTAGAAAGGAAAAGGCAACTTGCCTTTTAGCCCTAAGAGATTTTTATGAACAAAACAAAGAAAAATCCAGACATTATATCTCGTAAATGCTCCAGGAGGATAAAAACGGACAACAACATCAACCAATAAAGTAGTTAATATAGAAGTTTTTCCACATCTCAACACATTCTGCCCTTACTCTGAGAGTGTTTTGCTACTTAACCCTTTCACGGACATTATATGCACTAGAGAGGACAAGAGCAAGAACAGAAGAGAGTTTCAGAGGGAATAAGATATAGAAATTCAGAGGAAAAAGAGGAGGAGATTTTTTTTTAAAGACAAAGTTTTGCTAGGAGGCAATGGGAACAGGAATGGAAATGGGAAATGCAATAAGAAAGCTGCATAGTGAGAAATATGGGAATAAATGCAGGGCTTAGTAGATGGCAGTAAGTACAGTTCTACTTAAAGAAAAAAAAATCCAATGGGGGAAAAAAATGAAGAACATATGGGAAAATAACTAGAAAGCTGTTGAAAGGATGAACCTGGAAAGAAGAAAAGAGCTTAAATTTCACAACAGTGTTTGAGAGAGTGAAGAAAGGTTTTCTTCCTCTTCAAGATTCCCATGTCCTCTGAAAATATGGTCACTAAGATGCAGCCATCTTTGTGGTATTCACCCCATTTCCTTCCTTTTTATTCAAATAGGCTGCAAATCACTTTTACTACAAATTTGCCAAATCATATTTCAAAAGTTTGTAGAAGACTTGATGCTCTTCAAATAGTGTCTTGGGATTGGCTGTTTCATTTGGTCATACACATTTGGCTATCCTTGAATAGCCACAACAGCAGCAGGCAAAATGAAACTTTGCTCACCAGGTTGGAGCAAAGGGCTCAGCTTACTTCCTCATGTGACCCAGTTGGCTTGGCTTTCTTCTGTGGCAGCAAATTGAATCTCTAGCTCCAGCCAGCTGTCACAGAGCTGCCAATGGTCAAAGGGCGTCCAGGCTCTTAATATAGCCTAAGGATCCATGCACACCTTTGGCCCAAAGAAGTTCCATGACTTGCCACAAGGAGGGTCAGGAATAGAATCGAGTGTCCTAGCTCAAATGCACTTTCATGACAGAGGCTAGATTTGCAGACTCTAAAGATGGCTATGCAAGGCTTAGTGAAGAGCTTTAGCTTACTAGGAAGACTCTACTATTTGGGCAACTTTTTCTTCCTTCTTTCCCACTTTCTATTAGATTAACAATGTTTTCTGATTTTTGGTTTTTGTTTTTCCCTGGCCCTCTCTATCCTCCCCTCCTGCTATACTGTTTGGAGGCTATGATGTTTTATTTCTTTTAGTGGTTTCCACTAATTAAAAAATACATGATGAGATTTCTCGAACACATACAAATAGAGATAATAGTATAAACTTCTCCACGTATTCATTACCTAGCTTCATCGGGTGTAAATAAATAGCCAATTTTGTTACATCTCTGATTATTTTGCTTTTAAGTGTATTTATTTATTTAATTAATCTGTACTCCCCCCCCCAACATGGGGCTCAAACTCACCACTCCAAAACCAAGAGTCGTATGCTTTTCTGACTGAGCCAGCCAAGCATCCCACACTTCTCATTATTTTGAAGAAATTCTAGATAGCAGGGATGCTTGGCTGGCTCAGTCGGTTAAGTGTCTGCTTTTGCCTCAGGTCATGATCCTGGGGTCCTGGAATCAAGTCTCGCTTTGGGCTCTTTGCTCAGCAGGGAGCCTGCTTCTCCCTCTCCCTGCCTCTCCCTCTGCTTGTGCTCTCTCTCTCTGACAAATAAATAAATAAAATATTTTTTAAAAGTAAAATAAATTTAAAAAAGAAATTCTAGACAACATATCATTTTACCTATACATATTTTACTACATATCTTTACAAGATAAGGACTCTCTTTAAAAAAAACATAATTATAATACTCTCATCACACCCAAAGAAAATTAACAATAACTCTTTAATATTATCAAATATTGAGTCAGTGTTCATACTTAATTGTCTCCCCTTGTCTTACATTTTTCTTCTTTTTTTTATAGTTTGCTTGGATCAGTATCCACATAACGTCCACACACTGGAAATGTTCGATAAGTATTTTAAGTCTCTCTTCTCTTTATTATTTTCCCTCTCATCTCTACCTGTTTTATCTTGTAATTTTATTTTTAATTGAAGAAACTTGGGTTTTTTTATTTACTGAGTTTCCCACAGTCTAGATTTTGCTGATTCTATCCTCAGTGTTATTTGTTTTTTCAAAAAACAAAAAACAAATGTTCCACTATCTCTTATATTTCTTGTGAAATCAGAGTAAGGTCTAAAGGCTTGATCAGGGGGGCACCTGAGTGGCTCAGTTATTAAGTGTCTGCCTTGGGCTCAGGTCATGATCCCAGTGTCCTGGGATCAAGTCCCACATCAGGCTCCCTGCTCAGTGGGGAGCCTGCTTCTCCCTCTCCCTCTGTGGGCAGCTCCCCGTGCTTGTGCTCTCTCTCTCTGTTAAATGAATAAATAAAATCTTAAAAAAAAAAAATAAAGGCTTGATGAGATTCAAGGCATTATGAACTAATTACTATGAAGTAATCATGAACTAATGGATTTAAGTAAAAATTATAAGCAAATAAATAAAATTGTGTGGTTTAAGCCACTAAATTTTGGAGTAGCTTGTCATGTGGCAATAGATAACTGCAACAGTCTCCTTTCATTGAAAAAGAAACCTTTATGAATAGAAGGATTAATTAAAACACCTTTCATTGTCTATTCTGTTGCATCCATGAGCTGGCATTCCAATCTTGATGGGCAGGTGGCATTGCCATTTTTTTTAGAAACTGCTCCCCATTCTGTGCCCATCCATGTGTGGCAGGGTGCCTGATCAGTCTGATCTGTTCCCCACATGCCCTTTCTGGTATTGTGCCTCATGGATCACTGCATTTGCCCCTTAAGAGTTCCCTGCCCATGATCAGGTTCTCTGGTTTCTGCTACTGCTTCTAAATCATTGGTGACCCTTTTACTTCAAAGCCAGTGTCTGGGAGCCTCTTTTTCTGGAGACAGAAAAATTTTAAGCGAAATTGGTCAGTCTTCTTTACTTACACAGAAGCCATGTCTAATTTGTAGGTGGATAATTTGGATATTACGGGAACTGTTTCTCCTGTCCGAAAGACTATAATTTGTTTGGAATCTCATTTGTGAATGAGGCACTTACATATAACTTTCCTAATATTTAGTTTCTGCGTTGGAGCCTATGGAGTGATGGGAACGTAAATGTGATAACATTTTATAGTAAAATTTTAAGAGCTATATCTAGAGATTTCTTGAGTCTCCAAATCTCCAATATCGGTAATTAAGATATGACTAGGTTTATTCACTAGCCAAGTGACTCTCACCCACCAGCTTTCTAGGCTGGCTGATTCTTTCCTGCCGAATACTTTAAAGACATGGTCTCGTGTAATTCTCGACAAAACCCATGAAATAGGAATTCCTGTTGCAAACCACAACACACCAGCACCTTTTAAGTCACCTGCAAAGAGCAAACGCTGCAGATATTAAATCAAAGTGTCCCAGGGTTTTTCTCTATTCACTGTAATGTGAATATTGATCATTACCATCATCAAGATTTGCTGGACTTCTAAATAGACACTTACCGAGGGCTACTAAAAAAGTGTAGAGCAGAACCTATAATTTTGTTGGTCTTAGCCCTTCCAGTCGTGAGCTAAATGGATGATATATGCACGTTGGTTGCCCCCTGGACACTTTCTCTGCTTTTGGTGTGTGGAAATTTCCTAGAAGGGGAAATAAAAAGCTAATCCCATGCAGCGGAGACAGAGGGAGAAGAGTAGGAGAAAGAAGTAATAGAAAGAAAAGTTTCCTTGACATAATAAGACTTATCCATCAGCTACTGTACAGATAACTCAAGTCAGAGGGAAATATAGTAGATTTACATTCTTTCTTGCTGTGTGTTTTATCACAATACCAGAAGACTGTAGCAACAGAGGAAGAACAACATGAAAAACACTGAGAAACAACAACAAAAATATTCTGACAGGCTGCTCATCTCCCATACGGTGGTATTTTCTCTGTTCAGGTTGCTAATGTTATGGTTGGGAAGGAGGGTGATTGGAGGATGGCAGAAATGAGCATATTCAGGAATAAGTTTTAGAAATTTTTGATGAAGTTCAATAACATCTTGCTAAACATCAAGCCTGGTAATTCATATACACTCTTATATAAAAACACAGACAAACTCTTTTGCCCTGGTTCTTTAGCAAAGAGCTTTTCTCTTTAGCTTATAGCTAAAGAGAAGCTCACATTACAAAGACTTCATTAGTTTTACAAAATATGTACCCAAGGACATTTACTAGTACACTGAGAGCTATTATCATAAATAATTAAAACTAAACTATTCCTCTCTAAATAAATGTATAAAGTACATTGGGTGATTCAGAGCACTAAGCCTTCTCAACATAGTGTTTTGTACACTTACAATGCAAGAACCCACCCAGGTCATTAAAATCATATTCCTGGTTCTTCCACAGAGACTTTTAGATCAGATTTGGACAGGACATAACAACTTAGGATATTGAATTCCTTCCTACTGTTTGGTTTTTTCTTCCTCCAGTGATTATTTGTAAGAGAATGAAAAGGTTTATAGACATCTTTACATGAGGGTTCTCACAGCAGTATTTTATACAAATACATTGACACATAGCTCAAAAAGTCCGAGTGTCAAGCAACATGATATTTCTCAAGCACCACTGCCCATCACAGAAGTCACTGTGGTTTGTGTTGAGGAGTTTCCTTCCAAACACTTCCCTACTCAAAGAATACAAAATGAAGAGCCATCACAATATCACCAAAAGGATTCCCTATGCCCCTTAATCCAAAGTACATTCTCGTATTTTGCTCAAAGCACTGGTTTAGATATCTAATAACTGCTTGGCTTGCTCCTGTGTTAGTCTTAGAGGAAACTGAGGTTGCCGTGAGAGGAGAGAGCTATTTTAGGGTCAACTTCAATGGGCAGGATTCTCCTCAGTTAGTCGACTTCCAGGATTATCCTGATTTGAATCTTCTGAGGGTAAGTCAACTTTAGGAATCCCAGCAAACTGGAGGTTAATCTGACCCAATTCAGCTCTTGGAACTGAAGTTAATTCAAAAGCAGTTTACAGAGAACCTGACCTAGGTTCTTATTCGTAGGGTCTCTTTGAGTAAAACTAGACCTCTCCTACCTCTCTCCTTCTTAAATCTTTAAAATCAGCAGAGATCCACTGAAGAACTCAGGCTCTGTATATCTGCAGCTGTGTTACCTAAAGGCTGTGAGTACACACACTATCTCCAAATCAAAAGGATTCATGCCAGACTTTAGGAAAACTCATGTCAAATAAACATCTCTAGCATGATAGGTTAAAGTAACAACTAAATGATAAACCAAGACATTTGCGAAGATTTATATGTAACTTCAATTTAACTATCCTGAAGCTCATCATCAGTAATCAGAGATAGGTATAGCAAAAAAGTATAAGCTTCATTTTGCCCAAAATTTTAAACCCATTCTCCATCAGTTTTTTCATCAAAGTTGCAGTTATCATGTCTTCTGACTTCCCCTTCTCCTTTCCACCTGAGTCATGTCACTATCAGAAGCTTGAACAAATTCAGTAATCTAGAATGTACAAACACATGTGTTATGTCCACCCTCTGGTCTTGATCTCTATTCTTTCTCTTCCCCGATAAAATTCTAGAGAAATATATGACCCTGAACAAGTATTTGGGCCTATTAAATGAATCATATTTGCTCACTTAAAGTCACATTTGACAGATGCGTATTATATCTTAATAAGATGGTCTATCACCCATTGCATCACGAGTTAAATAAAATAGCAGGCGAATCATCAAAAGGTAGCCAACTGGAAGGAGGCAGAATACATAATTAGCAGCCAAAGGGTCGCCATCGTGGGGTTTTAGAGGCACTGAGAAAAGCCTTCTCAATCCAAACTCTTAATTGGTTCCTACCATAGGCTGTTTCCACCATGGTGTTTGAAAATGTCGCATTACCCTCCCTTGGAGCTGGGGGGGAGGGGTTAGAAAGTATTTGGCACCTGTGCCATCACTCCCCATCCCACCTTAAGGGTAGACAGCATTAATCTACTGTGATTTTCTGTTTTGCTAAGCTCAGATGTGCCCTTGAGTACTTCTCAATGTACTATAGAGAGCTGCTATCAACTGTTGGTATTAGCTCTTTAAAAGAACACTGTTTGCTATTCTGAGGTTACAGTGTGGATGTCTTTAAACTAAAATGAAATGTCAGACCCAATGACATTGTCAGGCATAAAAACTTTAAAACTCGGATATTTATATCAACAGAGTGTAAAATCTGCTAAAATGGGGAAAAAAGAAGAAAGAAAGGAAATGTTGGGGCATGAATTTGGGGCAAGGAACAGTTCTCTGTAAAATATTCTGGCAAAAGGAAGATTAAACTGCAATATGAATAATCCCTTGGCACACAGGTGCAGAAGAACTTTTCATAAAGCAGTAATTTTTTAGAATGAGAACACTAGACTTTGAATCCATTTGTTACCCTGTTTTACTTAGAGACAAAGATATGATATTTTTAATAAATATTTAAAATGGGAACAGAAAGAAGAGATCAGGGAATAATTTTGTTTTTAGTAGTATTTACCCATTCTCACCTCTGGTGTGAGGTTTGTCCTGTTCTATAAATGAGGAAGTGTAAAAGGCAAGAAGGTAAAGAAGGGCAAGTTCAGAAGGCAGAAAAGTGTGAGCCAAAGACAAAGTGCATATCATAAAGCCAGGTGAAAATAGAACAAAAGAATTTTAGTGGTGCCTGGGTGGCTCAGTTGGTTAAGCATCTGCCTTCGGCTTGGGTCATGATCTCAGGGTCCTGGGATCGAGGCCCACATCAAGCTCCCTGCTCAGCGGGGAGCCTGCTTCTCCCTCTCCTGTTCCCCCCTGCTTATGCTCTCTCTCTGTCAAATAAATAAATAAAATATTTTAAAAAATAAAATAAAATAATTTTTGTATAATAATTGCAGCAGTGAAAGCTTTTACTATCAGGGAACTAGTGGAGGCTCGACCTTTAATTGTTTAAATTTGGAAGTCTGCAAATTAGGGGATTGCTTCTGCATTCTGAGTGGGAGCATGAAACTGGAATTTGTCCTTAGGTCAAGTCCTCATTTCTGTCCAGGAAGTACTATTTTGGTAAATCTTTTAGTGATACAAACATAAGGTCAGTCAGTTCCCACCTGTCTCAGTCCATTTGGGCTGCTATAACCAAATAGCATAGACTGGGCAGCTTATAAGCAACAGTAATTTATTTCTCACCGTTCTGAGGCTGGAAATTCCAAGATCAAAGTAGCAGCATGATCACAGCCTGGTGAGAGCCCTCTTCCTGGTTCACAGCTGGTGCCTTCTCACTCTGTCCCACATCATGGAAGGGGCTAGAGGTCTCCGTGGAGCCTCTTTCACAAGGCATGAATCCATTCATGAGGGCCCCTCTCATATGACTTAAGTAACTCTGAAAGGCCCCACCTACTAAAATCATCACCTTTGGGGCCAGGATTTCAACATACGAATTTTGCAGGAACACGAACATTTAGACCACAGCATCACCCCTTACGGATGCTCTGAATCAGCAAGTTACACAAATGCAAAAACCGATTTTAACGTTCTGTTTAGTCCTTTCAATTAGTTTATTATTGATGGAAGCTTGCCTCTCCAGAAAAAGAAAATATTTTCTTCCACAATCTGAATTTCAACTGCCACATGTCTAAAAATTATCTTTTTCTCTAAAGATATTTGATTGGCTTTATCCAAGCATTTGTTTGCAAGCAGATAAGGAAACTAGATTACGGCGAGAAGCATTTTTAGACTAAACTTTTCTCCAGTTTATGCCTGAGGAAATAGAATCCCAAGAAAATGGATATGTGTGTACACATGCTCCCTGGGTTGTGTATAGGAAAGGCTACACTACTCGTGGGCCCAGTACAAAATGAAAATGCAGAGAACTTTGTTCAAAAAGCAAGGAAAAAATGCCATTAAAGCTATAAAATACAAGGCTTTTTCCTCTCTTCCATTGTGTCTTTCTCTACCTCTGATGGTATTCTTTATTTGCTACTTAATGTCACTCTCCCTTTAGCACCAGAATACTCACGGGCAAGTGCAGATCTTCACAGGCATTGACAAAGACTCTCTCCGTGGTCAGACAGCAGGCAGACTCCTCTGACCTTCCTCTTGACTAGGCCTGATCCATGACCCTCATGCTGGCTACATAGCCCAGTTGTAACAAGAATCTTAAGTCGGTTTACAGAGAATCTCCTACCCTTGATACATGAGCACTCTAGCCTGCCTTCAGTAAGAGTCCTGTTTAGTCAATTAACAAGAATCCCCCTATTGTGGGGTATCTCCTCTTAGTAATTTTCCACCCACAGACTCTTCACTCTGCTCCTTATCTATCATCTCCATCGTCTTTGGTGTATTCAGAGCAGAGCCTGATCTCTCTATTCTGTTGCCACAGTCTTGACACCTATAGCCATAGTTCCGAATAAAGTATTCCTTACTGCTTTAACAGATGTCAGAATAACAACTTTTTCTTTAACAGTTATGATGCAGCCACTCAGGATCCGATTCATCATCAGACCCCTGGACCCCTCACCCAGGATCCCAAGTGTACATCTTTGAAGTCTTTGTCTTCAGTCCTGACTGACTGGGGATTCATTGGTGAGTCTGACGACTAAGCCGGTGCTTTGGATGACAGGCCATTGAAGCCCTGTAAGGGCCGATTTTGATTCTTAGGGTTCTGAGTATACTCTCTGAGGCTGGGTTACACGCGGTCACAGGGGTTTTTTTGTTTGAAAGATACCTCCTGAGCTGGAAGTTCTTTCCGGAACTTTCAAATGGAGATCACTCCCTGATTCTTGAGTTGGGATTTCTTCCTAGCACTTTGTTTCAAGTGTGATTTATTTCCTGACTCCTAGGCTGGAAATTTGTTTCCTGGCTCCTTGCAAAGCTTCGTTGTCTTCTCTATTTGATCCTGCTTCACCAAAGAAAATGTCTCAGTCAGCTGAAGCCCCTTTTTCTCAAACTCCTATTAACTATATGCTCCACCACTAAGGCACTAATTCTACCCACTTTCTTTCTAGTTGACATGATTTTACAAAGGATAATTTGGAACTTGGGATCTCTCCTAACTGGCTCATCTAAGACCTCTCCTTTTCCATCACCTCTACTCCGTTTACCACCTTCAATCTTTCCTTCATCCCTTGAACATTTTGGTATGTCCACCTTCCAACTCCTGTCTCTTCCATGCCCCTATCCGGCTCTCCAGACCTTTCCTGCCCCACTCCAGGCACTCAACTCCCTATTATCACTACAAGTTTAAGTCTCCTGCCCCCACCGTTAGCTCCTAAGAAACTCAAGGAGGAACTCAAGGAGGAAGAAACTCAAGGAGGAGCACCTGGGTGGCTTAGTCGTTAAAGCATTTGCCTTTAGCTCAGTTCATGATCCCGAGGTCCTGGGATTGAGCCGAGCACCGTATTGGGCTCCCTGCTCTCCCTGTCTCTATCTCTCTCTCTGTTAAATAAATAAATAAAATCTTAAAAAAATAAACAAAACAAAACCAAATTGGCTTAGAGATAAGTGCACACTTAAATAAATTAAATAATCCTAAAACTATCAGAAACAGAAATTTTTTTAAATTTAAAAAAAACATAGAAATTATCCCAAATGTTTTTCTTTTCCCTTTTCTTTTTTTTCTAACCCTTTTCTTTTTTTTGAAGATGTTATTTATTTATTTGAGAGAGAGAGAGAGAGCACAAGCAGGGGAAGGGGCAGAGGGAGGAGGGGGAAGCAGACTCCCCACTGAGCAGGGAGCCCAATTCCTGAAGTAAGATAAACTACTGAAACATTCATCACTAAGCATAAATTTAAGTTTATGTACTTTGGCTTCCTATTTTAATATGGCACAGAGAAGCTAAATGTATTTGGGTCTGTTAATAAGTTCTTTTTGCCATATTGAAAAGTTGTACTATGAGGAAGCATATACCCATAAAAATTGTGAGATGCAGGGATGGCTAATTTTATGTGTCAACTTGACAGGGCTAAAGGATATCTAGATAGCTGGTAAAATACCATTTCCTGGTTAGTCTGTGAGGGTGTTTGGGAAGAGATTAGCATTTGAATCGTAGACCAAGTGAAGAAGACTGCCCTTACCAATGCTGGTGGGCCTTATTCAAGTCAACAAGAGCCTGAATAGAAGAAAAACGTGAAGAAAAAGAAAATTTCCTCTCTTGAGCTGACACATCCATCTTCTACGGCTCTTGGGGATATCAGAGTTCCTGGTTCTTGGGTTTTGGACTCAGATTGGGACTTATACCATTGGTCTCTTAATTTTCACGTCTTATGACTCAGACTAAATTCCATCACTGCCTTTCCTGGTTCTGCAATTTGTAAATGGCAGCAGATACCACTTCTTGACCATCATAACTGTGTGAGCCAACTCCTATAATAAATCTTCTCCTATATATATCTGTATATATCCTATTGGTTCTGTTTCTCTGGAAAACCCTGACTAATACAAATAATACACTCATAAAATTTGCCAATCTTCTGCAGAATTATAGTATGCAACAGACAATTCACAATTGTCTACTTCCCCATTTTCTCTGTTTAAAAAAAGGTTACTAATGGCTAAAAATTATGATAAGTATATGTAAATAAAACTACTACAAATACTAAGGGTAAAGAGAAACAGCGTGAAAAGAAAGCAAGGAATGTAGTTGTATTTTTGTTAAGGGAAAAAGAGTAATTTTTGTCTTAAATTAAATGACTAGTTATTTCAGAATGAAAAAGAGGAAAAGTGTAGGACAAAAAACTGAATGGGTATAAAATGTTGTAGGTTTGCAGAAAAGGAATCTTAGAAAAGGAATTTTATCTCATCTGGTCAAAGCTGCCTCATATTCAGCAAGTCAAAGCTGGTTCATTTATAAGTTTAAAAAAAAAATGAACTTTGATACCAAAAGCACACTGATCCAAAACTAGATTTTGGTTTTCTCTCTATTAAAAATGATAGTTTTCTTGGATTATTGGTCTGCTTTTGATAAGAGATTGTAAAAGGTTTTTCTTTACCTTTTGAATAATATGGCTAGGAAATCAAGATTTTTGTGTCTTCTCAGAATAATTCCCTGTGCTTTAGGTTATCCTTTATCATGTCCTCAGTTATTTACAAGGACCAAGTCTTCTCACTTTGTGAAAGAGCTAAGGTTTTTTACAATCAGATTACTCCTATAGTTACTTTTGAATTCTTTTATTGTCACTTTGGTTAAATAGATAGCTCGGGATTGTTTCACAGTGACCTAGGATCTTATTTAATCAACTGTCCAAACCTTTTGACATTCTGCCTTCCCAAAATCAAATCCTAAGTAAAATCTTGATCCCAGACTATGAGATTTCCAAGTGGGCCTCTGGAAAATCACAAGGGATTTGTTCTTTCACTTAGTAAAAAGAGAGATGTTAAAAAATCATTAAGTTTATTCATATGTTGAAAGGTATAAAAAAAATGATTGTCAAGTAAGAAGGGATACTTAACCTTCCCTAGATTATATCTGTATGGGTAAATGTCATTAATATAAATATTTCAGAAATTGTATAAAGTTCATAGCAATTTATCAATATTCTCACTGTCCATGATATGACCAGTAGAATGTTATCAATCAAAACTCCAGTTATTGGGGCACCTGGGTGGCTCAGCGGGTTAAGCCTCTGCCTTCGGCTCAGGTCATGATCTCAGGGTCCTGGGACTGAGTCCCTGCATTGGGCTCTCTGCTCAGCAGGGAGCCTGCTTCCCTCTCTCTCTGTGCCTGCCTCTCTGCCTACTTGTGATCTCTCTCTCTGTGTCAAATAAATAAATAAAATCTTTAAAAATAAATAAATAAAATAAATAAAATTCCAGTTATTACTTTTAAATGTTGCATGCTACAAAAATAACCAAAATTCCTGGTCAAATTAACTCCCATTGGATCTTCAACCACAGCCTTTTTAAGTTTGTTTTTTTGTTTGTTTGTTTGTTTGTTTTTTGTTCACAGGTAATTATTGCTTTACTCTGATGCTTTCTTGAAAGTGTTTGGAATCAATTATGGGTCAGAGCGTTTCATCCTCAACAAAAAATGATTGTCTCAGAGAGCCATGGAAAAGAATATGACAGATGCTCTAGGATACAGGCTTTTTGGTGCCATTACTTAAAAAGCTTTGAGACCATACCACTGAACTGAGTAAGGATGTCCAGAACTCTAGCTGAGAAGCTGATAGGTTCCTAAAACTTAACAAGCAGAACAACAATTAATAACATGGGATTGAATGATCTGATTAAGGATGATTATGGGTTTTCCTTTGGAATTTTGCTAGTTCTTTAATGTTCCATATTCCAGATATAATGTACTCCTTTCTCTTTTTTCTTAAGCTATGTATAATCCACAACAATTTAGTGATTATACTTTTATAAATGGAAATTGAACATATATTTTTTTCTCTTTGCTTGATCCCTCCAGAATTAAGAAATTCTTGTTGGGTATTCTTATTTCCATGACAAAATAGTTATTTGCATAATTTCCATAAGAATCTGTTCTCCTCCTTACAGAGCATAATTAGGGGCACCTGGCTGGCTCAATCAGTAGAGGATGCAACTCTTGATCTCAGGGTTGTGAGTTCAAGCCCCATGTTGGGCACAGAACCTACCTTTATAAAAAAATTAGTTAGATAACCAAGCTTTGACTGGAGTACCATATTTCAGAGTAATATGCATAGAATCATATGTGACCAGAGAGTTTTAAGGAACTAAGTCTGACTTTATGGAATTGATGCTTACAAGCCTTCTTGGGAAAACTAGCCTGAATTACCAGATTCCTGGGTTTACAGGTAAGTAAGGAAAGTCACTTCCTGGCAGGCCCAGAAACCTTAGGATATCTGGGGGAACTTGAGAAGAAAGGAAAGCACCCAAGTCTGTAGTTATTGCAGGTAAAGTCTGGTGGTTTGTTCTTGGCTTGGCCTCTTATCCTCAAAAGGCTTTTAAAAGTCTAATTTGAGATTCCTTATTAAAAGTTCTAGCAGGGGCACCTGGGTGGCTCAGTGGGTTGGGGCCTCTGCCTTCGGCTCAGGTCATGATCTCAGGGTCCTGGGATTGAGCCCCGCATCAGGCTCTCTGCTCGGTGGGGAGCTTGCTTCTCCCCCCCACCCCCGCACACCTTTCTGTCTGCCTCTCTGCCTACTTGTGATCTCTCTCTCTCTGTCAAATAAATAAATAAAATCTTAAAAAATAATAATAATAAAAAAAAAGTTCTAGCAAAACAGACTTAAGGCCTATGTAGTCAGTTACATTGACACTGTTCTTATGTAAATAATCAGGCCAAATCTGATGAGACCAGATTTATTTTATAAACAAGAATCAAAAAGGAGGGTAACTAGGGGACACCTGCTAGGCTCAGTCAGTAGAGCATGTGACCCTTGATTTCAAGGTCATGAGTTCAAGCAAGTCCATGTTGGGTATAGAGATAACTTAAAAAAAAAAAAAAAAAAAAGAGGTGACTATAGAGAAATTCCATGTTTCATAAACTATAGGAAATATTTATGTTTCATAAGTTACAAGAAAACTATAGCTTTCCTTTGTGGGTTATCAGACTCTGGTTCTAGTCACCTTTGTCTTTTTTTTTTTTTTTTTAATCTATCTGTACATTGAACTGGATCCTGCTATCTTGCATATTTTGTCAGTCCTTACCAAATTTTCAATTTGGTGGTAACTCTCCAAATTAATGTTTTCAATTTTTCTCCCACCTCTCCTGCATTAGAGCTATTGAGAACAAAAAACTGACTACCCAGATCCTTATGGGGATTCTATGTTATCTTGTCTCTAAAGAAGACCCGTGAGCTGAAGCTGGACATTGGGCAACCTTTGTGCCTAGAGCGACTGCTGTGTGAACCACTCAGGAAGTTCACTGGAAAACCTGCACCTTCATCCTCTGCTTCAGGAAGTAACCACAAATTGATACTGGTATTTATGCTATTATCAAATACATTCATACTGCAAACCAGGAAATCCATCAGATTGCCACTGCTGTACTCACTCCACCATCTAAGGATGTGTCAAGTCCAACATCTAGAAATCTTTTCCACTGGCTGCCCTGCTATCAAGTCTCAACAGATGGCTCAGTTAGACCTGAATGAACAAAAGGCAACTCATGAAAAATGGACTTACACTGTCTAATAAAAGAAAGAATGTCTCTTCTTTCCTGGAACAAGAGGAGGGACTGAAAAAGATTCACTGCTTTAGGGGAAAAAAAAAGATTATTTATTTATTTATTTGAGAGAGAGAGAAAGAGAGAGCACAAGTGGGGGGAGGAACAGAGGGAGAGAGAGAAACACGCTCCCCGCTGAGCAAGGAGCCTGACTTGGGACTCAATCCCAGGACCCCGGGATCATGACCTGAGCTGAAGGCAGACGCTTAACTGACCGAGCCACCCAGGCACCTCAAAGAGTCACTTCTTTTTTTTTTTTTTTTAAAGATTTTATTTATTTATTTGACAGAGAGGAGAGCGATCACAAGTAGGCAGAGAGGCAGGCAGAGAGAGAGAGGGAAGCAGGCTCCCCGCTGAGCAGAGAGCCCGGTGCGGGGCTCGATCCCAGGACCCTGAGATCATGACCTGAGCTGAAGGCAGAGGCTTTAACCCACTGAGCCACACAGGGGCCCCGAAGATTCACTTCTTAATCAAACTTTTAGACAGATTCCTCTGAGCCTTTTTCTTAACTAGGCCTTGGCTTTGGCCCGCATCCCTGCTGGGCCTGAATATCCAGTTATAGGATGAATCTTGCTAAGTCAGTTTAAAGATAATCCCCCATCACTTGATATGTGATCAGATTCCTCAACCCCCACACTTTATACCTGATCATCCTGGGCTGCCATCAGCAAGAATGTTGTTCTGTCAGTTTAACAATCCCCCTACCTTTGATGTCTCCTCTTGGTAGTTTTCCATCTACTGACCCCTCCCACTCTGTTTCTTGGTTGTAAATCTTCCCCAGTCCTTGCTGTATTCAGAGATGAGCCTGATCTCTCTCCCCTATTGCAATTGTCTAGACACCTATTGCAACAGTCCTGAATAAAGACTTCTTCACTATTTTAATAAGTGTTAGGATAACTTTTTACTTAACAGAACTTCAGGTTCCGATCCTGAGACTCAGCACGTGGCCCCTGGGATTCCCTTTCTGTGCCTGCCTGGGGGCAGCAAAGTCAAGATAGGCATCCGTGCCAAGAAGCTCAAGATACCTGGATCAGGGATGAGGGAGGAGTGAAGTTTTCCCATTTCTCTGGGTCAGAGGGCAAGCTGGAGGCTTCAGTGGCATATACATTTGGAAACACCTCTGCCCAGCAGAACAGACATTTCATGAGGGTCACTGGCAGCACAGGCAAAAGGAAGAGGCTTGAATAGAAAAAACAAAACAAAAAACAAACGAAAAACTGAGTGATCTGTTCTGAAGCACATGAGGAAATCCTCTAAGAGATTTTCCAGAAATAGCAGAGAGAAGACGTAAAAGGACTACATTACAGCAAATGAATCAGTGATAATTTAGTTACAAAAAGGAAATATAATTTCATTTTGAAGTTACACACTACTGAGGCCAAAAAGTATGTGTTGCACGTTCCAGAAATTATAAATAACCAGGATTATCATTCCTATTCTAAAACACTCAAACACACAAAATCTATGGCTATTCACCACTTTAAGAAGCAAAATAGAAATGATTTCTTGTCTATGATACCGAAAGCTCAGGCAACAAAGAAAAATATAGACGAACTGGACTTCATAAAAATTAAAAGAGTAAAAAGGGAACCCACAGAATGTAGAAAACATTTGCAAATTGTATATGTGATGAGATTAATAGTCAGAATATATAAAGTTATATAAAGGTGTGGATAGGAGTTATTGCTTAATGGGTATAGTTTCAGTATGGAATGATGAAAAAGTTCTGGAGATGGATAGTGATGATGGTTGTACAACAATGTGAATGTTCTTAACACCATTGAAAATCGCTAAAATGGTATGTTTTATGTATATTTTACTACAATAAAATGAAACAAAGAATAACCTAACTACCAAAACCCCCAAATTTATTAAACTAGTAAGTTAGGAGATGGTTATGGGACTATAAAAGGATTTCTCAATTTTCAAATGATCTCCTTTATTAAGGAAGCTCTTTCCTAAAACTATATCATCTTTTCACAAATCATTAAACATTTGCTAAAGCAATTAATAATGAGTAAAAAAAAAAAAAAGGTAAAGAAAAAAGAAAATATACTAGAGACTTTTGCAAAACTATATGTTTCTTTACAAGGCTATTAAGTACTCTGTATATATGGGTTTTCCAAATGTTTTGTTTTGAAAAAAACTTTAAAGTTACAGATATAGTAAAATGAACTTCCTTCTATCCGTCACCAAGGTTTATCAATTGTTAACAATTTGCTACATTACCTTTCTGTCTCAATATTTATATAATTATTGTGATTTTATTATTATTTTTGATAAGCTATTGAAGATTAGAAAGTAAACCGCAGACACATCATGATTCTTTACCCCTAAATAATATTATCATGTATTTCATAAAAAATAGTGACTTTGTATTATGTAGCTATATTACAATGATCACAATCAGGAAATTTAACATCGATGTAGTATTTTACAATGCATATACAAATTTCTCCAGTTAGCCTCTTTTTTTTTTTTTTTTTTTTTTAAGTAGGCTCCACACCCAGCGTGGAGCCCATTGTGGGACTGGAACTCACGATGCTGAGATCAAGATGCAGACCCTTAATTGACTGAGCCACACAAATGTCCCTTCAATTATCCTCTTAATGTCATTTATAGAAAAAATAATTTTCATTTCTATCCAGAGTCCAACCCAGGATCTGCATTTACTGGAGATGTATTTTTTAATCTCTTCTGATCTGGAACAGTTCAGCCTTTCCCAACATAAATAATTTCTACGAATACAGGACAACTATAGAATGTCCCTTGCTTGAGGTCGATATGATTCATTTTTATGATTAGCTTCAGGCAATGCGCTTTGGGCAGGAACACTACATCGGTGATGTTATGTCTTTCTGAGTGCATCACATTATGAGGCACTTGACATCAGTTTGTCCATTCTTTTGCATTCTCTCTTGGTTAAGGCAGTGTCCACCAGGTTTCTCCACTATAAGATTACCCTTTGTTACCCTTATTTTTCCCTTTGTTATCGTAATTTGTGGGGAAGTACTTTAAAACAAAGTAACCTGTCAAAGTTGAACTCGATGGTTTTAACATCCATTGATGATTCTAGTCCTGATTAATTATTTCTGTGATGGTTGCAAAATGGTAAAATTTTCTAACTTAATCATTTCTTTTACTAGATGTTGTTTTAAAACGTAATGTTTTGGGCACCTGGGTGGCTCAGTTGGTTAAGCATCTGCCTTCAGCTCAGGTCATGATCCTGGTGTTCCAGGATCAAGCCCTGCATTGGGCTCCCTGCTCAGTGGGAAGTCTGCTTCTCCCTCTGCCTCTGCTCCTCCCCACCACCCATGTTCTCTTGCTTTCTCTCTTTCTCAAATAAATAAATAAGTAAATATTCTTAAAAAATTTAAAATGTAATTTTTAAAAAATTTTGTTTAAGATTTTATTTATTTATTTGACAGAGAGAGAGAGATCACAAGTAGGCAGAGAGGCAGGCAGAGAGAGGGGGAAGCAGGCTCCCTGCTAAGCAGAGAGCCTGATGCAGGGCTTGATCCCAGAACCCTGAGATCATGACCTGAGCCGAAGGCAGAGGCTTTAACCCACTGAGCCACCCAGGCACCCCTAAAATGTAATGTTTTGTAGCAAATAAATGCATTCTTTTATATGGCAGATATACTGGAAATAAATCTATATTATGACTGTGAATGTGAAAAAAATGTATTATATTTTTGACCACAGAAGATATAAAAGAGAAAATTAAAGAGGTATGGGAAAATGGACAGATATTTCAGTTTTCTTTCCAAAAAGTAGGGGCTTCTTTTGGATGAAAACAGTCATCTAGAACTACAGGAGCATTTAAAATAAAGAGGTCTATTTCCAAGATAAAGATTTAGAGAGTGAAGGCAACTTTTTAAGGAAGTCTGATCATAAACAACCAAGCAGAGAATAACATCAATTGATAACAATCAGGGATTAGTGAGAAAGATTGGTTCTGAGTATTTACTTCTTTAAAGCTTATTTTATTTTATTTATTTTTTTATTTTATTTTTTTAAAAGATTTTATTTATTTATTTGACAGAGAGAGAGAAATCACAAGTAGGCAGAGAGGCAGGCAGAGAGAGAAGGGGAAGCAGGCTGCCCGCTGAGCAGAGAGCCCGACGCGGGGCTCGATCCCAGGACCCTGAGATCATGACCTGAGCTGAAGGCAGAGGCTTTAACCCACTGAGCCACCCAGGAGCCCCTTTAAAGCTTATTTTAAATATTATCTTAAAATAGGGTGTAGTGATTCTAATTGTATTTAGCTCTTTTTTAGAAATACACTTACTGTGATCCACAGAACTAAGGAACCATTAGTCCTGTAACAGCAGGATATAGTAATTGCACATAATAAACTAGCAAGAAAAACCTTCTGATGCTGAACTTGCAAAAATAAAGATATTAGGTGAGAAAAACCTTAAGTCAGTGGTTCTAAACCCTGATAGCACAAAAGAAACACCTGGGAGCATTTAAAATGCTCAGACCCCACTTCAACCTAGTCATAGGAGCCTAACAAGGGTGTGTTGAAAAATCTCCCCAGGGGTTCTAATGTGCAGCCAGAGTTGAGGACCACCACCTAAATCCATCACTCATTAAGGAGACAATTAAACCAGGAAGCTGGTTAAAGCTTCCTGCCCAGTTCTCCATCGCCTTTTTCATCCTAGGCTAGGATCTTTGGTTTTTCCCAAAGCCCATTGGGATATGACTAAAAGTCCTCTTTGAGCATCTGTACCTACTTGTCTTACTTACCTCTTATAGTTTCTCCTTCGCGGTTGGACATACAGTAAATATTTCCATTCTCTGGATTCTTCTCCTGCAAAGAGTCCCTTTCATTTTTTTAAAGTTTTTATTCTAATTCCAGGAAGTTCACATGCAGTGTAATATTAGTTTCAGGTGTACAATATAGTGATTCAAAACTTCCATACAACACCTGGTACTCATCATGACAAGTGCACTCTTAAACCCCATCACCTTAACCCATCCGCCCACCCACCACCCTTCCGGTAACCATCAGTCCTCTAAGTAAGAGCCTGTTTCTTGATTTGTCTCTCTCTCTCTTTCTTATTTGAATCCCTTTCATTTTAGGGGTTTTTGATGCAACAAACAAAATAATAAAACATACATGTGGAAACTGTAAATATTGTGAAGATTTTAGTTAATTTTTAAGGCATCAATTTCTATTTGAAATATAAACAAAATTCACCTTGCTGTTTTCCCTTCCTAGCCTCTGTTCTTTGATAATATAGAACAGAATAATTCCCTATACTTTCATTGTATTACTTTTACTCTCCAGGGCTTAAGTTTACTAGGATGCAACATTCCTAATAAGAATCCCCAAGCTTTCCATCTGATACCCTTCTTAGAGGTCCCAATGATTTTACTAAAGCAAATATATCAATATATAAATTTATATGCATATATATGTGTGTATACACACACACATGCTGGTTATCTATATAGCAGAATATTCAACTGCTGTAGGACTCCAGTTTTATACTTCAGGGGAACTGATTTATTCGATCTCTAATTTCCCTGTTTTGCATTGGAAAACACTCCCTTATAGTGTCCTGCTGCTGCATATTGAAAATCATAACAGGTGAAAAGTAAAACACATGTAAAACTAACATCTAAGCCAATGAGATCCAAGTTTTTTTCATTTATTACACTTGATCTTAGCCAAAAGGCTGAGAAGCGATTTTTTTTCATTTATTAAATTCATTTTATAACATGTCCAGCAGTAATTAGAAACACTGAATGAGAGTGAAAACAGAGGGAAACAAATATTAACAGTCATGATAAGTTCTGCTGATGAGTAGTGATAGGAATTTCTTGAAATGCTTCAAAATCCTAATATGATCATTTTAACACCACAAAATACATTTTTGAGGTAAGTCAGTGTTATAAACTCTTGTCCAAATGTAAAACATATTTCTGAACATCTAATTTCAGCAAACTTATGTTCATTTAAGTAAAAATGCTGAGAAAGTATAGTTCTTTCAAGTTCAACACAAGGGTTCTATTTAATCAAACATTTCCATCTTTGAACAAATTGAAGGATTTGGCTGCTCTGGTCACAATAAGTAATCCTGGACCGTGCTCGTTTTCTATGGTCTCTCCATAGAAGATTGACTCTACCAGTGGAAGTCTCTGGATATTGTACATTGGCAAAGAGAGAAAAGAGATCAGCTATCTTAGCACTTTGTCATTTTTCATCCAACATGCAAGGTGCCATTTTCCTCTAACTTGTTTACTTTCTCTCCACCTCAAAGTGATAAACAATCATACTAAGAAAACTACACCAAACCTTTCCTGTTTTACTCTTTTGTGAAATGGAACTCTGACTTCTGGTCTCTCATTCATTGTTTCATGACACCATTACAATAAAACAACTGAAAAAAATGCCACCATGCTTGTTATAATAGAATTTAATCTATGTAATTAGATATTAGAAATTCAGAAGCTGAATCTGACCAAAAAGGCATAATATGATTCAGGAGGTTTGGCTCAAACCCACCCAGTGTAAAGCTACATGATTTTGAAGAGACCACTAACAAAATAAAATACCATGTAAAGTAGGAGTTAAAAACAAACAAGCAAAAAGATGTAGAAGAAAGTCCTAGAATCCAAGAAATAGTCTTTGGATAGGAAACACTTGATTACCTACAGCTTTTTACTTCTTGAATTACTCTTCACCAAAATTTAGCTACACTTAGGATAGGGTGTTGGGGAGTTTCTTCCCGAAGTGGTCTTAAGACTCTTTAATTTCAGTAAAGAAGCTATCATGCTTCCCTAATGCTCATTTATTTGCCTTTAAAGTCCATAATTGCATACAAAATGCTACATTTCTTTTCATTTGAAAAAAAAATGTGCTTGATGAGTTTTATTACGTCACTTCGGTACAACTATGCAGGGCTCAGAAAAGTGCCTTGTAATCTCCTTCCCTCAGCTCTTTAGCAATGCAGTAATCCCCCTCAGCTAGAACACTGATTTCATCTATTATGGGGTGTCTTTGAATATTAAGTGTGTAGTAGCTTTTGATAATAGAAGGTCTTCCTCAGAGGCAAGGCTAAAATCACAGTATCTGACTTCAGGTATAATAAATAGCACCAAATGCAGGAACCTTTCTATATCAGAAAAGGCCTACGCTTGTTTGAGCCCTTAAGTCAAAAGACAACTTCCAAAACCTCTGAGTCAATGTGACAATAACCTGGGTCAAGGTTTTGCTATCTTCTGAACACTCAGTTTAGCCATGATGAGAGAAGAAAAAATAATTATTTTCCAGCTTTATTATTTTATTTTAAAGGAGATTATTCAGGGTGTCCGGGTAGCACAGTCGCTTAAGCATCCAGCTCTTGGTTTCAGCTCAGGTAGTGATCTCAGGGTTATGAGATCAAGCCCCTCGACAGTCTCCATGCTCAACTCGGAGTCTGCTTGAGATTCTCTCTCTCCCTCTCCCCTCCCTACCCCATTCTCTCTCTCTCTCTAAAATAAATATTTTTTTAAACAAAGGAGATTATTACAGTAAATCCCATTACTACTATTATCTAACTTTATTATCTATTACTATTATCTAACTTTATTTTTTATTTTATTTTATTTTATTTTAAGATTTTATTTATATATTTGACAGAGAGAGAGACAGCGAGAGAGGGAACGCAAGCAGAGGGAGTAGGAGAGGGAGAAGCAGGCTTCCCGTGGAGCAGGGAACTCGATGCGGGGCTCGAACCCAGGACCCCAGGATCACGACTTGAGCCAAAGGCAGATGCTTAACAACTGAGCCACCCAGGCACTCCACTATTATCTAACTTTAACAATTATCAACATTTTGCCAGTCTAGAGAAAAAAGAGTTTTAACACTAGGGAGAGGTAGAATAATTAAGACAGTCACAGTAAAAATATGACAAGCTGATCTGAAAAATTAAACAGAAGAAAATGAAAAGAATGCTAGTCAATTGTAAGAAACTTGCTTTCTGCTGGCCTAGCATTCAGTTTTGTTCAATACTGTGAAAGTAATTGCTGTATAGTAAAGAAAATTTTCAGCTGAAACAACAACATAAACAGTGCCTTTATTGTGGGTTTTATGAGACCCTGACTGGGAAGAGAGGTACTTTACTTCTTCCAAGACTACTGCAGGGTTCTAATTTCAAAAGATTATGGTGGACGTAAGAAATAGGAAAAGGGAACTCTTCTCCTTCCAGAGGCATTCTGTGATGGAAAAGGGCCCCAGATAAGGCCTGGAAAGATTTAGGTTCTTTTCTCAACTCTGCCAATAGATGTCTGGATAACCACTAACAGAATAAAATACTATAGAAAATAGGAGTTAAAACAAAAAAGATGTAGAAGGAAATTATGCAGAGTCCAAGAGCATAGCAAACTAAAGCAGATTAAGGTTTAAAATGGCTATCCTGTTTAAAAAAAAAAAAAATTAAACCTGAATCTAACCAACCTCCAAGTTGAACCACAACTTACAGGGGATAGAAGAACAAGTCATAGAACCACAAGGAGACAGCCAAGTCCAACAAGTCATAGAACCACAAGGAGACAGCCAAATCCAAAATTTTTTTCCCCATTCTACAGGGGAAAAAAATGAGCCAGTTTCTATAACAAATTATGCACAAAAAGAAAAAAGTGAGGGAAATGGGGAGAGAGGAAGCTCTTACAGAATAAGAGATTTAAGAACCGTAACAAAGAAATGCATTGTGTGAACCATTTTTGGATCCTAATTTAAACAAACCAGCTGGAAAATACACCTTTGAGACAGCTGGGAAAATTTGAAGATGGTCTCAGTGTCATATGGTAAGCAATTATTTATAATTATGTTAGGTATGATAAAAGTGTAGTGGTTATGTTTTTTTAAAATTTTGTTAGAGACCTTTTACTAAAGTACGAGGGAAATGACATATCTGAGACTTTCCTGAGAATTTTTCAGCAAAAAGAAGAAAAGAAGAGAGAAAAAAGAAAGGAAAGACAGGAAGTAAAGAAAAAAGTATGTGGGGAAGGATAGATGATAAAATGTTAATTTTTGTTGAAACTGGATAATTGGTACATGGGAGTTTATTACACTTTTTTTCTACTTTCGTGTATGTTTGAAAATTTCCATAACTAAACATTTTTTAATGGATGCTTTGGTGTCTTGGTGGAATATAATATTGATGTCATTCCACCCTGCTCCCTGGGATTTATAGACTGAGAAATTTTCATCCTATTTTAAAGCAAACAATGTAGGAGCACTTAAAAGACACATGATGTGATTTAGGTTAGACTTATTCTAGCATTGTTTTTGTGTCATAATTTACTATAGTTGAAGGGCTGTTTATTTCCTGCCTTTTTTTTTTTTTAAATATCTTATTTATTTATTTGACAGAGAGAGAGAGAGATCACAAGTAGGCAGAGAGGCAGGCAGAGAGAGAGGGGGAAGCAGGCTCCCTGCTGAGCAGAGAGCCCGATGAGGGGCTCAATCCCAGGACCCTGAGATTATGACCTGAGCTGAAGGCAGAGGCTTTAACCCACTGAGCCACCCAGGTGCCCCTGTTTATTTCCTGCTTATTCATTATTTCTGTAACTCAACCTTACCTAGCTCTTGAATTCTGTGCTTTATGAAATACCATTTTTAAATTAAATATTGCATGAGTCCCCAAGCCAGGCCACTTAGATGAAACAGAAGGAGTTTTTATACCTCTGGAATGCCCATGCGAGTACATGTCATTCCAAGAACATATTCATGGGCTTAGGTGAAAACGCACTGTGGAAATTCTAACCTTTACTAGTTAAGATGAACAAAACTTGTCAACTCAAGATCTTAGACCTAGACAAATATGAATTATGGTGCTCTCCTCAACACCCAACAGCAATTTAACCTCCTTCAATGACAAATTTGGATTCCATCAAGAGCCTCTGCCCATATAAGCAAAATCTACTAAACAGGAGTTGGCAGGGTTGTAAATTGCTTATGCCTACAACATATCTCTCAGAATGCAAAGTTCTGACAAAGATCTCCTCATCGGTTTTTGATAAGAAGGAAGACATCAAAAAACCATTTAATTTGATCTGAAATTGATTTTAAAAAATTAGCCAAGTTTTTATACACTAATTTGTTTTTAGGTAAATTTTCAGCAGAATTCTAAACATTCTAGAGTAACTATTAAGTTATGAATGGACAAAAATGTGGTTACTTTTTTCAAAATTGAAAGAAAAGCAGTAATTCTTTAAAGGTCTTTAATACATCTCCAGTGATATATCTCCAAATACTCCTCTTTTGAATAGCACCCTAACATAAGAAAATTGAAGCAAGTCATGGAGAGGTCAAGAATAGGTTCTAGAATGAAAACACTACCAACAATGAATATACATCAAGATATATCCCTTAAAACAGCTGGCATTTATTTTTCAACATACTTTCAATAGAAATTTGCAAATATTCACCTAAGTGTATAGATCAATGGAGTTTTCACAAAGGGATCACAACCGTGTACTGACCACCCTGTTCAGAAAACAAGTCAAGGGGATGAAAGGTGTAGCATAGGGAATATAGTCAATGTTATTGCAACAGCACTGTATGGCAACAGAGGGTACCCATACTTGTGGTGAGCATAGCATACAGTTGTTGGATCACTATGTTATACACCTGAAACTAATGTAACCTTATGTGTCAACTATACTTAAATTAAAAAATTAATTAAATAAAGAAAAATTTTTAAAAAACAGTATCCAGCAGGGGCACCTGAGTGGCTTAGTCCATTAAGTATCTGACTCAATTTTGGCTCAGGTCATGACCTCAGGGTGTGAGATCAAGCTCCGCGCAGGGCTCCGCGACTCAGCGGGGAGTTTGCCTGAGATTCTCTCCCTCTCCCTCTGCCCCTCCCACCATGCTTTTTCTCTCTCCCTCTAAAATAAACAAACAAAACAAAACACATTATGCAGCACCACCCCCTTGTACACCAACCATTTGCAACTCCCATAGCTTCATTGTCTGAACTATTTTGTGCTCTTTTCCCACATTTTATTTGTGCCTGTTTTAAATTTTACATAAATGGAATCATGCAGTATGACTTTTTTGTATCTACATTCTTTTGTTCAACATTGTTTGTGAAATACATTCATATTGTTGCAGATGCTGTATTTTCACTGCTAGAAAGTATTTCGTTGTATTCATATCCTATAGTTTATCCATCCTCTGTTGATGGGCATGTGGGTTATTTCTAGTTAGGTGAATTACAAATTGAGCTGTTATGAAATTCTCGTACTATCTTTTGGTACACATATGAATACATGTCTATTGAGTACATGTAGATGGCATTTATTTTAATAAAACCTGAGATTTACAGTGCAGGGATCGTATTTCCTTCATCTTTGTGGTCCCAGGACAAACTAGTGGCTAGTACTCAGTAGATAATAAATATTTGCTAAATGAATGAATGAATAAATGCCTTCAGTGGCCAATTAGCTTTCCTTTAGGACTTAAAGCCAAACCACCCAAATTAGTATATTTTGGGGTATCATTCAAATCTTTCTTTTTATATACATATGTCAATTTTTCTTTTGGTTAGGTTCTGTCACAGAGGTTTTCTATATTGTGTATGTGTGTATTGTAACTGAAATGACTGCTGCCCTGAAGGCCTTTCAAAAAAACAACATGCATATTAAGACTGCCCTCTGCCTAGTGCTGTTTACAGCTTGCTTTTTGCTTTGTGAACTGCCTGACACTTTTGCTCAGTCATTTATTACTGAGGATGCATTCTACATTTATCTGTCTGCTACTCTTTTTCCAGGATACTGTAACTCAACTTTGTAATTTGAATTAGCTCTGGTTATAATACTAGCCCTCGCAAGTTACATAAACTTTAAAAAAATGAACTTTAAACTAAAATTTTGACTTTTATCTTTCTGCAATGTAGGCGTGGGACAAAAAAGAGCATTTTTTGAATCTATATTTATATGAAATGGGAAATGTTATGGTATATGCTGCAGGTGCTGATATGTAGCCAAAAGAAATGGCTAGCCATATTAGTATCTCACCTTACTTACCTCTCTCTAGTTCAGAAAATGTTACTTTTCATTGTGGGTGGCATTAATTAATATAATGAGAAGATGATGGAACTACACAAAAAATGTCACAAGCTCTTCGTTCAGCTACAGACACTGACAAAGTGCCTACTCAGGTGAAATTCTAGAGTTACAGGGCTCAGGATTATAGGATTCTTACATTAGCAATCATCTAGACCAGGAGACCCAATATTGTTGGTAGCTCAAAAAAATTAGCTCTAAAAACTTTAAAATTAGAAACAATGGATGAGGGGTGCCTGGGTGGTTCAGTCGGTTGGGTATCTGCCTTTGTCTTGGGGCATGATCCCAGGGTCCTGGGATAGAGCCCCAAGTCGGGCTCTCTGCTCAGCGGGAAACCTGTTTCTCCCTCTCCCTTTGCCCCTACCCCTTGTGCTCAAGCTCTCTCTCTCTCTCTGTCAAATAAATGAATAAAATCATAAAAAAAAGAAACAATGTATGATTTGTTACACTTTTTTGCTGAAGACAAAATACCTTCATGAAGAGACTGATTTAGAGACGTCAACCCGAAAGTCTTTAAAAGGAAGGACACATCTAAAAAGGACAGTCACTTTTGATGGTTTGTCCAATTAACTTAGAAATACCCTTGACATTTTTCCTCTGGGAAGAAAGACTTTGGATGACAGTTTTTTATACTGCTGTTGTTTGGGGTTGTGGAATTTTCTTCTTCGTTGTTTTTAAGCCTTTAAGCAATGAGAAATGGCCTTGAACTTAAGCTCTGGAATTTTATACCTCCTTGCATGCATGTAGCTACTTTCTGGGTCATTGTACTTGTAGTTTCCTTTTTTTTTCCCTCTTAAAGTCACTTTGATATCTCATCATCATTTAAAAATTACTGTTCCCAAAGGCCTCTTCTAGTTATCTTTTAGATGACTGATTACTATCAGAAGAGGAAAAAAAGTAAAATAAACTTTAAAATAAACCTAAAAAGAAGAGGGAAAAAATCCAAACCATTTAAATCAGTGCCATAAAACTATTTTGGAAAACCAGCTTTCTATATTTTAATGCTTTCCATGTCTGAGGCATTTCTCCAGACTCTGGTGCTATAATTGTAACACCATATTGACACTTCTACTTTTAAGCCACAAAGTTTGTGCCTGTTCTTTTTCAAAGAGAAAAAGTTGGAGCCAAGTGACCACTATGCATACTCATGACTCATAGGTAATGGAGCAGCAGGGAAAAGTCCACATTGAAAAAGCAGATCCAAGCCTGCCTGTGCTTCTTGGCGGTATATGGAGTGGGGAGGGTGGCCAGAGCACTGAAGAAAGGAGCATGGCTGAAGTTCACACCTGCTCTGATAGAGGACAGGTGAGGGGAGGGGAGACAATACCTGCAAGGCAAAAGCCAGAAGGGAGAATTCCTTTATGAGATTCAGAAAATAGAGCCCCCGCAGGCATCTGAACTGCCCCTTAAGAGTAGAGCACTTAGAAAAGAGCCCCCTTCCCCAGTTAATATAAGGGAGTATCAGGCTAGATGTCAGCCCCTCCTCCAGCCCTGGGCCAATGCTCTGTGCTGGACACAATCTGGATAATCACAGGTTGCAAACATTACTGCATGGCAGCCTTGCAATTTACCAGTTCTCTGGCTACCCACCCCAAAAGGGACTTTGTCAAGGCCATGTCTGAATCACCCATAAGTGACCTTCCATCCAGCTGCTCCAGGGCAGGAACATTGAGGCATAAGCAGGTTTCCAAACGCATAATTTGGGATTGGTGGAGAAGCAGACAGAGAGAGATGGTGATAAACAGACTCATCTCAAGAACTTTAAAAAAACACACAGTCAAAAATAAAAAATAAGGAGCTACAATAGGCAGAGCTAGGGAAACTGTAACAGATGAAAATAAGGAAAATTATATTCACTAAGTGCCTCTCATATGCCAGATACTGTTAGATGCTTTATTTTTATAATTGCCTCTTAATCATCCAGAAACCCTGTATATGAGATATTGTCTTCTTTCTCCCAATAGGGAGAAAAGCTAAGGCTGAAAGAGGGTATGTCAATTGCTCAAGGCCACATGGGTAGTACGTGGTAGTCCCAGCCCCCAAAGATTAGGACTCTTATGACAAGCTCTTTCAGGTCTCGCATACTGATACCAACAATCTCCAGATCTGACACAAGAGATCTGGGTCTGAATGGCATGGCAGTAACTACTGATTGCCTTCTAATATCCATTCTCTGCTTCTTTTTTTTTTTTTAAGATTTTATTTTATTTATTTGACAAAGACAGAGACAGCAAGGGAGGGAACATAAGCAGCAAGAGAGGGAAAAGGAGACGCAGACTCCCCGCAGGGCCAGGGAGCCCCATGCCGGGCTCAATCCCAGGATTCTGGGATCATGACCTGAGCGAAAGGCAGACGCTTAAGGACTGAGCCACCCAGGCCCCCTCTCTGCTTCTTTTTTCAAAGGAGAACTAATTTTAGTGGAGCACACAGGCAGCCACTCAGCTAACAGACTGTATTTCCCAGCCCCTTTGCACATAGGTCACATGACTGCATTTCGGCCAATGAGATGTAAGCAGAAAGGCCAAGCAGAACTTCATCGAGGCCATAGGTCTTTTTGGTCTCCTTTCTTCCTAGCGCTACCTAGAGTATGGATATAATCTTGAGCCACGATGTTGCTCTGAGACTAGAATTTTAAAATTGCAGAACAAAAATACAGAAGCTGCTTGGTGCTCACACGGACTATCTACCTCCAGCCTTCCTTTTTTATGAGTGAGAAATAAGCTATCTAGTTTAAACCACTATTTGGGGGGGTCTTTCTTACTTGTACATGAACCCAACTCTAACTGATATAATGTAAGATATGCCACTTTATATATCCGCACCACCGACTTCTTTTCCCCTTCTACCTCAATACTCTCTGATTCTACTTTTTTATACCTCAAGCCAATTTTATACCAGGTATACGATTGCTTTTATCTGACACTGAGACTTAGTTAGGACCCTCTGGTCCATATTAATAGGTTTCTCTATTTGTAATTTTAGTTAAGAGAGGTCAGCACCTTACACTGGAATTAAAATTTAAAAAAGGGGGGGGGGCGTCCCTTCCCTAGGAAAATTCCCTACCGATGATTTCTTTATCCTTTTTAGTGTAAAGCTCTGTTTGCCGTGGAGGTAAAATCCACCTTGACAGGTACCCCAAATTTTCACCACATCCTTCCCCCAGCAAGTAGGTAATTATTCATCCTAACTTATATAACTAAGGGACATCAATTACCTGCACACTCCCTGAAGAAAGCCCATCTGTTGCTAGATGACTTGTTCTTCTACTGGATGAGATTTGCAGGGGATCATCTCATTCCCAGATATACCAACATCATGAACAGGAATGTTATGTATGTTTGGGTAGGTTGTGCATTGCATAAGGGCTTTCGCCCTGAGAAAGGAGTACTGTCTTTAATTAAAGCATAGGGGCACCTGGGTGGCTCAGTCATTTGACTCTTGATTTTGACTGAGGTTATGATCTTGGCTCAGGTCATGATCTCAGGATTGTGAGATGAGCACCATGTAGGACTCTGTGCTCAGTGAGGTGCCTGCTTGACATTCTCTCCCTCTGTCCCTCCCCCTGAGTGCTCTCTCTCTCTCTCTTTCTCTCTCTCTCTCAAAATAAGTAAATCCTTAAATTAAAAAAAAAAAAAAAGCACAAAGGAGATGTCTGATGGCCAAGCTATTGCCCGCAGGGCTATATTGGCTGGGACACTATATGGGATAACTGGGAACCTGTGACAATAAGACTTTAACCTCTATTAGTTTTAGTCTTCTCAACCATAAATATAGATAAATTCATAAACCTTAGGTTTTTCTGGGTGCCTGGGTGGTTCAGTCAGTTAAACATCTGCCTTCTGCTCAACTCATGATCTTAGGGTACTGGGATCAAGCCCCACATTGGGCTTCCTGCTCAGCAGAGAGTCTGCTTCTCACTCTCCCTCTGCTCCTCCCTCATCCATTCTTTCTCTCTCTCCTCTCTCTCTCTCAAATAAATAAATAAAATCTTAAAAAAAAAAACCTTATGTTTTTCTCCTCTATAAGATAAGGAGAATACTTTAACTAGGAGGTAAGATGGAACAGACAGGTTTTAAAGTTCTTTGCAAAGTCTAAGAAATTCTGCCCATCTTTTTTTTTTTTTTTTAATAGAGACTCTTGTGACCACCCAGTCTGAAAGAGTCACAGTCCAGAGTCATTCTCTATTATGTCACTTTGCTTTATTGTCTTTATTATGTGAAAATATTCTGTTCATTTACTGTTTCCTATTTATTGTCTGTGTCCTTCCCATCACCCACTATTTTAGAGTATGAGATACATGGTAGCATAAGCCTTGTCTATTTTGTATATTGCTGTATTCCCCATCACCCGAGTTCCTGGGATATAGTAGGTTTTCAATAAATATTGGTTGACAAATGAATGGATAATTTTGATAGCACCGTGAAAAAAATTCCACAAATACAAAGTACTATTATTAGGGGTAATTTAGTATTTTGATAACTCATAATATTTCTCTCATCAAAAGTCTGTCTTTCCCTTAAGCCACTTACCACATTTACTATTGAGACATTTAAAGTTTAGAGAGTAAAAAGACCAGAGTGAAAGACTAAAGAAAGGCTGAAGTGTTAGTGTGGAAATGAAGAAGCCAGTGATGGTTTCTTTGCTTTTAGGCTATGCCTGAGTTGAAGACAACATCTGTGTTATTTTACCCATTCGGAAGCATCATTTTATTATTTTTTTAAAGATAATTTATCTGAGAGAGAGAGAGAGAGAGAGTACGAGTAGGGGTGGGAGCAGAACAGAGGGAGAGAAATCCTCAAGCAGACTTCCTGCTGAGTGTGGAGCCCGAGGTGGGGGTGGATCCCAGAACCCTGAGATCATGACGTGAGCCAAAATCAAGAATTGGCCGCATAACTGACTCAGACATCAAGATACCCCCAGAAACATCATCTTAAATACACAACTGGAAGGTCATCAGTTCAGGCTTTTTGCCATAGTAGAAGAGATCTACTAAATAACCAAGAGGAGTACCTGGCTGGCTCAGTCGGTAGAGCATAGGACTCTTGATCTTGGGGTCCTGAGCTTGAACCCCATGTTGTGGGCTAGAGTTTACTTAAAAAAAAAATAACCAAGAGATTGCTACCTTGCTCTGAATGTAGAATGGAAACACACAAGTGATTGGTGAGCCTTTATTTGTTTTGTGTGGGGAATCCCTAAAGGGCATTCTTCATTTCAAGAAAGGTTCGGTTTTTGTAGGGGTTCCATAGTGTAATGGTGAGCACTCTGGACTCTGAAAAGTTAGGTTTTCCACACTCCCTATAACCTCTCTCAAGTAGTCACGTCCATCAGAATCTCCTCTCAAAAAAAAAAAAAAAAAGAAAAGAAAAGAGAAAAGAATCTCCTCTCTTCCAACAAAGCTGCATCCTTTTCCCTGGCTTCTCATTCTAGCATTTATGCTAGTTTACTACTTGTGGAGCAGAGTCCTGATTTGTTTTTTCCCTGAAAACTACGGTCATGCTTTTTAAAAAATCAGCTTTCTTTTGATTTCACGTAGGTGCTCTATTATTCAGCCTTAAGAAAAATAAAGAGTTACAGAAGAGTTACAGAAGAAAAAGAAAAAAGGGTAATGTCTGGTCATGACTGCTGCTGTGAAATATTAAAATGCCACTGACATTACCCTACACATAAACAGAATAGAGATGTACAAGCAGCATTTTCAGGATGTGATAAATGCCCTTAAAAGTAGGAAGATGTAAAAATGAAATGGGATAGAAAACAGACCAAGAGGAAAAAAGCATAAGATGAAAATAAGTAGCAAAAGAGAATGCCTTCTGATCACTCATAGAGTTTGTTAAATAACTTTTTTTTAAAAATAGAAATATTCCAATACATCTCTATCTCTTTAGTAGCTTGAATCTTTAGTTTAAAAAAAAAAATGCAGATGTACTGAATATAGTAAAGATGTTTCTTCTTTTAAATAAAAATGTTATAAGTTTCCTATTATATTAACGGAATCAAATAGATTTTAAAAAATAATGTTTTGGCATTTGATTATTTTATAAAATAAAATAGGATACAATTATAATTTCAAATTATAAAAGTAACTCTTTGATAAGATAAAGAACACACATAATTTATCTATTGGTGAAATACTTAAAATTATACTGAGAGTTATGTATATATCAGAAACAGAGACTAATGTTTTCAAATAGAGAAGACAAATTAGCAAATTTCATAATTCATGAATTAGAGGTTAATTCACAGTTTCGCCCTAGGATAACAATTTGTTTGCTTAAGTCAGATCCTGGATCTTGTTAGGCATGTCCGTACATAAAGGTGTTCTTTGAGCTTAGGTACTCACTTTTTAAAAACCCTATGTATTCTTTAAAAATGATATCATTCACTAATGCTTATCAGTGAAGAAATTAAAAGATAAAGATAACTCAAAAATGGTTAGAACAACATCTGTGACACTGTCATAAGGTAAAAATGAGATCAGGCTTTAAAATCAGGTAGATCTAGGGGTGCCTGGGTGGCTCAGTAGGTTAAAGCCTCTGCCTTCAGCTCAGGTCATGATCTCAGGGTCCTGGGATTGAGCCCCGAATCAGGCTTTCTGCTCAGCAGGGAGCCTGCTTCCCCCTTTCTCTCTGCCTGCCTCTCTGCCTACTTGTGATCTCTCTCTGTCAAATAAATAAATAAAATCTTTAAAAAAATAAATAAGTAAAATCAGGTAGATCTAGGTTACAGTCTTACTCTACCATTTACTTGCAAGGTCTGTAATAATCTACTTAAATTCTGAGTTTTGGCTTCGCCAGCTTTAAAACAGAGAGATTATTACCTGCCTGAGATGGTGGTTGTTTAAATTGACAAAATTTATTTAAAAGCATCTTGGACTCTGCACACAAATACTCAAGAAATCTTGATCTTACCTGCTCAGGAAGTGAGGCTATGTCGAATTGTGCATGCAAAGTACTCTAACTTAAAATAGTAACAACCTTTGCATTTTCTGAAATAGACCTAAAATAAAAGGTATCCAAGAGAAAAATAAGAAGTATCCAAGGGAAAAAAAATTAAGATTCAATTTATCATGGGATGCATAGTTGCAAAGATTATGTCTTTAGAAGTCAACAAAAATGGGTACAGAATTTAAATATTTCCTTTTGAAGCCTAAAAGCTTGTAGAAATATATAAGCCACGGTATCATGATATCATGATCCATGCTATCACAGATTATGATAACTATTATGATTGCTATGTTGGTTTCAATTTTCTCCATTTATAAACTCAGAATAGGCTAAGCTCGGCAGGGCTCAGACTGAGCTGTAAGATTGGCTTCTGACTCACAGAGCTCCTCTCTCTGAAATGACTGCTATTTCATGAATTTAAACAAGTGCCACAAGTGCTCATTTCCATGTGTGACATTTTTGATAAACTTCCAGGTTTCAAACTGGATAGGAGAGCCAGATTACAAGCCACATTTGCTTAGTGTGAACAGTGAACTAACTGATAATAGTCCCTCTCAAGACTTCCAGTTAAATTCCTCAAGTATTAGCCAATTACTTTAATATGAAGAGAACTAGCTAACCAATTTCCAACATACAACAGAAATACAATGGATAGAAAAGAGAGTGCTTTAAAAAGAAAGAAAAAAAAAGAATGCTTTGTGACAGAAAGATCTTTGGAAGTACTCAGGACTGAATGGAATCCTCCAGAAGCTCCAAGCAATAAAACCATTATGGTTTACCATCTCATATATAATTCAAAATAAAAACAATCCCAAACCATATAATAAGAACAAAGAGCTCCAACAAAATTCTGAATTGTCACATGATGATGGTGTAGAGGTTTTTTTTTTAAAGAAACAGTAGATGTTAAATAAAACAAAACAAAATACAAAACCTGTTTTTCTTGCTTTGCTCATTGGTGTATCAAGTTGTCAACAGCAAACTCCCCAAGAAGCCACTAGAATAATCTATTGATCAAGCATGGCTAAATTTGTTAAACTTACTGCAAAGAGGGAGAATACCATTTCAACAGTTTTAGGAGATCTCAGAAGAGGTCAGAGGCAGAAATTTATAGGGTTTGGGGTATGGGTCTTTTAAAGTGGGATCAGATTAAGATTGGGAAAAGTTGGGGCCCCTGGGTGGCAGCTGGTTGAAGTCCAACTCTTGATTTCAGCTCCAGTCATGATTTTGGGGTTGTGAGATCGAGCCCTGTGTGTCAGTCTCTTCACTGGGTGTGAAGCCTGCTTGGAATTCTCTTTCCCTCTACCCTTCCCCCCACCCCCCATGCTCTCATGCTCTCTCTCTCTCTCTCTCTCTAAAAAAAATTTTTAAAAATTGCAAAATTTTATAATATAGTAGTTTGAGATTGATGTACACAGCAATGAGAGGGTCATGAAGCAAGTCTTGATAAGGAAACAGTTGTTTGATAACAGAACATTTGCCCAGGTAATAATCTATTGTTTTGAGAAGAGGGTTGTTTACCCAGATGATCAATTTATTGTTCAAGTAAATTGGGTTTTGGAAATTTCCTAATGCAAACAATGAAATTATTTATTGCTCTACCAGTTTATCTTCCTGGACAAGAATTTCCTGGAACAATAGTAAGTCCTGTTGCTACAGGTGGTCTAAATTCTTAGAGCGGATAGTTCAACTCTGCGGATGCAAGTGGAATCAGTTCTCATTGCCTAATAGAATCCAACACTGGTGGAACCTCAACATTGAATTAGGTATTGAATTAAGAATAAAAAAGAGGGAAGTATGGAAGTAGGAGGGTCAGTCAACGAAGGGATATGCAAAATAATTTCAAGGAGACTTGGATAAAGTTAGCTGTTCTCTTTAGAAGAGCAGGATTGATGGACTTCAAAATTCAACTTTTGCCCCAAATGGAACAGAGAGAGAAGATTCAGCTACAGCTTATATAGACCTGCCTAATCTATATGACAAGTCTGAGATGCTTAGATCTGATGGTTTGTTTCTTGAGGGCTGAACCTGCCCATTCAATTTTGTGTTCCTAACACAGGACAGTGTCATCAAGTGCTCCAGACATGGCTGCTGGAATGAATGAGGCTCTACTAAAGGTTGTGGTTGGTCTCTGAATGGGGAGCTAGACAGAACAAGTGTAGATAGATGCAGTTTCCTAGTTGGTAACCAGCCCACATTTAAGAAGCTGAGCATTAACCACGTTGAGAATTTTGGGCTAAGAAAAGACCATGAAGATATTTAAAGGACACCTGAAACAGAAGAGGTAAAAGAAAGAGCAGAGAAAAAGAGGAGACACTTGATAATTAAAAATAGCTTGTGTTTACATAGTACTTTTTATTGTACAGAGTATTTTCATTTATGTTATTTCATTTGATCTTCACAATATTCCTGAAGGAAAGTAGAATGGATAGGCATTATTACCACCATTTTATGGATGAGAAAGTTGCAGCTCAGAGATGGTTAAGTGTCTCACCCAAGGTCACAACATTGTAAAATGCAGACAGGGCTCTGGGACCTAGATCTTCTGAGGAATTTCACAACTGCTAAGAATTGGAAGCAGAACTAAAACTGTGAGAAGAGTGAGAGAGGTGTTTCTCTTTACCCCTCCAACCATAAGGACCAAGGTTTGCCGAGTTTTAAGTTCTGTAAATAGCAAGGGTATGCTGTGAACTCTAACTGAATTGGGAACTGTTGATGGAGTTGTCAGATCCCATTCACTGTGCCTGGGTACCCTGAACAAAGCCTCTGAACCACCAGAAGCCAACACTGCCATCGTGGAAACACAGATTACTGTTTTTTACGCCAGAGTCCTGCCTGGCCACGTGTTTCCACAGGCAGCAAAATTTCAGTATCCTTGTCTGGCTGGGCTTCAGTTTTTGGCAAGAATTTCCCCTTCTCTTGTGAACATCTTGGAAAGCTTTTCACTGAGCACAAAGATGTTTATTTTGAGAAGCAAAAGGGACTAACTAAATAAGTTCAAAAACAATCTCTACCTCTCCTACCAGCCGACCTTTACTTTTAACATGTAAGATATTTTGCCACCCCCACCATCTAATATAATAGAATCCACAGGTGATACTATCTGGAATAGCTCTGAAGAAACATGATTCTCTGTGTGACTTCAAATCCTGGAGAGGTATTAAAGAATCTGGGGTGGGGAAGCATTGAGTAGAAAGGGAAAGAAGTAGTAGTCTAGGAGGGGGAGAGTGGTAATATTAAGAAGTAGATAGCCAACCATTATTCAGCTGCCTCTTAATTGCCTGATTATTTCTCAAGTACCTTTTGGAACAATTTTCACACTGGTTTTAGTAGGGCTCATGTCCAGGCATAGAACACAGTTCGTTAGGCCTGAAGGAGAGTGGCAAATATTACATGGTCAATGATTTTTGAGGCATGTTGATATATAATCATGTCACTTTAGAACTATAATGCACTTTAGAGTAATTGGTTCAAGTTTCTCATTCGAGAGATAAACGAAGACCCAGAAAATTAAGTGACTTTTCCAAGGTCATACATAATTCAGCAGTAAATCTGGGGATGTTAAGGCAAGACTCTTGATGTTTGTGGTTATTGCACCACACTGTGAGACAGTTATTCTGGAAGCTAGCATTTCTTATTTTTTGTTTGTTTGTCTATTGAATGATTGATTATCATTTTCTCTTCTTTCTACATTGGATTTCTCACTTTTAAAAATATTGTCAAATTTCCCTTCCAGTGTGAAGTGACTTAACAAAGGAAAGGCTCTCTTCACTGAAGTTAGCAGAGGTAAAAGTAATTTTTTAAAGTTTTGCTTAGAGGCTCAGACTTTAAACTTTCTCTCAAAGTTTCCAGTAGAAATATGGTAGTAGGGGCAGGGATGCGATGAAAAAAAGAAAGAACCCAACTTCTTGAAATTGAGAAGGCAGATCCCTGAGGGCTTGGAGACAAATGGAAGGACACTGGTTTAGATCAAGATGAAACCTTAATTTCTTCATCGTGGAAACTGCCAAAACTTTATTAATAGATTCTTGAAGTTGTTGTTTGCCTCTGATGTATATAGAGCACTTTATGAGCTATTAATTAGTAATAGGAGAGAATCATACTACTAGCGCCAACAGATGGTGTAAAGTTATAAATCAGTCTGGTTTGTGGAGGCAGAAGATTAATGTGACTTGGATCAATACTCTTTATTCTTCTAGAACAAACTCAGGTGTGGAGGTTAGGTGGGAGAGGATGCTTCTGGGATCCCCTCCACTCATAAGCTTTTAAATTCTTAGTATTCAATTTTCCCATTGTTTGCCTCTCTCCTACAACTTTATATCAAACATCACAATCCCTTTGCAATCAAGTCCCATGATTTACAAGTAGACACACTCAGTTTTCTGCCAATGCTGAATGATCTTCATTGCTTTTCAGTCTCTCTAAATTCATTTTATTCTGCCTTTAAGGTTCCAAAGACACCAAATTCCTGTTCCCACTTAACCCCCCCCCCCACAGTACACAGTTTCTCTCCTTTCTTTTAAGAAAGCAATAGTCACTGGATTTTATTTTAATTAATTAATTAATTAATTATTAAAGATTTTTTATTTATTTGACAGAGAGAAACATAGTGAGAGAGGAACACGAGCAGAGGGAATAGGAGAGGGAGAAGCTTCCTGCCAAGCAGGGAGCCCGATGCGGGGCTCGATCCCAGGACCCTGAGGTCATGACCTGAGCTGAAGGCAGATGCTCAAAGACTGAGCCACCCAGGCGCCCCATAGTCACTGGATTTTATGTTTCTCCTCTACTCCAGAGGGAAGGAAGTGACACCAGTTTGAGAGGGTTCTTATTAATATTGCTGCTATTGGCAAAGTATTATTTTGCTTTATAGCTACACTCACCTTACTTCCTGGGTTTTGTTCTCTGAAGTTAACTCCTGACTTAAAGCTCAGATGCAAAGAAATTCTGACAAGCCAAGAATCAAACCAAGAAGCAGAAGATAAGGGTTGCCTATATTTTAGATCTAATAGCTACAGTTGCAGAACTTCCAAAAGGTAAAGCAGTAGTAGGAGCAAAAGAAGTCAGGATTCCAAGTTTAACTGCCACATCAATGAAGATGAAAAGCAACCAAAGTCACTAGGATAACTGGTCTTTTATTCTTCTCCCAGACAGCATTCTCAACATCTTGAGGATTCTTTTGGTTTTCCATTTAGCTAAACTGCAATGGACTGAATATTTATGCACCCCCCTCCAAATTCATACACTGAAATCTTAACCCCAAAAGTGATGGCATTAGGGGGTGGGGGCCATTGGGAGGTGATTAGATCAAGAGGGCAGAATCCACATGGGATTCATTCTTATAAAAGACATTCCAGATCTCTCTGAGGTCATCCTTTCCTCACCCCTTCCACTATATGAGCTTATAGTGAAAAGACAGCTGTCTAGCAAGCAGGCTCTCACTACACATGGTATCTGCCAATGTCTTAATCTTCGACTTCCCAGCCTCCAGAGTGTGAGAAATAAATGTTTTTGTTCATAAGTACTCGATCTATGATCTTTTGTTATAGTGACCCAAATGGACAAAGATATAAATGCAAAAATGTTTCTTGTTTGGGTATAATGATATTTCAGTTATCCAAGTATGGACATTCTTCCTGATTCCTAATAAGTATAAAATTATTGTAATTCCATCACTCACAGCTTACTCCTAGGAACTAGTGAGGACTTTTCCCGTCCTCTGAATTAAAGCTTGGATTTCAAAAATTGTCCTTTCTATGGAAATTCAAGGAAAATAATTCAAATGATGAAACTACCTATGGTTCGTATTTTTAGGGGTTTTTTTTTCCTCTTTAGGCTACAAGATTACACTTTTCTCCTCTATAACTACACAACTCATAGGCAGCTCAAAGCAATTTGACAAGCAGCTTTTGACTAAAGAACTCCTGATAACCAATGCACACATCACTTGTTTTTGTAAAGTTCTTCAATAAGTTGGGGATTTTACTTACAGCACAAAACACCAAAACTTGTTTTAAGTTAAAGAAGTATGGTGTTTTAAAAACATATTCACACAATTTTTGACACCCCTCCTTTCAAGAAGTGGAACCTAATTCCCCTCCTTTTGAATGTGGACTGGACTTGGTGAACTGCTTGGGATGAGTGGAATGTGGTACAAAGGATGCTATGCTGCAACCAAGGCTAGGTCATTAGAAAAGGATTGCTTCTGCTTGGCTCTCATTGTCCTGGATCACTTGCTGGAGGTGGGGAGGCATGTGGGGAGCGAGCTGCCATGTCATGAGAACACTCGTACATCCCTAGGAGAGGTTTATGTGGAAAAAACCTAAACCCTGCCCCCAAAACCAAGTCACATGTGGGAGCCATCTTTAAAGGGAATCCTCCAGCCCCACCAAGTCTTCAGAGGGCTACAGCCTCTGAGAGACCCCAAACCAGAACTACGCAGCTAAGCCTCTCCAGAATTGCTGACCCATAGAAACTGCCAGAGATAATAAATGTTTATTGTTGTTTTAAGCTACTAAGTTTTGGGGAAATCTGTTGTGCGATAATAGATAACTAATACAGGAAGCAATTAGCAGAGGATACTATTCTATTCTCGAAACTCTATTCTTGAAATGAAAATAATAATTATTGTACAATCAGTAAACTCTTTTTTTCCAGCTATTTACATTTTATTCTCATTCATTTGGATCACATAAATCCCACCCAAAATGCTCTGAATCTCTACTTTTCTTTCCATCTGTTCACATTCCAAAGGTTGATATGCATTATTTGCATGTGAATGCATGGATGGGAATGGAGCAGGAATGCCAAAAAGGGTTAAGAAAATTGAAAGTTAGATACAACTCCCCTATTACACATTAAATATTTTACACCTTTTATCTCCTTTGAAATCCCCTTTTTGTCTTGGAGAAAATGCTTTAGTTTTGGATTGGTGTTAGCTTCTTTTAGGTACTAGCTTCTTCTAGGGCCTTATAATTTCTTGGGTGAATTACTGGTAAGTTCTCACCTTTTGCCCTCCGGCAAAATTCTCTTCTAACTTAGGCACGGATCTGACTATATCACCTTTTCACTCAAAACTTTCAAAGATTACTCATTGTATTCTGGATTGAGGTCAGTCATCAAACACCCTACTCCATGTGTGGTCATATACAGGGCTTAAAATAAGGCAGTGTTTGGGAAAATGTTTTATCAACCATAAGGCATGTACAAGTATGACATATCCCCTTTCTTAATGTTCTAGAATACCTCATAATGTCTTCCATTTCCTAAGGAATTAGAATCCATTGGTAACCCCGGTTTAGTAATACCTGTTTTCCTTGGGTTGTGAGGTTTACTGGAATCTTTTAGATTTATTTTTTATTTTTATTTTTATTTTTTAAAGATTTTATTTATTTATTTGGCAGAGAGAAAGAGATCACAAATAGGCAGAGAGGCAGGCAGAGAGAGAAGGGGAAGCAGGCTCCCTGCTGAGCAGAGAGCCTGATTCGGGGCTCGATCTCAGGACCCTGAGATCATGACCTGATCCGAAGGGAGAGGCTTAACCCACTGAGCCACCCAGACGCCCCGAACCTTTTAGACTTTTTGCCATTTTCTTCATAATACAAGACTGCCTATTCTCTCCTATCCCTCTGCTAATCTTCATGATGGGTTTGGAGATACTAACTCATTGTTTTTTTTAAGAAGAGAATTTCAAAGGAGAGTAAACTCATTTCTAGTCATGGTGGCTGTTAATGTAATCTACCTGAAATTGAGGATGGGAGTCAGTGAGCAACATCTTCCTGTAAAACAGTGTAGGGGAGGAAAATTTCTTTTTCCTTCTGCCCTTCTAGTTTCTCTGCTGGGGCTCTGTAACAAAAGACAGATTAATAAGAAAAAAGAAATAAGTACAAATTTATTTAGTGTAAGTTTTACATGACATGGGAGCCTACACAAGACCTGAAGAAGCAGTTAAACCTTAACATTTTTGTACTAGGTTTGGTGACAAGTGGAAAGTCATGGAAAAATGTGATAATACAAAAAGTATGAGCTAAGGGTAATAAACGGGGGGACATTTAGCAAAGTCTGTTCAGATTCCTCCCACTACCCCCATATTTAGAGATAAGGAAGCTCTTTTCCTCTGGGTATGGGGTGGGCACCTCTCACATGAGGGTCTTATGATTGGCTTTAGGGGAGAAGGTCAGAGAGTCCTTCCAACATCTATTTCCCAAGATCCCTCAGCTTAAAATATTTAATATGCCAAGATGCCATATTTTGGGGTAATGTGTCCTAAACCCCATCACCAGCAAACCACAAAAATCATGTCTGGACTCATGTTGAAATCATATGGTGCCAATAGTCAGTCATTTTTCAGCATTACACTGAGTGTGATCTTTGGAAATCTGCTTATGTGCCAGTTATTAAATTTTTACTTTCAATTTCAGACCCAGTCTATTATATTCTGTTCTGCATTTCTGCTTTGCCAGCAGCTCCCTGTTAGGCTCTGTCAAAGGGGCTGCTGAGGAAGACTGCAAAACCAGAGGAGAGAGAGGGACTGGCTTCTGCCTGTTTGTTTTCTCTTTGCTTCCTGTCTACTTGTGGCTCCTGTGGAGCATCATTCCAGCAACGCCTCTTCATCCCTGAACAGCAGTTCCTTCCCACAGTAGCAGTTGACTCCACTTCAGAGTTTTCCAGCACCTGTACAACCAGCTTCATCCTCTCCCCACCACTAGCCCCAGCTGGTGGGAACCCTTTCCTTAGCTGTCTGGATTTCAGCTTCTCAGAACCCTCTTTTAAATTTTGAATTCCAACCTTTTACGTTTCTTCTCATAGCCCTAACAGTGTATGACAGCCATGAGAATGCCCTTCACACACCTTCGGCTATAGAGAGAATAATTAGGGTTGCTAGATTTCACAAATAAAAATACAGGATGGATACCAGTTAAATGTGAACAACAAATAACTTTGTAATGTAAGTACATCCAATGCAATATTTTGGGATATGCTTATACTAAAATTTTATTGTTTATCTGAAATTCAAATTTAACTGGATGTCCTATATTTTATCTGGCAAACCTAAGATTAATTAACCCAGGGCCCCGACTACTGCTCTTTGAAATCCATCCATTGCTGTGTCTGCTCTGAAACCATTCCTCCCCTGGCCCATTCCTGATAATGACTGAGCATGCCAGACCACCGAGGCAGATTCCTGGGACACCTGGGACTCCTGTGACTGGCAACTTTGGCTCAGCTCCTGTGACTGGCAACTCTCCTATGGCCTCGCAGAAACTTCCTTATATTTTATGGTCCCTTTCTCCTTCAGCCACTTTAGACATCTCAGTCTTACAGCTCTCTCAGCTCCCTCCAAGTTTCCTTTCACACAGGCATTTCCCCTTAGTGAAATCCTTGCAGGTTTAATCCTGTCTTAGTACCTAACACAAAGTAGGCTAACACAAAGTAGGAGGAGCTTCCTACAGTTAGTACTCTGTGAGGCTTTAGTATTTCTCTCTACTCTTTCAGTTACCTGGTAAAACAACTCACTACCTTGCTAACAATTCTTTATATTAAATCTTCTCTCTTGAAATAACTGGTGTGGTTTCTGTCTTTTGACTAGACCCACAGTCAAAGCTCAGGGTGCCCCTGAGCTTTGTGAAAACTTAATTTCTCCAGGAAGTTTAAGAGACTAAGCTGCTCCATTAAAGGGATGTGGGATGTTTATTTTCCCTTAACTTCCCTTGTTATTTAACGCAGTCGGCAAAAACAGGTTGAGCAGATGACTGCCTGTTATAAATGTGTCATTAGACATTTGTTATGTTGTGTTTGATTCTGGGAGTCACACTTGGACACGCAGACTAGAAGGGCTTCACAGGAAGGCAATCATGAAAATGACAAATCTTGAAGCCACTCCCAGTAAGGGGTATGTTTATTGAATCTGAAGAAAAGAAGACTGCAGGAAGATGGGGTTCTCAAATACTCAAAGGTCAGTCATATGGAAACTGGATTAAACTTATTTTGTATGGCTCCAAATGTTAGAACTGGAACCCATCAGCAGAACTAGAATGAGACATGAGATCAAAATTTGGCAACAATGCAAACCTGTGTTCCTTCAATATTTGCTAAACATTTATCTGGCAAGAGGAGAAACCATTTTTTTCCTACTAATAAAATTGTAGTTCTTTATGTTCAAAATAAAGGACTTATTACATGTGTTAACCTAACAATAATTGTTTCACTTTTTGAATTTTTTTTTCTAGTTTTTATATGACTCACAACTGCATAGTATAAATCACTTACACTCATAAAGTAAGAATAGAGGGAACATACATAGGTATCATTAAGTATCCTGTCCAAACATAGGTAAGAGTTCCTTCATCAGACTCTTATGTTGGCACACATTTTCTTGTTTTGTCCAATACTTACTGTAATATAATCTTCTTAGGTTATTTTACAATTATCTCAGTGGAAAAATCATGACCTAACAAAGGGTTTGTGATTTAGATAATAAACTAAACCACCTATTCCTAGTAAAAATACCATGGTATTATTGAGTTATCGAATTTCAGATGACCAGATCTTTATGCTTCACTGGGCAAATGTTGAAGTTGGGGGGACTAACCCTTATTCTGCTTGTGTTACTCATGAATTTGTCTCTCAAAAATACTCAACATGGGGCACCTCCGTGGCTCAGTTGTTAAACTTGGCGACTCGATTTCAGCTCTGGTCATGATCTCAGGGTCCTGAAATGGAGCCCTGCATCGGGAGTCTGCTTGTCCCTTTCCCTGTGCTTCTCCCCCACCCACTGCTTGTTCTCTCCCTCTCAAATAAATAAATAAATAGTCTTTAAAGAAAATACTCGGGGAGGCACCTGGGTGGCTCAGTCGTTAAGCATCTGCCTTCGGCTCAGGTCATGATCCCAGGGTGCTGGGATTGAGCCCTGCATCGGGCTCCCTACTAGGCAGGAAGCCTGCTTCTCCCTCTCCCACTCCCCCTGCCTGTGTTTCCTCTCTCGCTGTGTCTCTCTTTGTAAAATAAATAAATAAAATCTTTTAAAAAGAAAGAAAGAAAGAAAGAAAGAAAGAAAGAAAGAAAGAAAGAAAGAAAGAAAGAAAGAAAGAAGGAAAGAAAGAAAATACTCAACAAAGATAGCTTAGCGTAGAGGAAGAATATGTTTTTCAAATTTCCCCTTCGAGAGCACTGTCTACTTCCATGTAGCAGGACTGATTTACAGGACCTCAGTATTAGGAAGAATGGCACCATTTAACAACTGAGTTTAGGGATATTTTAGCATTACTTTTAAGAGTTTATTGATTTATTTGAGAGAGAGAATGAGAGAGAGATACAGAGAGAGCACACGAGTGGGGGGAGGGGCAGAGGCAAAGGAAGAAGCAGACTCCCCGTTGAGCAGGGAGCCCAATGCTGGACTCAATCCCAGGACTCTGGGATCATGACCTAAGTCAAAGGCAGACACTTAACTGACTGAGCCACCCTGGTGCCCCTTAGCACCACTTTTTGGTTAATGCTCAGGAGCTACGTGGTTTGTCTGTCCCTTAATTCAAATCTCCAGTGGGTAAAAACTACAGGGAGCATATTTCTGTGAGTACCTCACTAAGAACTAGAGTTTCTAAAAATAAATTGAGCTACCTTGCAAAGTAGAGAGTTCCTCAACATTGAATGCTACTTATCATAGACATTACAGAAAAGAATTCTGCACGTGGAAGGAAGATAAACTGGAATAATAGATGGGAATAACTTCATATAGATAAATGTAAAGTCCTTCTTGTGATATTTTAACAGGTTGTTGGAGACTGACAAAACAATGGTTCATATGAAAGTGATATTAGGAAATCTTCTGTGATGCTTGAAGATAAAGCAAAAGATGTATGGCCTTTCAATGTCATACATTGTTCAAGAGGCCCCTTGTAGGACTTTTTAATTTTCTAGGAGAGTGTAAAGAGTTTGGCTTTGTTATTTACTATTGATTAAAGCCCAGACACTATGAAGGTACCTGTTAACTTATGGGTTTTTACCTGATAGAGATGCAAATAATTTCTCTTTGGCAGGAAAAAAAATAATCTCAGAATGTATGCTTTATTGCTTTATTGGATGTTAACTAGATTTTTTTCCTAACTAAAAAAAAATGCAAAACTTATTGCAATGTGCCTTTCTTGATGGACTATAAAATTCTCAGTTCTTCAAATGTTTTCAAAATCAGCTTTATTAACCTACTGCTTCTTTCATTAATTAATGAGTTAAATTTTTTTTACCTGTGTTCATTCTGTATGTCTATAAAAATCATGTTTTTAACTTTTGAAAAAATTGTATTTGACAATGACATGCATTAAAAAGTGAAATGATTGTTCAAATGGCAAATACGATATTAATAAATCCAGACTTCAGATACACACTGTTCCCTGAACTAATCAGTTGGCATCTGTGGCATTTGATTCAATTCTGGATAACTCACTTTTGGAGGGATATTGTCTAAACAGAGACAAGAAGAGGATCTAGGATGATGAGGGGTCTTGAAAACCTTTTAGATGAGGTATTTATAGAACAAAGAAAGATGCACTGTGAAGCTTTAAAATTTCATCTCTGACTCTATCAAATACGACAAATCACAGTACTGTATGAATTGAAGAAAGTCATTAAACTTTCTGGGTCTCAGTTTCTTTATCTGTAAAATGAGTGAGTTGGACTAGATCTAAGATAATTGTACTCAATATTTAAAGTTTATTGACTAAAGGCAGGATTAAATTTTTTCATGCATTTCCCAAGAACATGATAAGCTTTCTGGTTAGAAGTTACAGAAAATTGATTTTTGGCTGAGTGTAAGAAAAACTTTCTAACTGTGGGAAATGTTAAGAAACAGAACAAGCTGTCTTCTGAAGTACTGAGTACTGGGGCCATTTTGGAAGATCCATTGAGATACACAAGTAGACTTACCTTGCTGGTGCCATTAAGCTACACGGCCTGAGACATGTATTGCACAGTCTGGATTAAACCCAGGCATGTCTTTTCTTGTCTCCCAGAATGACTTCCAAATGACTAACTTGCATTTCTAAAGATTTCTTTTTTCTGATTTTGTGTTTTTGTTTTTTTCTATTTCTTGGCCAAGTCTGCTACTCTGGCTTTGTTTTCAATAACTTATGGTCAGGCACAGTTGTGTCCTGGAACAGATCATACTGGCTTGTGAGGATTAAATACATGCATCTCTTCCCAATTCTAGGATAGTGGCATTGTGCTGGTAGCTTGAAGATAGTCTTCATGGGAAAATTTACACAACAAAAATAGGTAAATGCTATACATCAGGGCTTGTTTTGGGGAGAGCTGGTATATCTAAACTGATGCTTCTCTTTTCACAACTGGGTCCAGTCACTGGTAGGTCCATGTCCTGTTTCTAACCATTAAACTGGTCTCAACTGCATAATCTAGAAAGCATCCTTGTAAAACTTGTGGTTCGCACCATGTCACATTCTTGAGCCAGACCCAGGACTGCTAAGCAGGTCTTGATTCCATGGTTAAGAAAGGGCCTTGCATAAATATAATTCTGATATGCACATGGTTGATTATTACAGGGAACATGGCTCTATGATCTGACCATTTGATGATCTCTGCAGGTGGATAATGGGGATCTGTTTTCTGTCACACAAGAGATGAGAGCTAATCCAGTTTGTCAGTCTCTTTGTTTGTCCATTTGTGAGAACAAATTAAGAAAATATTATGTGCCAACTAGAAAGCACTTGTGCTTACAGTCCTTTGAAAACTGGACTGGTGAGTTTTTTGTTTCTATGTTTACTCTTGACCTGTAGCTCAGGTTGTAGAGCTAAAGCCAGGCAGTTTTCTTAATTGAGAAAAGCTTTTATCTTTTATTGTGTATCTCAAATATTTTCTTACCACTGGAGGACAGTAATAAAATTGATTATAATGTCTTTTAAATTAAAGAAACTCTGTTTTAATTGACTTAGAGGATAAACCAATTATTTATACCTACAGTATGCTTACATATATCTAATATTTCCAGAATTCCTAGAAAATAAACTAAGTTTCTAATACCCTAAATATTTTAGACTTTTAACAAAAATTTTTTTCAGAAAGTGCCAACTCAGAGGTGCCTGGCTGACTCAGTCAATAGAGCATATGACTCCTGACCTTGGAATCTTGAGTCTGAGCCCCATGTTGGGTGTAGAGATTATTTTTTAAAAAGTCCTAACTCAGAAGCATTTTATATGATAATCTAAATACAAGTATGTAATATATAATACATAATCTAAATTCACATGATTAAGATGATTCTTTGGATAAATCAGACTAGTTTTAATAATGGTTTAAGAAAAAATATATCTTTTCCTCTGATCTGAGTAGTAGTAAATATAGTTGTACATTTTATTTTTTAGAAGATGTAGGTTTGTTTTCTGAACTTCAGTGACTTCCTGCACTAATTTATTGATGAAATAAGTTAATATGACTTTTTATAATATTAAGGATTATGAAAAATGTAAAATTATGTGTCTAAGTAAACTGAATTATGATTTTAACAATCTTTTTCCTATCAACAGTCATGTTCTACAGTATGTTGGCTCAACTATCACTTCTAATATCTTTAACTTAAATTTAAAATATTGGGCTGGGGGAGGAGCAAGATGGTGGAGGAGTAGGAGACCTAAATATCATCGGGTCCAAGGAGTTCAGCTAGATAGTTATCAAACCATTCTGAACACCTAAAAACTGAACAGGAGATCAAAGAAAGAAGAGCAGCAATTCTAGGAACAGAAAAGCGACCACTTTCTGAAAGGTAGGACGTGCAGAGAAGTGAATCCGAGGTGATGTACGGGAAGAGAGACCGTGGGGGAAGGGGCTGACTCCTGGCAAGAAGTAGAGCAGCAGAGCACAAAATCAAAACTTTTAGAAATCTGCTCTACTGAGGGATGTCACTATAGAGGCTCAGCAGGGGCTGGAGCCCTTACAAGGACAGTGTGGTCTCAGGACCCGTGTGGTCACAAAAAGACCAGGGGTGCCGGAGTGTGACAGAGCTCCCAGATATCGGAGAAGGGAAGCCGGCTACAGAGACGGAGCCAAAGAGTAGGCTCTCAGCTCAGAGTTACCTTAAAGTGTCATCCAAGCCACAGTCGGGCCACTGCACTTCGAGCAAGGTCCCCACAAGTGGCAGATCCAAGGAGACCCCCTCCTTCCTCCTCGAGGGGGAGTGGGGCGGGAGCACGCTACAGGTATCAGCTGGGTTTGGAGACCACAAACGGGGCCGTGCACCAGAGATAGAAACACTCAGTCACAGGCTGGGCAAGCACAGAATACGGCTGGAGACCAGGGAGACAGGAGGAATTGACTGCTTTTCTCCGAGGGCGCATTGAGGAGTGGGGCCCCAAGCACTCAAGTCCTACAGGGCTGGAGATTAGGAGGCCACCATTTTCAGTCACATCCTCCAAAGATATATGGAAAGGGGTCAGGGAACAAAAGCTACAGAGAGTGAACACAAGCAGATTACTTAGCCTGGCCCCTGGCAAGTGTGGTGCAATTCCACCCCGGGCAAAGACATTTGAGAATCACCAAAACAGGCCCCTCCCCCAGAAGATCAGCAAGAATATCTAGCCAAGACCAAGCTCACTGACTAATGAGAACTGCAGAACTTCAGAGCAACAGGAATATAGCACATAGAATTCCTGGCTTTCTTCCCATGATTCTTTAGTCTTTCAAAGTTAAATTTTTTAAATTTTATTTTTGTCTTATTCTATTTTTTAAATTTTTCCTCTTTCCTATTTTAACGTTTTTTAACTATTTTATCTTATCAATATCTTTTTAAAAATCTTTTTAAATTTCCATTGTTATAGTCATATTCTATCCCTTCATTGCATTTAATCTTATTTTTTGTATACATATAGGTTTTTCTTTCTTTAAAATATTGGGATACAGTTTCTTCTAATACATCAAAATATACCCTAAATCTAGCACATGGCTTTGTTTGGGTCTCCAGTTTGATCACATTCTTTCCTCTTTTTTTGTTCTTTTTTCAACCAACTTCTTATCAATTCCTTTTTTAGAATCTTTTTTAATTTTCATCTTTACAGTCATAGTACATCCCCTCATCCTATTTACCCTTATTTTTGTGTATATATAAGTTTTTCTTTCTTAAAAATTTTAGGAGGCAGTTTCTTCTAACAGACCAAAATATACCCCAAATCAAGTGTACGGCTCTGTTCTATTCACCAGTCTAATATATGTATATGTGTGTGTGTGTGTATATATATATATATATTTTATATTTTATATATATATATTTTATATTTATATTTATATTTATATATATATATATATTTTCCCCCCCTCCATTCTTTTCCCCCTGGTTTCAGGTCTCTTCTGATTTGGTTAGTGTATATTTTTATGGGGTTGTAACTACCCTTTTAGTATTTTGTTCTCTCATTCATCTATTCTTATCTGTATAAAATGGCAAGGTGGAAAAACTCACCTCAAAAAAAAGAACAAGAGGCAGTACTGACTGCTGGGGACCTAATCAATATGGACCTTAGTAAGATGTCAGAACTAGACTTCAGAATGACCATTATAAAGATGCTAGCTGGGCTTGGAAAAAGCATAGAAGATACTAGAGAATCTCTTTCTGGAGAAATAAAAGAACTAAAATCTAACCAAGTTGAAATAAAAAAAGCTATTCATGAGGTGCAATCAGAAGTGGAGGCTCTTGGGGCGCCTGGGTGGCTCAGTGGGTTAAAGCTTCTGCCTTCAGCTCAGGGCATGATCTCAGGGTCCTGGGATCGAGCCCCACATTGGGCTCTCTGCTCGGCAGGGAGCCTGCTTCCCCCTCTCTCACTCTGCCTGCCTCTCTGCCTACTTGTGATCTCTCTCTCTCTCTGTCAAATAAATAAATAAAATCTTTAAAAAAAAAAAAA
>CM052899.1:81913366-81928735 GCA_028534135.1 Potos flavus
CTTACATCATACACAAAAATAGACTCAAAATGGATGGAAGACCTCAAAGTGAGAAAGGAATCCATCAAAATCCTTGAGGAGAACACAGGCAGCAACCTCTTCGACCTCAGCCACAGCAACTTCTTCCTAGAAACATCGCCAAAGGCAAGGGAAGCAAGGGCAAAAATGAACTATTGGGACTTCATCAAGATCAAAAGCTTTTGCACAGCAAAGGAAACAGTCAACAAAATCAAAAGACAACTGACAGAATGGGAGAAGATATTTGCAAATGACATGTCAGATAAAAGGCTAGTATCCGGGGCGCCTGGGTGGCTCAGTGGGTTAAAGCCTCTGCCTTCAGCTCAGGTCATGATCTCAGGGTCCTGGGATCGAGCCCCAGATCAGGCTCTCTGCTCAGCGGGGAGCCTGCTTCCCCCTCTCTCTCTGCCTACCTCTCTGCCTGCTTGTGATCTCTCCGTCAAATAAATAAATAAAATCTTTAAAAATAAAAAATAAAAAATAAAAGGCTAGTTTCCAAAATCTATAAAGAACTTCTCAAACTCAACACCCAAAGAACAAATAATCCAATCAAGAAATGGGCAGAAGACATGAACAGACATTTTGGCCAAGAAGACATTCAAATGGCCGAGAGATACATGAAAAAGTGCTCAACGTCATTCGGCATCAGGGAAATACAAATCAAAACCACAGTGAGATACCACCTCACACCAGTCAGAACGGCTAAAATTAATAAGTCAGGAAATGACAGATGTTGGTGAGGATGCAGAGAAAGGGGAACCCTCCTACACTGTTGGTGGGAATGCAAGCTGGTGCAGCCACTCTGCAAAACAGTATGGAGGTTCCTCAAAAAGTTGAAAATAATGTTACCATTCGACCCAGCAATTGCACTACTGGGTATTTTCCCTAAAGATACAAATGCAGTGATCTGAAGGGGCACATGCACCCAAATGTTTATAGCAGCAATGTCCACAAATAGCCAAACTATGGAAAGAACCTAGATATCCATCAACAGATGAATGGATAAAGAAGATTGTGGTATACACACACACACACACACACACACACACACACACACACACACACACACACACCCTCCCAATGGAATACTATGCAGTCATCCAAAAATGAAATCTTGCCATTTGCAATGATGTGGATGGAACTAGAGGGTATTACGCTAAGTGAAATAAGTCAGTCAGAGAAAGACAATTATCATATGATCTCTCTGATATGAGGAACTTCAGAGACAGGGTGGGGGGTCATGGGGGCTAGGGAGGGAAAAAAATGAAACAAGATGGGATTGTGAGGGAGACAAACCATAAGAGACTCTTAATCTCAGGAAACAAACTGAGGGTTGCTGGGGGGTGGGAGGGTAGGGATAGGGTGGCTGGGTTATGGACATTAGGGAGGGTATATGCTACGGTGAGTGCTGTGAATTGTGTAAGACTGATGAGTCACAGACCTGTACCCCTGAAGCAAATAATACATTATATGTTAATAAAAAAAATAAAGAAATAAAAAATAAAATAAAATATTGGACTAACGTTAAATATTTGGGTACCTAGATTATTTCTAATAAGATAGAATGCTAAAGCATTGATTACTAAATATAGTTTTTAAATATATATACTTTTGTTTCTTATTCTATTGTACTATAGAGTGGCAAACCTTTTATCATGTTAATAAACATGTTTATTGGGACGCCTGGGTGGCTCAGTTGGTTAAGCGGCTGCCTTCAGCTCAGGTCATGATCCCAGGGTCCTGGGATCGAGTCCCACATCAGGATCCTTGCTCGGCGGGGAGTCTGCTTCTCCCTCTGCCTCTGCCTGCCACTCTGCCTGCTTGTGCTCTCTCTCTCTGACAAATAAATAAATAAAATCTTAAAAAAAAATAAAAAAATAAAAATAAACATGTTTATTTACGCTTGTATAGAACACTCAATTATCAATTACCCATCTCCCAGTTTTTTCTGTACAATAGGGGTTAGTTTGTTTAAAAGTTATAGTTAATATGTGTGATTAAGATCATATTGGGAGCGATAATGGCAATAGTATAAGCAATAATTAAAAGAAGAACAACAAATGATTGCAAAATAAAGGAATTTGTTTAAAGTGAGTTTTGTTCTAAAGGCAAATGTGTATTCCAGAACATGAAATAGGATAGGGAAAGACAAAATTTGAATGGATACAGAAAATAGTAGGTTTACTGAATGTTAGCCATATTTGTCATGGTTGTCTAAAAAGAAGCAATAAAATATGTTAAAATTTGGCAAAATTCTGTCAGATTTGATGGGCTTATTCAAAAGATAATTTTTTTAAAAAGGAACTTGGAATCCTTTATTGCAAAATATTGAATTAATGCAAAAATAGAATTTGGCTTTCTCTTTATTAAAATGATAAACCAATCTTAGAGTTTTTAAAAGGGGTAATAAGCAGTGATTATTTACCTTTTGTGTAATACATATAGATAGCAAAATTTATATTGCACCAGAGTAAGTTTCTATACTTCGTGTTGATTTTATCATGCCTGTGATTATTTTTTTAAGGACAAAGAACAAAATCTCCTCACATGTAAAAGAGCTAAGATTCCTTAAAATTGTTTTACCTACTTCTATGTTTATTTTAAAATATTATATTGTTGCTTTAATAAATAGGTAACTAAACTTTTTATTTCAAGCACTCAATCTTATCTTAATCATGAACCAAATCTCCTCTGTTGAATCTATTGCTTTTGCTTTGCTACGATTTAGATTTAGAAAAAACAAAATTCTCAGAATGTCCTTACACTTCAGTCTACTTTGGAGATTCCCAAGGAACCTCTGGAAAGTCACTAAGAGTTTGTTTTTGAACCTTATAAGATAATGTTAGGAATAGTTAGGTTTGGGGGGTAGCTCAGTATTGTTTAATAAGCTCAGTACTGTGGTAAGATTAGCATGGGAAGAGTTGTCCAATCAGAAGGGATGCTCAGCCTTCCCTAAGTTAAGGTAGAAAAAAAAATTTTTTTTAAGAGTTTATTTATTTATTTATTTGACAGAGAGAGATACAGTGAGAGAGGGAATGCAAGCAGGGAGAGTGAGAGAGGGAGAAGCAGGTTTCCCACTGAGCAGGGAGCCTGATGCAAGGCTAGATCCCAGGATCCTGGGATCATGACCTGAGCTGATGGCAGATACTCATCGACTGAGCCACCCAGGAGCCCTGAGGTAAAAAACAAAACAACAACAACAAAAAAAACTAAGATTTTATTATTTATTTGAGAGAGAGAGAGTGAGAGAACAAGCAGGGGGAGGGCAAAGGGAGAGAGAAATGTAGCTCCCTGCTGAGCAGGGAGCTGACACAGGGCTAGATCCCAGGACCCTGGAATCATGACCTTAGCTGCAGGCAGAAGCTCAACCAGCTGAGCCATCCAGGCACCCTGTCCTTGCCCTTCTTATCCTTGGAGAGACATTGATCAAACCCTATGAGTCATGCACATATTAGACAACATTGTTCTCCTCCATTCTAATAGTCTAGTAACTGCAATAAATTAACTGTATCCATTCCGCCTTAGGGGTCCTTTCTGGTTTTCTCTCATGTTTGCCTCAAGGTGTCTACTACAAGTTACAAGCTATAAATCGGATCTTCAAAATAAAGTCTTAGAGCCTTGAGGAAAGGACTGTACTGGGTACTCCAACTACTGATACTTCAAAAAATGTACTCCTAAATACAAGTCTTCTGAGTTGACAAGCCCTTTTGGTCTGTACCAGGGTTCTGAGTCAGGATTTCCAGGACTCTAATGCTGATGCAAGATGCAGTGGAACTAGAATTAATTACAGGATCAAAAGAACTGAAAAAGGAGATGAAATAGTTACAGTTATTTGTTTGGAATATTGTTAGTATTTTTTTAATGCTCTACTTTCTGATGGCTATATTAGTAATTTTTAGGCGGCAAATGTTTTTTTAAAGGAATTCTTTTCTTTTAGAGGGATGTGCTGAAACATATTTATATGAAATGATATGATATTTCAGATTGGCTTCAAATAATCTGGGTGTGAGAGTGAGGAGGTAGATGAAATTAATTTGCTGTGTTGATAATTGTTCGGCAGGGTGATAGGTACATGAGGGTTGATAATGCTAGTCTCTTTACCTTTTTACCTGTTTGCTATTTTTCTACAGTAAAAACTGGTTAAAAAATCACGTTATCAGGATACCTGTCTGGCTCAGTTGGAAGAGCATGAGACTTTTGACCTCAGGGTTGTGAATTCCAGTCCCACATTGGGTGTAGAGATTACTTAAAAATAAAATTTTAGGGGTGCCTGGGTGGCTCAGTCAGTTAAGTGTCTGCCTTTGGCTCAGGTCATGATCCCAGGGTCCTGGGATCGAGCCCTGCGTCTAGCTCCCAGCTCAGCCAGGAGTCTGCTTCTCCCTCTCCCTCTGGCTGCTGCTTCCCCTACTTGTGTGCTCTCTCTCTCTCTCTCTGTGTCGAATAAACAAATAAAATCCTTAAAAATAAAAAATAAAAAAATAAAATCTTATAAAACATTCTATTATCACAAATTTTCCTGTGTTTTTAAGCTCTTCACAGTCATTATTTCAATATTCACATCTTATTTCAAAATATATAAAATGACTACTATTCATCTTCATTGTTGAATTTAGTTTGCTTTCAAATTTTTATTATTATAAATAATACTGGAATACACCTTTTAATGCATTAACTTTTCACTATATTTTGAATTATCCCTAGAAGAAGACTTGGTGGATCAAGAAGTATGAAACTCTAAGGCTCTTGATCATGAAGCTATTTGATTTCCTAAATGTCTTTACCAATATACACCACACCCTCATTGGTACTGGGTATTTTACTTTTTCAAAATATTTTCCAATTTTGTGAGGGGGATAGTGTCTCATTGTACTTTCACTTGAGAATTATTTCCAGAAGGCTGTTCCTATGCTGCTGCTTTAAGTTTTCATATCTTGTGTTCACTTTTGCTTGGATAATCATTCCTACTGGGTATGGACTTAGATATCTGGCTGCTGATGGTCATGATCCCTTGCCCCTGAGCCAAGGGAAATTCCTGGGTGCTTCAACACCGTGACCTTGAAATTTTCTGGCTCCTGGTTTGAAAAGAAGAGCCAGGCAAGTGAGAGGAAATGGTACTGAGTGGCACAAATGAAGCTCAGAGCCAGTAGGATAGATCACGGCCTCAAGTGTGTCTGGAGCTAGGAGGCTGGGAAGACATACTAGGGTTCACATGTGAAACTTAGCTCAGAGGTGGCTTAATACTTCCCAACATGGCCTCTGCCACTAAAACGGGAAGGAAGAGTGAGGTTTCTAGGCTGGCCAATATTTTTAACTTAAAGCTGGATATCGCAAATGTCAGTGCAATTGATTAAACACAAAGTATGCTTAGAGACCGCTCTTAGTTTGCCTGATTTTGAGACTACAACAGGAGAGTTAAGTTATCAACTTTCTGTAGGTGGTATTAATCTGTCTGAAGGAAACCACCTGCCAACATGGATCTACTCACTTTTTTTTAAGTCAAACTTTGTTGGATACAATATAAAGATTTCTACATTACTCCCGTATTAAATCTTGGGATGACATCTTAAAAGAGACAATTTAGGGGGAAAAGGGTGGTGGGGCAGGAGAGTGGCTAACAGAGATCCTCTGTGAACATCAGTACTGTTTTAAAAAAATCTATTCAAGAAATTATCTCTCCTGGTTGCTGTACTTGATAAACAATTTTTTATTTATGAATCTGTCAGGAAAATTTGTGAAAGACTTTGAAAGGGGCAAAAGATTACTGGGTATCCTTTGGATGGAAAGTTCGGAATTGTCTGGAAGACCTTTGGGGCTTATCTGATTTTATAGGGATCTATGCCTTTCATTGCCTTTGACTAGGCAGGCTACTTTACAACTCTTGTAAGTTGTAGGAAACTGATAGTAATGCAAATGATTCTTGTCCACAGAGATGCAAATAGGTTTTGTTTTGTAAAGATGCATTTGATTTTCCCTTGCAGAAAAGAATATTCTAACCTTTACATTTATTGGCCTATGAAGTTTTGCCACCATTAGCAACTTCATTTTCTCATTCCCAATTTATTGAGTATCTAAGTGTCTGTTCTTCAGATTTTTCCTTTAAACTGGTTGTAACATCTTACAGGTTTCCTTATTAATAAAAGAGTTCTATAAAATCTTTGGCAGTGTTCATTTCATATTTGTACAGGAGACTTGATTTTAATTAAAAAAATCATTCTTTAACAACCCAAACCTCAATTAAATATGTATTAATTCTTTTCAGCAGCCATTAATAATGTTTTGTTTTGTTTTGTTTTGTTTTGTTTTGTTTTCCCTCGAGGACGCCTCATATTTTTTCTGGCAACTGTGAAAGGATACCAGGTTCCAGAACTGAAACAAATCTCCACCTCCAAAGTGGATAGATCCGTCTCTTGACTACTCCGCTATAAAGTAAAACAATGTGTGAGGTTAGCCTGGACTAAGCCTGACTTTGCAGAACTTCTAAGGACATAAGTGCAAACTTTGCTTTGGGAAAGGCTTTGTCCCTTTTCTTTTACTTTTTTTAAAGATTATTTATTTACTTATTTATTTGACAGAGAGAGAGATCACAAGTAGACAGAGAGGCAGGCAGAGAGAGAGGGGGAAGCAGGCTCCCTGCTGAGCAGAGAGCCTGATGCGGGGCTCAATCCCAGGACTTTGTCTCTTTTCTTTTTTAATTGTTATGGACAAAAAGTGGCTTTACATATAATTTAAAAAAGGAATTAAACTAAAAAAAGAAAAGTGCAGCCATTGCTTACCCATAGAAGTCTTTGCAAGTATTCAAAATGCAAGGGAAAAGCTGAGAGAAAAGATGGAAGAAAGTGAAGGGCGATGTATGAGACAGTGATGATCTTTTGAGGTGAGCTGTGTGGAGCTGTGTTATCCCTCATAAAGTCTTGTAGCTGGGCACTAACTGGGCTTCCAGGGCTGAAGAGAGTCAAGTCATTTATAAATGTTCTGAGCTGATATTTAGAGTGGATTTAGGAAGAGGATCATATTGAGAACAATGGCATGGTTTTTTGTTTTTTGTTTTTTGTTTTTTTTCCCCAAATACTTTTATTTTATTTTTTCAGTGTTACAAGATTCATTGTTTATGTACCACACCCAGTGCTCCATGCAATACGTGCCCTCCTCAATACCCACCACCAGGCTCGCCCATCCCCCCACCCCAACTGGCATGGTTTTTAAAGTTTTCCTGAAGTATCTGAATGGTAAAGTGTTTACAGAGGAAGGGACCAGGTAAAAAGATGAGCAGAGAGAAAAACAAAGAGTGTAAGGTAGGTGTCTTCCTCTCCATACCCCTTCAAGGGCTTCATCCTTTAAGATTTTGGAGGAAAGGTGAGCAGTCTCATCAAGAGTCTAATCTTGAGCAGTCCATCTGAGAGCTGCTTTTCCACAGGCCATTCTCATGTACATCCCAACTGCCCACAGTAAAAGGAAGTTTCTAGGCTGATTGCTAAAGATGACTGTTCCCATAACCCAAGGAAAAGCTCTAAAGTTAAACTTCATATGGGCTTTCTTCAGACATTCTCCAGGTCCTAACTCAGTTCTCCAGCTCTTTGAGAATGTACCACTTTCAAGGAAATCAAGTACCTATGTTTAAGAGCCCAGGTTGTGGCAGGAAACAAATGAGTTTAAATCCCAGCTCTATGATTTGTTAGTTGTGTAATTACAGGGTTGAAGGGCTAAACTCTCTGTGACTTGGTTTACCTGTCTATAAAATGGGGACTATGATCCTGTTGGCCTCACAGGGATGTTGTGAGGTTTAAATGCATTAATTTAGGTAAAGCACTTAGAATAGTGCCTGAAACTAGTAAGTGCTAGATAAATGTTAGCTGTTAAGAAGCAGTGTGTGATTAAGAGCTGGACTCAAATCCTGACTCCACCACTTACAAACTATTATGGCAAGTCACTGAACTCTGTACCCAGTTCCTCAACTGCAAAATTGGTAAATCATAGTTCCTAACCCATAGAGTTGTCATGAGGATTAAATGAGTTATATGTGTAAAGTACTTCATAGAACATGGAAACAAAGTACATGTTGTGTTAAGTAATCATTATTACTACACCCATAATTATTAAATATTACTGTTTTTATGTATACTTCCTTAATGCAACCTTAACTTTCCTTTTAGAAAACTCCACCCCAATGGAGGAGAAAAGGTGGGAGAGTACCCTATAAATTAAAAGAGACTTATTGGAAAGATAAATCATTCACATTGTATAAGCCTTATTTGGATCCCGATTCAAGCAAACAAAGGTAGAAAAAGAAAACCAAAGACAGTCATTGGACAATCAAAAATGTGAATACTGACTGGATATTTGATGTTTTAAGAAACTATTATTAATTTTTTAGGTAAGATAAGAATACTGTGGTCACGTAAAAAAAAAGTCAACATTTTTTAGTTGAGAATGAAATCATTCATGCTGGGGATTTGCTTTAAAGTTCTGTGTGTAATGCAGGAGGGTAAGATTAGTCAAAGATTGTGAATGGGTGATGGGAACACGGAGATTTGTTAAATCTATTGTCTTTTTTCTGTACATCTTAATTTAAAAAAAAAAAAGGAGGAGGAGGACAAGAAGGAGGAGAAAGAAGATAACATCCCTAGGATCTGGTCTTATCCTAAGATTCATCTCTTTTCACTTGGCCTCCAATCAGTATGACCCAGCAATCTCCAGCAGTATATTTTCTAAAGTATGAATATTCTGTCCAGAGCAATATCACAGTGCCTTCAGCAGGACAGCTGAAGGAGGGCTTCAAGACTCAAATTTGAACCACCTCAAGTTTTCCCTCCAGTATGAGGTGTGAGGTGAAGATACAGTTTCACATCCCTGTGAGTAGTCCAGCGGGTATCTGATGTATAACACACATGCACATATACACACATACACCATTTTCCAAGGACAAAAACTAATTTTCAGAAGCAGTAGAGTCAAAATCCGTTTTTTACATATTCAACATAAGTTCAGAGCTGCTTCTTCCCAGGAAGGAGGTAGTTTTCACTGACATTTTTATGCAGGGAAGTATCAGTTCCCTTTGTTTGTATCCTGAGACCTATCATTGCATAAGAAATGGGATCCATCTCAGGGCAATCTACCTCTCCATGGACACCTTTAGGCTCACAAAGACCCGGAAAAAACTTTAGCATTTATGGTTTTTTCCCCTTTACTGTTTAGCCTCTACCTTCTGTTGTGGAGATAATAGAAATGCAAAAAGATGTGCAGGTTAATCTCCAAGCAAACCCCTGAGATTTGGGGAAGAGAGGACTGTGGGAAGTAAAGGGGGAAGACAGTTCTTTCAGTCACAAAACACATAATAGATGGTTAGAAATGGCCTTAAAGAGCATTTCACTGAGATGCACTGAGATGGATGCTTAGAAAGTCAAAGGGAGCATTTCCTGCAATCTTACACAACGCATTTATAATACATATTTAAATGACCTTTCTCATAAAAACTTGGCTAATAACAGAAGTCTTAAAAACTGAGAAAACAATTTTTAAAAAATGTTTTATCGCTGAATTACTATCTCAACCCCAACCTTTAAAAAAGTTTTATGAAAAAAATAAAATAAAAAAGTTTTATTACCATTATATTTATTATAGTTGTTAATAAACTAATTAATTTATTATAGTTATTTTATTTAGTTGTTTATTATATTATATTTATTTATTATATTCGTTATATTTATTTAGTTGTTAATTTCAAAATGACCTGCAGTTTGCTTGTGGCAGAAATCCTTCAGGCATACTTTACCAGCAGCTTATCAAGAGCAGAACCATGAAGTAGGCTTTCTCAAGGCAGGCAGTAAGGGGGAGCCTTGTCTAAAGAATTTAAAAACTGTAGTAAAATTAAGAGTTCATCTGCTTTTTATGATCACCATTCTCTGCAACTCTAAATAATGTCAATGATAAAATCATCCTCCCTAAAAAATCCTTTGTTGTTTAAATTCTAAGCAATTGCCGCAGTTACTGTTGGGTTTTAATATATAAGTAAAGCTTCAATTTAGCATTCTCCTCAATAAACATTGTATTCTCATCATTAAACATTCTCATCAATAAACATTGTATTCTATATAGAAATTCAGAGAATTTCTCATTACCCAATTTGCCTTTGATACACACGGACTCAGCCCCCACACATATCTTTAATAATAAGCCCAACAACCCCTGTGGTACTTCAGGTCTGCATTTAAAATTTTGACGTGTAGTAAATAATGATAGCACAGAAACTTTAAAGATGAAGCAATAGAACTCAAGTTACTTCAATTCTGCCATTCTGTGTGACCATTTGTTTTTAGTTGTGTGGTACTTCTGTTTACATGCAAATTTTAGCTTATATGCAAAATATTTTATTGACTTTGAATGCTATCTTTAAGAGAAAAATTTATTCTTTTAAAATTGTTCATTGTTTGGGGCGCCTGGGTGGCTCAGTGGGTTAAAGCCTCTGCGTTTGGCTCAGGTCATGATCTCAGGGTCCTGGGATCGAGCCTCACAACTGGCTCTCTGCTCAGCGGGGAGCCTGGTTCCCCCCTCTCTCTGCCCGCCTCTCTGCCTGCTTGTGATCTCTCTCTCTGTCAAATAAATAATAAAATAAAATCTTAAAAAGATAAAAATAAAAATTAAAATAAAATTGTTCATTGTTTTAAAGCCAAAAATAAATCAAGAAAATACAACATCAGTGATATAACTTAGTAGTTATCTAAATAAGTACCTTCTGCTGAAGTTGTGGTTTTATTAAAATGTACTCACTAGTTATTGGAAATTTTTTATGTGAAGTATTATTATACTATAACCAACAGATGACATTTCAAACCATTAGGTAGATACAAACTATTGAAATGACCAAAGATGCTGCTCTTATATTGCCAGAAGACATCAAAAGAGTAATAGTTGAACCTCACTCATTTTTTTTTTTTTTAAGATTTTATTTATTTATTTGACAGGGAGAAAGAGATCACAAGTAGGCAGAGAGGCAGGCAGAGAGAGAGGGGGAAGCAGGCTCCTTGCTGAGCAGAGAGCGTGATGCGGGCCTCGATCCCAAGACCCTGAGATCATGACCCGAGCTGAAGGCAGAGGCTCAACCCACTGAGCCACCCAGGTGCCCCAAACCTCAGTCATTTTCACCAAAGACTGGACATTCACCCTAAAGCAATAGATCAAATAATGCCAATTCTCACTACCAATTTCTCTGATATTTGCCAAGAAAAAAAAAACTTCAGAAAGTTTTACCAAACATAAATGAAATTTATGATAAATTTTTCTGGAGAAGATATTTCAGTGGGAAATATGTAACGGTGGAGCTATTTGAGAGCCATTAGAACTGATTCCAAAGAAACTAAGACGTGGAAATTATTGCAATTTCTGGAATTTACTGCAAAATGAGACTTTTATAAATTTCTGCTAAATTGAACCTTAGGTTTAAGACTTTCTGTAACTTTCTGTATACCTGTTACTTCCCATGAAATTAAAATAAATCAAAAGTGGTTTTTGATTAACTATGAATGAACAAAGATTGAGAAATCTGTTAAAATGCTTGTTAAACATGAGTGTGCAAAGATCAATATTCACAGAATCATTGACACATTGGTGACTTTTGCAATAAATACCACCATAGGCAGGCACAACTGGATAGGAGTAAAATGAAAGAGGCTAAAATGGATACTTTAAGAACTCTTAGAAGATAACATTTTAAAGAAATTGGCTAATTTAAGGAAGAATTTGAGAGTGGATGGGTTTTCTGCAGTATTGAGGACTGGAATCAAAGAAATACTGTTTTGTTAATGTTATCATGCTTCTATTTTTATCCCAGGTTCATAGGTCCTGGGACAACGTCAATTGCAGTTATAAAGGTCCCTTCTCTTGCTCAAAAAAAAAGATCTAGAGAGAACATCCTCCTAGAAAGTAGAAGGCTTTCCCCCACTTTCCCTACTTCCCACCATCAGAAGGATTTGTTGGGCAAAGTATATACACATTCAGTAGGTAAATAAAATCCTGCTTGCATAGGCATAGAGCAAGCAAAATGCTAATTAGTTCCCTCATTCTTAAAAGGCCAGACTTCCTTATGTCTGACTCCAGGCTCTCTCATTATATCCATCACATATTTGTTGCTGGTATCTTTGCAAGTATTTTCAACATCTCATTGTTCTATGAAAGTAAAGCCCATATAAAGTTAATCCACCTGGTAGCCTAGTCTTGGCAAAAAAAACCCTTCAGTTCAGTCTCCCAAAATAATTGAACATCAGTTCATACCTTATTGCAGACCGTTTAAGGAAAATTACTCTGGAGTTGGGATTTTATTAATAACACTTGGTAAATATCTTAATTTTTTCTTTCTAGAAGTCTCTCTCCATTTCTCACATATTTGGCAGCTACTCCCCAGATCTTTCATTTCTTCTCTCTTCCCCAATTTCTTCCCAAATCCAGGATGCTAACTTTGGTCCCATCTTCCCTTCCTCTGCCATATTCCAGAACTATTCACTTCTGGTAGCTGTAAACTCTGGCTTCCCTGTGAGGTGGCTATAGCGCTCTCATTTAAAACCTCAAATCTGCACAAGTCTGTGGGAAATACATTGGCCACAAAAGGAAGTCTGCTATACAGACAGAAGGGAAGTGATGTGAATTCCTATATGTTAACATCTTTATCTGTTCAAGAGCTTCCCCAAGGATTTTTTTGTCAAGTATACACCTGTCTGTGACCAAGTAGTTGATTCAAACTCTGGTGTGGCTGAGGAAACAATTTCCCAGTATTTGAAGACAAGGGAATCCAAATCTAAAGATGATTCACATTTAACAATTGAAGACCACCAAGAGGGGAAATTTTACTTTTCCATTTTTGGTGTGTTGTAACTTGTTCTCATTAATACTTTTTCAATATGGAGGAGAAAGAATGAAAAATAAAAATACTGTATGACAGAGGTCCAAGTTCCTTATTAATTCTATGTCATCCTTTCAGATGCTGCATGGCCCAGTGAAAAAGCATAGACTTTGGAGTTAGGTAGTTATACTTAGGCTTGAATATATAAGCCTCAAATATAATTCAAGCTCGATCACTTTCTAGCTTGAGTATAACTTATAATGCAATAGTTATTATTAGGAAAGGAAGGAAGAAAAGAAAAGGAAGCATTGCTTTTTGTAGATGGAGATAATAGCTGCTTTGCAAGATTATTGTAAGGATTAAATGAAATAATTTTTGTAAAATGCCAAGTACAGCTTTATACTTATATTTATATAAATATATTTCTGTATTATAATTATGTACATATTATTATTATTGCTTTTTGTTTAACTGGAGTTGGAGGGCCTCTGTCTAAACCTCTTCTGTTTCTAATGTTCTAAAGTTAGGCTTAGTACTGCTTTATGCTATCCTTACCTAGAATACTCAACCAATAAGAGTAATATGCAAATATCTGAGTAATAAAACTTTTCATATCTCAATGATCAGTGACAATAACCAAGAATTTGGATAATCTCCTGGAAGTAACCGTAAGTGACCTTCACTTTACCTATAATTTGTATATTCGTACCAGCTCCTCCCCAGTCTCCTCTTCATGACCACCAAGGAGAGCTAGAGGACCTTAGAGGAGGCTCAGAATAGTACTGCCTTGATTTTGGCAACACGCATATTGTTTCTGCAGCTAACTCAGCATGCTTGAGATCATTTTAACAGCATAGTGTTATCATGTGGTTTCAGTAGAAAAAGTCCTCATGTAAAAATAGCACCTTCTTCCTCAGCATGTCTGCTCCCTTTAATGAAAATAAGACTTTAGCTTAGACTGAGCCAATGCAGCTATCAAGGAGTGAGCTAAAATCTCATCTGCTCCAAACACTGTTAGCCAAATTCACTAACAATGATACTTACAGCCATTGACAATAAGAAAGACAATGTAGTAAGGGGCATGAACAATACAGGATAATTCATACCTAATACACAATACTTAAATATCAGTTTCCTAGAATGAGCCCTCAGAAAATATGGTCAATGAGAAGAATCGCAATTGCTCTACAAGAATATTTACAGCAGTATAAACAAACCAAAAAGAAGAAAAGGAAGAATCAGTAACTCTCATAAATTCATATGCAATCCAATAAAAAAATAAAAAAAGGGGATAAATTAGTAGAATTCAAGCCATATGGCAAGCTAGTAGGTTGCCGCTTCTTGAAGAATGGGGTTTCATTTATTCGTATCAGCTTGCATTCTATCACACCATGTTCCATTTGGCATTTGGAAAATTCTATGTGCATTATTGATATGAAAATAAAACATGGAAAACATAATTTTATTTTATTTATTTTATTTTTATTCAGTTTTATTTTCTTCCTTTATTTTATTTTTAAAAGTTATCCTGGGGTGTCTGGGTGACTTAGTCTGTTAAACATCCAACTCTTGGTTTCAGCTCAGGTCATGATCTCACAGTTGTAGGATCAAGCCCCAAGTCGTGGGCTCTGCTCTCTCTCTCAAATAAATAAATAAAAAAAATCTTTTTAAAAAAGTTATCCTAGAAAACATAGTTTCAGCAATTATTCTTGGGCCATCAGTGATATCTCATATTATTTTCAGAATCTGCTCTACCAAAAAAAAAAATCTGGTCCACATCAAGCCTGATGACTTAATTAATTATGCTTATCTGAGTTCCCTCAGAAGAGTAATGCCATAGTAGTAGGCATGGCTACAAACATATTCAGTCTGCACCTGGCTTGTCAATAAGAGTTCAATCAAGGAATCTGGCACAGGAAATAACTAGAAACGTGCCCATCTTATAACTATTTTCATTGAGTGAAATTTACTCATAGAACAGAAGAAATATTGCCAGGAGCTTAGTTTGGGCCTGGAAGTCTCCAATTTATTAAAGGAAAAAAGGGAGAACTGGAATTTTATTTTATTTTATTTTTTATTTTATTTTTTTTAATAAAGATTTTATTTATTTATTTGACAGAGAGACAGTGAACAGCGAGTGAGAGAGGGAACACAAGCAAGGGGAGTGGGAGAGGGAGAAGCAGGCCTCCTGCTGAGCAAGGAGCCCGATGCAGGGCTCGATCCCAGGACCCTGGGATCATGACCTGAGCTGAAGGCAGACGCTTAATAACTGAGCCACCCAGGTGCCCCTATTTTATTATTTTATAAGAGTTTATTTACTTATTTGAGAGAGGGAGTGTGCAGGAGGGGGAGGAAGAGAGAATCTGAAGCAGACTCCACATTGAGCTCAGAGCCCAGTGTAGGGCTGGATCCCACAAACACAAGATCATGACCTGAACCAAAACCAAGAGTGGGGCACTTAACTGACTGAGGCACCCAGGTGCCCCTGGAATTTTATTTTATAATCCATTTCCCCCAGAAAC
>CM052899.1:81929235-82176231 GCA_028534135.1 Potos flavus
AGGTGGATGAGGACAAAAACCCCAATTTTAATCATAGAAGGAATAACAACTCTGGAAAAAAATTGACAAAGCAGTCAATGAACAAGGGAAAAAAATGAATATTTACTTGTTATAGAAGCTACAAGAACAGTTTCTTTTTTTTTTTTAAAGATTTTATTTATTTATCTGACAGAGAGAGAGAGATCACAAGTAGGCAGAGAGGCAGGGGGAAGCAGGCTCCCTGCTGAGCAGAGAGCCGATGTGGGGCTTGATCCCAGGACCCTGAGATCATGACCTGAGCCGAGGGCAGAGGCTTTAACCCACTGAGCCACCCAGGCACCCCAAGAACTGAGTTTCAAAAAAGATTATTTGTGAGGGTGCCTGGCTGTTTCAGTCAGTAGAGCATGTGACTCTTGATCTCAGGGTCATGAGTTCAAGCTCCATGTTGGGTTTAGAGATTATTTTTAAAAAAAAAACTAAAAAGGGATGTCTATGTGGCTCAGTCGGTTAAGCATCTGCCTTATGCCCTCTGCTTGTGCTCTCTCTCTGACAAATAAATAAAATCTTAAAAAAAAAAAACTAAAAAAATTTTGGGGGCACCTGGGGGACTCAAGGTGGTTAGGTGGCTAACTCTTGGTTTCAGCTCAGGTCATGATCTCGGGGTCCTGAGATGGAGCCCTGCATTGGGCTCAGCAGGGAGTCTGCTCGAGGATTCTCTCCTCCCTCTCCCTCTCCCCCTCCCCCTGCTCATGCTCTCTCTCTCAAATAAATAAATAAATCTTTTTAAAAAATTGTTTATTTATTTGAGAGAGAGAGAGAGATAGTGAGAGAGAGCACGAGGCAGAGGGAGAAGAAAACCCCTGCTGAGCAGGGAGCCCGAGGTGGAATTTCATCCTGGGGCCCCGGGATCATGACCCAAGCTGAAGGTAGACATCCAACCCACTGAGCCACCCAAGCACCCCTGAATAAATTTTTTAAAAAATAATAAAATAAAACATTAAAATATTAAAAAGTTACTTTAAAAAAACAATGTTTTAAGAACTAAAATATTTAAGAAAGATAGGAGGACATCATTGATGATTGGGAAGTAGCTAGTCAACCTAATTATAAGAATAGTTGTTGCAAGAACCAGCTTGCAAGAACTGAGAAGTGAATTCAGAAGGAAGTGGAGTTGATGAGAAAAGCCACTCTTCCAAGATGGTGATAGGAAGAAGAGCACTACTAGCTCAGTATATGAAAGGGGTAGCAGAGCTGGAGTTTTCATAAGGTGTACCTGCTGAACCATGACATAAGTGCTGTGAATGTAGTAGATGGCAAAATAAGCATAAAATCCTTCCTTCATATGCAAGTTGCTTTGCGCTATGACTTTGTAGTCCCTTCCATCAAAAAATAGAGTCTGTTTCTCCCCGGAATCTGGATTTGGCCATGTGACTTGATTTGGCCTCTGGTACATGAACAAACATGACACGAATAAAGACTTAAAAAGTACTTGTATAATGGGTTCACTTGCTCTTTTCTATCATGTTAACTAACCTGGGCTCTTTTGCTGGAGGATGAGATGACACTGAGAGAGGCCCCAGGTGTTCCAGCTGAGGCCCCAAACATGTGAGTCCAGCCCCAGTAGAACCTGCACAGAGTAGGAAAATTGTCTAGTGAATCACAAAATAGTAAGAGACAAGAAATGTTTGTGTAAGCAACTATATTTTGGGATGGTTTGTTACACAGCAAAAACTACCTAATACAATAGGATTTCTTCCTTTCGCACTTATTCTCCGGACTAACTTAATTTGAATAATATGAGATGCTTAGAATGTGTCATCTTAGAAAACAAAGAACAACAAAACTTGCAATCTTCAATAATGTTCTATCTGGTGACCAGACACCAAAAGTCATAAGCATCCAGAATACAGTCCTGAATTTAGGTAAGCACCAATGTAAATGATATTCAAACAGCAAGGAAATTCTCTGCCATAAAGTCTGTGTAATTTATTTACATCAGAAGCACAGGTTATCTCTGAGCCTTTATATGATACCCTGCTGATAGGGAATTCTATATAAATATGGTGGCAGTTTTTAAAGATTAGTGATCTGGTTTCCACAACAACTATCAGTTCACACAAAGGTTAAAGACGATGTATTAGGAACATTACTGGTTAAAGCAGAAAGACTAGAAACCAGGACATATGTGGGACCTGGGTTTAAGAGCAGAACCATAAGTGGTTATAGACAGCACCTCTGGGTTCAGGAACGATTGCAGCAAGACACTGTGTATTTCACCACCCCCTGAGGATATCTTGTATCACTGCCCAGTAGTATAGTTGATGTTCACAGCAAGAACTCGGAGTCATTAAGAACATGTTAAATGATGTTCAATACATTCTGTTTAATGAGGCCAAGAATGGAATCCATTCTATTACGATTTCCATAAAATAGCTTAATTTTTAAAAAGCTTGGTCCTTAAAGGGTGGAAGCTTCAATTCACTGGAAAACTCACTTCTTTGTGACACCTCATTTTCTGATGGTATGGATTGGCAAGGTATTAATTTAGACGTGTTCACTTGGCATTATAATGGACCCTAAGACTATAACATAACAATTACTTCCAGAGACAGTAAGGAAGCATTGTCCAGCAAATGTTAAGTAGAACAGTACTTTGTTCGAATTAGGAAACTGACATTGATGTGATTTCTTCTTCTTCTTCTTTTTTTTTTGTTTTGTTTTTTGGTGTTTTTTTTTTAAACAACTATCAGCCTTCTGTGCCTCCACTGTTTTTAGTTCATGTTTCCCTGGTGCCAGATACTACCATTAACCACTTTGTGACTTGACTTAGCAAGTATTAGAGTGGTCCTTGATCAGCAATTCAGGCTTTGGCTCAACCCATAGAGTCCCTCTTTAGCAAGCCTACATCTTGAACTCCAATCCTTGTCCATCTTTACTGTTATTTCCTGGCTATGGAATAATTATTGTCATCATAGTTCTTGAAAACATTCATTGTGGGCCTACCAGTTTCTGTGTAGGACACAATTAGTGCTTTCTTTTTTTTTTTTTTTTTAAGATTTTACTTATTCTTGGAACACTGAAAAAATAAAATAAAATTAATTAAAAAAAGATTTTACTTATTTATTTGACACAGAGAGAGAGAGATCACAAGCAGGCAGAGAGGCAGGCAGAGAGAGAGGGGGAAGCAGGCTCCCTGCTGAGCAGAGAGCCCGATGCGGGGCTCGATCCCAGGACCCTGAGATCATGACCTGAGCGGAAGGCAGAGGCTTAATCCACTGAGCCACCTAGGTGCCCCCAATTAGTGCTTTTTTAGTCCTTTGTCCCACCTTGCCTATTATATCATCCATCAGATCTAATTTTGGAGGCAAATTCCCATACCCAGGCTAAGGCACCCATTACCTTGTTCTCTGATCCAGGGGTCACTGAACTGAACTTTAGGCTTATGGAATATAATATTCTTTTGGTGCTTTAAGTTGCCAAACTTCTCAATTTTCCTACTTGTTCTAATATTCTCCAAATACCAGCTCTGCTAGTTGGGATTTTGCCTTGGATAAAAATTTTTCTAAACTCAATGTGGAATATTTTTAAAAAGCACAGACTTTGGTGTGAGACTTGAGTTCTAATCCTGATTCTGTCCCATGTTAGTTACATGACCTTTGGAAACTGTTTTACTGGGGCGCCTGGGTGGCTCAGTCAGTTAAGCATGTGCCTTCAGCTTGGGTCATGATTCTGGGGTCCTGTCAAGTCTCAAGTTGGGGTCCTTGCTCAGTGGGGAGTCTGCTTCTCCCTCTGCCCTTCACCCCCCCACTTGTGCACTCATGCCTGCTCTCTCTCAAAAATAAATAAATAAAATCTTTAAAAAATTGTTTTACTTCTGTAAGCCTCAGTATATTTATCCTCATAAGGAAGTCATTGCAATGACATTAGATAATTCATGTATGTGAAGTACCCAGTATGGTTCCCGACACGTAGGAAATACTCAATAAACATTGAGCCTTTTCATTTCCTCTTCTCTTTATAATTAATCTATGTCTCATTAAGGCCATTGTCCTTTGGATTTTGCATACTTTTAACTAAGGCCACGAATGACAAAATTTTCCAGTCATTTTTGTGAACTTTCAACTTCTCACCAAGTACAGAGCAATGTAAAGAGGGCTGGGTTGGCAAAAGCTCTAAGCTGTTCTTTCATTATGAATGGCCTGGTATTTGAGATCATGTCTCCCAAACTTCCTTTCTATATATCATGCTTGCCACTTGTCATGTCTTCTTCCCCTCTAAACACCCCATATTCAAGAATGGTGGGGGCTCTTGTAGGAAAAACCACTATTTTTTCTCCTAACATTCAAAAGCTTTGGCGCTAAAATGGGAATTTCTTTCCTGTAGAATGAATTGTAAATGTTACTTCTGTTCTTATAATTCCCTCCCTTATTTTTCCCCTAAAGAATGTGAAGATACTAATCTGATTGGTGCTAATAGGAAAGTATTGAACTAGCTTAGCTCCTCTGGGCTTTCTCTTCAGGGCTGTCTGCCTACAAGACAAACTGCCCCTCTGCTCCAGTTTCCACATGATATCCTGCATGGTCTGGGGGACCACAGAGTGAGAAGCAGACCCCTACCCTCCCTTCAGCTGCCTGGGTATGTGCTCTGCTCCTTCCATGGGTCGCCAGGTATAGGCTTGACGTAAAAGAGTAAAAGGCCTGATTTCAGACACAGTTCTGTTCTCCGATTTAGCTTTTTTTCAACAAGAAAGAGGATATTTGGATGTTAATAGACTCTTATGATTATTTCTCATTTGGCATGTCAGAGATCTCAATAGCAACCTACTAGTGTGAACAGATTTAGTATAATCTCATGTCTTCTATTTCTTCTCACTAATGCATAATTATTGTGAGCACACTGTCAGAGGAGAACTGTAGACCATAAAGACCTGCAGTCCAACCTCCTTCATTTTATAGACAAGGAAAAGGAGACTCAGAGAGATTGAGTCACTCAAGTTCACATGAGTAGTCTGTGGCAGAACTAGAGCTTGGAACCCAGGGGTTCCGATTCCTGATCCAGTGCTCTTGCCAAACACCATGTTGCCTCTTCTTAGCAAAGTGTAATTCAAAGCAGGTCTCTGCTGGTGGACAGAATACTCTGGACCCTCGCATCAGTTTCTGATTCTCACCTCCTAGGTTTCCATCTTGTGTTCATCCTGGATCCAATTATTATTAGCTTCTGGTCTTATCACCCATGTGGCTATGAAGGATTGTGTGCATTGAAAATCCACATATCCCCAACATATCTCCAGACCCCAGGAGAACTGAAGAGTCACAGGTATAGTTCCTGAGTCTTTTAAACTAAAACCACCTAATATGGAAGCAAGACTGGATAGCTTTTGTGTACACGTTCTAGGAACATTATAGCACCAACATCTTTTCCACAGCTAAGCAGTATAGAGTTGTAGTATTCTTCCTTTTCTTTAATATTTAATGTCAGAGGTTTAGAGCCCCCTAGAATGTTGAAAGTGCTGTGGAATGATATTCCACATCAGCAGACAATTTTGTCTAATGACAACATGAGGCAGGATTTTCATAAGAAATACATTTAACACATATACATGAGGCAATGGGTGTAACCATAGTTGAATTTCCCAGCAATACCGTACAAGTCTAAAATCATGCATTTTCTAACTACCCCAACAAAGGCAGAGCAGATAGAGTCCTTGGGAAATGTGCTGCCCGTGTAACTCACAGATAAATTGTACTTCCACTTCCAGTTCCTGGCATCTTATGGTTGATGCCAGTTTATTGGGTAGCATCAGCAGCAGCTGGGGCCCCTGCTGTTTGAAGGAGAGGGAGGCCCCAAGGAGTGAGCAGGTTGAGTGACTGGTCTCTGGAAAGCCCAAGTGTCAGAGACTCTCAGAATGTGTGTATGGGCACGTATCTATTTGGTGGTGGGAAGAACATAATGGTGGAGCATGAAGAGGTTCTCTATACCCACCCTGTGCCCTGGCTTCCTGGGACCTCTTAACAGGCAATAGTCACCTTCCAAAGAGAAATGGCTGCTGCAGTCGCAATACAGGCAGACTCCAGGGCAGAGCCTCCAGTCCATTAGCCTGAATGACTGATGCTTTAATTATCCTAATTAAAGATTAATTTCTTAATGTGGATGGGAATTTTGGGAAATATTCATCCATTTTATTTGTAATCTCCCTCTTTGCCCATTATCATCCCCAGCAGCTTAAGATGTGGACCAGACAAGGGCGCCTGGGTGGCTCAATTGGTTAAGCATCTGCCTTCAGCTCGGGTCATGATCCCAGGGTGCTGGGATCAAGCCCTGTGTCAGGCTCCCCGCTCAGCGGGCAGTCTGCTTCTCCCTCCACCCCTTCCCCAACTCTTGCTTTCTCTCTCTCCCTCCCCTCTCCTCAAAAAAATAAATAAAACCTTTTTTCTTTTTAATTAAAAGAAAAAAAGATTGGACCAGACAAATGCTACCTATATAAAGGAGTTAAAAGAGAGAAAAGCCACTCCCCAAAAGAGAAAGGAGGAAAGGTCTTTTGTTCTGGAGATGATGAGAATCAAGCAGTTAGCCATGCATGCTCTGATTTGACCTTCTGGGGAGAAATCCAAGAGGAAGAAGCAATGAAATAGATTTGAGGAGAAATCCAAAAGCAGAGAGAGTTTGTAACCCTCCCTTCAGATCAGGAATGCATTACTTGCATAACTCATCAGCAGGCAAGCTGTATCTCTAACTCTAGCTCTAGGAGGAGACCACCATGCAAGGTGCTCCACTATAGCCAAGAAGCTCAGCAGAGCAAAAATGGTGGCACAGCCCAGCTCATCAGAGGGAGCTAAGTTAGAATTCCTACGCTTCCTTTAGCATTCTGTTGCATTCAAAGCGCCCAGGATTTCCCACTAGTTCTGGGGCTGAAAATGTAGATAATGGGGCCAACTGAAGCATTTAGCAGGGGATTACCATAGTAGAAGTTCAGTGACCCTGGGGCAAAAGGCTGCAGGGCACACTGCCCGGGTTGGTCATAAGCATAGAGTCCTCCCTAGAATGAGGAAAGTGCTGACTGATTGAGATTTATAATCGATATGGATTCAGGATTCACAAAGCCAGTGTCTCCGGCCCTGATCAAGCTAAGAGAACAGATTACATGGAAGTTTGCCTGCAAATATTGCTGCTATCATTTCCTCTCCTACCTGTATCTACAAATGCATGGAGTCTGTTTTCCTTCTCCTTGAATCTGGCTGACCCTGCACTTTGTCTTGACCAAGTGATTGTAGCTAAAATGGAACGTGTATGAGGCCCTAGCCTGGCAGCTTTTGTTTTTGTTCTCTTGGAAGCCAGTTGCTTTGCTGTGAAGAAACTCAGATCATACTCCTGAATAGTGAGAGGACACGAGGAAAAAGACTGAGGAGGATAAAGGTCATCTGGGACATTCCAGTCCCAGCTAAACTCTCAGCTGAATACAGTCACATGAGTGACCTCAGCTAAACCATGTACATAGACTCATGAAAAGTAATTGTTGGTTTAATGGTTAAAAGCCACTAAGTTTTGAGATGGTTTGTTATACATCATAAGATAATTGTAACAAACACAAATTCACAAATCATAGATTTAATCCATGGGATCCAGTCTGGCCAAAAACAAGCTTGGTCTACCACTTTGTAGTAGAACCCAGCAAGGATCCAGAGAAGAGATGATGCTTGGGTGTGAGGCCTTCTCTCCCCACCTCTATGCACCCACGCACCATTTTAGGAAGGAATAGAGAGAGGGAGAGAAACAAGTTCAAAAAGGTGGTATGGTAGGTGGAATAATGGCCCCCTAGAGATGTTTAAGTCCTAATCCCTGGATCCTATGAAAAATTACTTAACCTGGCAAGAGAGAATTAAGACTGTGGATGGAATTAAGGTGGCTAATTAATTGATCTTAAAGTAGGGAGATTATCCTGGATTATCTGGACAGACTCTGTGTGATCAGAGTCCTTAAATGTGGAAGAGGCAGAAGAGCCAGATCAGAGGAAAAAAGAGATGTTAAGAAGAACTCCTCCAGCTGTGCTGGCTTTAAAGATGGAAGAATAGGGCCATAATCCAAGGAATACAGGCAGCCTGTCCCGTAGAAGCGGGAACGTGCAGGGAAAGAGATTCTCCCCTGGAGCTTCTAGAAAGGAAGCAGCCCTGCTGACACCTTGAGACCCATTTTGGACTTGTGACCTTGAAAACAGTAACAAAATAAATTCATGTTTTAAATCGCTAAATTTGTGTTCATTTTTTAATAGCAGCAACAGAAAACTACTGCAGGTGATAAATTATAAGTAATTGAATAATTGCTCAAAATAAGGCTGTCCGAAACTAGAAGAGACTGAGATGCTTTATTTACTTTTAAAAAGATTTTATTTATTTATTTGACAGAGAGAGATCACAAGTGGGCAGAGAGGCAGGCAGAGAGAGGGGGAAGCAGGCTCCCTGCTGAGTAGAGAGCCCGATGCGGGGCTAGATCCCAGGACCCTGAGATCATGACCTAAGCTGAAGGCAGAGGCTTTAACCCACTGAGCCACCCAGGCACCCCCTGAGATGGCTTTAAATGGCAATTTTAAGATTTTTTTTTTTCCTATATCACCCAGTGTGGGAAAGGCTGGAGAAGTAGGATTAGATAATTTATGGAAAACAAAAAAAGCTGCCTCTTGGTTTTTCACACTCCTGAATATAATGAGTTAAATTTGAAACCTTGTGGCACCTTTGTCCGGAGTCTTGATTTTCAGTTAAAACCACCTGTCCTTGGAAGAGTCACACATTAAACTTTTCAGAATGAGTTTATCTGATTGCTTCTGAAAACAGGAGTTGGGTGAGGGGGGTATGGAAAAGACAGAGCACCTAGATCTGAGCACCTAGATTCCTTGGTGGGGAGAAGGGGAAGGAGAACAGGTTGGTTCTGACTCACAGGCAGACACTCACTGAAGTACCGCTGTTCTTGAGCAGAGCCGTCGTCAGTCCCGTTCCACGTTGCTCTTTACGAACAGTCTCAGAGGCGCCATAAACTCTGCATCATGTGGCACGGAGTGCAGGTAGGAGTTCATTATGCCCAACAGCGAGACTGATCGCTTCACGTTACTTAGGGCTTTCACATTTTCACTGCTTCTTTCTGCTGCAGTTTAGATACCTGTGGTTTCAGTTCGATAATTGGAGTCCCACATTTCATCACTGGTCTTCGACCATTGCTTTTTGAATCTGAAGTTATTTTCAATTTTTAAAATAAACTTTTCTGGGACGCCTGGGTGGCTCAGTGGGTTAAAGCCTCTGCCTTCGGCTCTGGTCGTGATCTCAGGGTCCTGGGATTGGAGCCCCGCATCAGGCTCTCTGCTCAGCGGGGGGCCTGCTCCTCCCCCCCTTCTCTCTGCCTAATTGTGATCTCTCTCTCTCTGTCAAATAAATAAATAAAATCTTAAAAAAAAAAAATAAACTTTTCTGTGACCATTGTCAGTTAGTATTCATTACTTTTGAAAAGGCTGTTAACAATATGACGTTAGACAAAACAGTCAGTAGTAATGAGATACCACAGTCTAAGGTGCCCCACACCACTGTAACAATCACCAGTAATTTATCACTTCAAAGACACACAAATACGCTAGGTACTTTAAGGGCAACTACACAGGTACCTTGGATGCTCTGGAGTTCCCCCTTAATTTAGCAGCAGCTCTTGTTTGGAACCCAGAGTGGAGAAGGAAGCAGCATCAGAGGAGGGAGGGCCACCAGAGTCTAAGTCACTGGGGGGGGGGGGGGCAGGGTAAGAGGGGGAATCAGGCATCAGACCAAATGGGGTTAAAGCCACTCTAACACTCAGTGATTCTTAGAGGTTATTTACCCTCTCTGTAACCTCTGTGTCCATATATTTAAAAAAAAAAAAAAAGCGGTGGAAATAATAGTGCCTGCATCTTAGGGTCAATGTGATGATTAAGTAACTTAATTCATACAAACCACTTAATTCTAGGTAGAAAGTAAAGGCGGAATGAATACCAGTCCATTTTCATACAGATGTCACAAGTTGAGAAATCAACACTTTTGCCAGATCACAAATATTTTTCTCCTTTATTGTTCATTTTTACTACACATCAAGATAATGTTTATCTCACTCTGCTCCCATCACCATGTGAGGTTGGTGTCAGTGACCTACACACTTGGAGTCCCTGGAAACATTTGAGAGGACTGATGCTGTTTCCAGGTTCCCTTATCAGGCCTCCATTTCTGTTTCCCAGTCCCTGCCTTTCTCCATGTGGTTCCAATATCAAAATATTTAGTCCATCTGTCCCAGAAGGGTTTGGTCTTTCTCTTCATTTGTGCTTCTTGAAATAATACGCTCCTGAGGCACAGACTGTTCCTTCATCACTAAAAAAGGTCAAGCATTTATTAGTCTGTGTATAAACATGACAACAAAGGAGCCCTTGTAAAAATGGAATGTTCAGCTTGGATAGAACACAGAGGAGTTCCTCCTGAATCTGGCAAATTCCCTTGGATTTCATCTCCTTTAAATACACCATGTTAATGTCACTATTTCTTTCTGGATTCTGGAGCTTTACTTATAAATCCTCATAAACTCTTTGAGGTGCAAGCTTCTTCATTTACATGGCCTGTAAGTGCACTTTTTTTTTTCAATTCAAACACAGTGTTTCTTCAGATAAACCAATCCTAGTGCTGTGAAAAGAAGGTATACTCTCCTGTGTGTCACAATACCGCTTATCACAAAAAGGGGAAATGATTTTTCTTTGTTCACCAACAGCCATTCCATACAGATGTTATTCCCAACCTTTTTTGGTAGCAACTCATGGAAGACCAATCTCTGATTCATTTTCCTCTTTAGATGTCCTCTTCAGATGATAGTAACCCAAAACAGAGCTCGCTCTCTCTCTATCGTCTAGGTTTTCATGTCCATCATGGCAGCCAGCCACCATTGACATTAGCTTGTTCCTTTTCTCGAACTCTAATCCCTTCAGACAGTATATATTATCTCTTTGTAAAACATAGCTTCTGATTCAGTGATACGCATAATGTTTTCAAATTTCCATAGTCTCTTTATAAGCTGTTGTTAGTGCTGTTCTTTGTAGAAAATTTTCTTGCTTTCCTTATCCAAGGATTGGAGAAGAGATGGATTCCGTAATGAGGCATTTTCTAAGCCAGTCAGTCTCAGGTAAATCCTATCTTGGAAAATGGTGATGGTGTTTCATGTCCCTTTAAAGCTAGTAGAGTAAAAACATCCACCTCTTATTGGAGAGCCCAGATTTTATGTTTCTGGTGAGGAATGCAGGAATATAAGGCTCATTAAAATGGTTTGATCAAGCTGCTTTCCTCTTCTGCTAAGGTTGTCTCAGTAGGAGAACATTCTACATGGACAATAGAGTTGTTAATCCCTTCTGCCCCCAATCCTCCACTCCCTCTCCAACTCTCCTTTCCCCTTGTCCTCTTTTTCTCTCCCCTTTTTCTTCTTAACTTGCATTTTTGTCCAGGACTGGCCAGAGAAGCAATGAGACTTGGAAAAGAATCTACAACATGCTGGCTCACAAAATGCTTGTTTTACTGCTATGAATTTCTCTGGTGTATGGCAGGAAATCACGTGATTGCACTTTTTCAACTTAATGTCAACTTGTATTATTTTGTAACTACATAAGTGAATGTCAGCCCTGAAATTTAGGGGCCTACCCTTCTTACAGGAAGTACAAAGTACATTTCATTCAAGTAAATGAAACAAACATCTGCTTTCATGGCCTGGTCCCCACTTACTTTTCTAGTTTCTTCTTCTACCATACTCCTCACTTCCCTGACACACACACACACACACACACACACACACACACACACGGCTTTTAACACATCATATCATTCTCTTTCCTTGAAGTTTAAAGCTTAGAACAATTTCATACTTTACCTGTTTTTAGACTACTACTGTTCCTACTATCCCGTTTTTATTGAAACAATTTCAACTTGTTTTTTAAAGCCCAGCTTGCTGCTGCCTCTTCTTAGAGTCCTCACTCAGTATCACTCTCTCCCTCCTCCTTACACTCATGGTGTTTTACTTCTTAAATGTCACCCTTGCTTTGCTTTTCTTTCCCACTTTTTGTTTGCTTGTCCTCCTCCCCCCTTACAATGCAAGTTCCTTCATGATAAGAAATGTCTCTCTATACTCCAATCTAACATAATGGTTGCCATAATATAAGCACTAGAATGTTCAATGTCTTAGTTTACTGTTGGTTAAGCTCTGGGAGAATGACTTTCTCAAATTTCAGGCATGGAAGTCAGAGAGTCTCTACCAACCAAGACACAAGATGCATAGAAGGAGCTTAAGGTGAATGTGTATCCTGACATAGATATCTGGCAGCCATTGAATCCACAGGTCTGGAACTGAGCAGAGATCAACTAGATATAACAAGTTGGAAGTTACCAATGTAGAGGTGAGAATTAAAACCATAGGAGTGGGTGAGAGCACTGAAGAAGAGGGCATCGAGAAAGAACTGAAGAGGATGGAGGATAAATCCTAACGAGAGACAACACTTAAGGGTGAATTATGGGGGTGCCTGGGTGACTTGTCGTTGGGCATCTGCCTTTGGCTCAGGTCAGGATCCCAGAACCCTGGGAACAAGCCCTGCATCGGGCTCCCTGCTCAGCGGGAAGCCTGCTTCTCCCTCTCCCACTTCCCCTGCTTGTGTTCCCTCTCTCACTATCTCTCAGTGCCAAATAAATAAATTCTTTAAAAAAAAAGAAAAAAGGTGAATTATGGACAGGGTCCAGCAGCAGACTGTGGAAGAAATAGTTTCAGAAATAGGTAAAGAACAAAGGAGTGAGATCACAAAAGCTAAGAGAGGAGTCAAATTCAAGAAGGAAAGTGTGGTGACTAGGATCAAATGCTAGAGAACTAGGGCAACAACTAGAAAGAAGGGCAAGTTCAATATAGGATTTTTTTTTTTTTAAGATTTTATTTATTTATTTGACAGAGAGAGAGACAGTGAGAGAGGGAACACAAGCAAGGGGAGTGAGACAGGGAGAAGCAGGCTTCCCACTGAGCATGGAGCCTGATGCAGGCCTGATCCCAGAACCCTGGGGTCATGACCTGAGCTGAAGGTAGATGCTTAACGACTGATCCACCCAGGTGCCCCCAATATAGGATTTTTAAAGGAAGGAAGTGAAAATTTCTTTTGGAAGTTTCTTATTTTCATGGATGAAACAAGTAGTTGATAATTAAAACCTAACGAGTCTAGGAGTATGGGAATCAACATCTCATTAAGACAATTATAGATCTCATCATGTCTCACCAGGAAAACTATATTCTAATCTAAATTTCCTTGTTCCTATAAAAGGGATTATAGAGTAACTGAGGAACTCCAAGCCATGTGCCCTCCCTAGATGGTGAAACCCTATCTTGTTGTGGGTCACTGTGGAAGAGTTCTCAAGGAAAACCTTTTGAGGCATGAAGAAAATTATCCATCACCAAGACCCTAAGGAGTAACAGAAGAGGAGCACTTAAAAGGAAGACATGCCTTGAAGTCAATATTCTGATTGATTACTATGATGATAATGGTTATCATAATTTAATTTATATTAATTTGTATTTATCTTATTTATATTAAAATATGGCCTTCTTTCTGAAATGGATTAAATTAATATCAACACAGAAACAATAACATTTTTTTTCCTCATTTCATTTTTGGGGAGGAGAGGAGACCCCTTTGTCTATTCTTTTATTTATTCCTCTATCCGCCTACCCATCCATCTCTCCATCCATCCATCTGTCCATCTGTCCATGCAAATAATTTTTAAGGCCCTCTTATTTACTGGGCTTTATGCAAGTTCTCAAGTTTACAAAGAAGAACAGGACCAGATGCCAAACCTCAACATAGTCACCATCTACTATAGAGGAATTTGATCTAAAATATCATTAAAATTAGGGCAGGAATCAGGATATATATCACTTTTTTAAAATAAAACCAGAAGATATGCTTTAGGCAGCATCTCTGTACTTCTTCAGTATACTAATCCTCCCTGACATTATTGCTATCACTGATAAATGTCAAAGGGGAGAGTGATATTTTTGGAGCTGATTTTTTTTACACTCTTTTAAAAATAGATTATAAACACATACACATATGCCATAGAAAGAACTTAGGCTAATATTTTTATACAGGGACAAGCATTAGCATATTTTTAAAGTTCACAGTTACATTCCTGTTGTCAGTTATAATCATCTGTTGGCTTGAACTCCTTATTTTATGATAACTAACAAAATCTAGTGGTATGATGTAATCTGCTTAAATATCACAAGAGCATGAGAATTTTATAGTCAAAGAGTTTCTGAAGGAGGCTGTGTGATTCAATATTTTCATGCAACCATCTTCATAAGGGCACAGTGCTAACTTAAACCAACAAATAAATATCCCTAATAATACAAAGCTATAATTGAACTCAAGTTCATGAATATTTCATTTTTAGGTACTTTTTCCCTGTTCATGACATTAGCCCAAGTCACTATTTAGTTATAATTTATAATAGCCATATGCTTTAGGGAAAGACAGTATATACTAAGGCAAAGCACAAACGAGTCAAAGTTCTCTGTGTCGTCATGGTACTCTGCTCCTCTTGGAAGGTTGTGAGTGCCTCTAGCGTTGGAGGAGGCACTAATGTTAATCTAGATTACTACTCAGACTAGTAAAAGATAGAGTGCCTTTCATAAAAGTCTCTGGAGAAAGTTAAGGTTTTTTCTATTCTTGAAGAGCCTACCCTCATATAAAGCCTCTTGCTTGACCTGTTGGTAGTTGGATTATCATACAACATACTATGCTTTACTTAGTTCAAGGAGACTCTTGGGGGCAGTGTCAAAACAGTAGGTACAAAGGCTTCAGAGCTTTCTTTATTTATCACAAATCGCAGCCTGATGGGTAAAGACCAATACTGGTGGAATACTGAAGTCACAAACTTCATTTTCCTACTGCACTCGAATGGCATAAATTATCTCTGCTGCTGTAACAAACAGTCCTCAAATCCTAGTTACAACTACAAAGGTTTTGTTTCTGGGATCTGTAATAAAAAAGACATGTGCATGACATTAGCCTCATGTCTTCTTCATTCCAGATCCAGGCTGAAAGAGCCTTTGCCATTTTTGGACGTGGCATTCTTAAGGCAAAGAGAAAAATAGCAAGAGAGCTGCTGGAAACATACAATAGTCCTGTCTTAGTTTAGGCTACGATGACAAAAATACCATAGAGTAGGTGGCTTCAGATTTCTCAGTTCTAGAGGCTGGGAAGTCCAAGACCAAGGTACCAACAGATTCACTGTCTGGTGAGGATCTGCTTCCTGGCCTACAGACAGCCATGTTTACATTGTGTCCTCACATGGCTGAGAGAGTTCATCTCTCTCATGTCTCCTCTTATAAGGGCACTAATCCCTCTCATGAGGGCTCCACCCTCATGATGTTATTACCTCCTAAAGGCCCCCCTTCAAATATCATCACAGTGGGGTTTCAGGCTTTGACATGTGACTTTTGGGTGGAAACACATTCAGTTCATAGTAGGCTCTTAAAATTTTTGCCCAGATGAGGCATAGTGGAGGTTACCCACATGCCATCAGCTGAAGTCCTCACATGCCAAGCCAAACATCAAAGGTGCAGAAATTGCATACTCCCTGCTCCCAGGAGGCACCGCAGGTTGTGTAATCCTCTGTCAGAAAGATTGAGTTGCTGGGAATGAAAATACAGTCTACCACACCATGTCTTTTGCTGTAGCCCCCAACTAATTCTCCAGACTATTCTTTCAGCCTCCTTCTTTTCCTGCCAGCTCAAGGAGGATACTGTGGAGTTCCACGGAGGAAGACTGCACAAGAAGTGAGGCTATAGCAGCTGTTGGTTCTACTCTTCTCTGTTTTGTTCTCATCAGCCTCTGAGTGCAGAAGGCTGAGTGGGTTGGAGGGAACTGCAGATAAGAGGGAAAACAAATGAGGGAAAGGAGACCTCTCTCATTACCCAAAGGGCTCACTGGGGTAGGGCCCAGGGCAAGAGACAGAGTGACCTTTCTGTGTATCACTAGAGGGCTGTGCCTGAGAGAATGTAATTAAGCCCACTCCTCAAAGCCATCATCCTCTTCAATTAATATTTACTGAGCACCCACTGAGACACCGGCCCTGTACTCAGAACTGCAAACTCTCTTGGGCTGGGAAAAGCTCTGGCTAATTTGCACATTAAAAAGCACACAGACAGAGGAAACCCACCTTTTTTCCCCTTCCCAGTCACCCTGGGAGAGAACCTCTTCTCTTCTTCATTCATGTGTGGAATCCCAATTAAACATAGTCAACAAAGGAAACTTCTTACATTGTAATATTCCTCCCTCTCCCCTTGCTTTATTTGCAGTCTGGATTTATTGCTCAAGAATTGCCTCCTTTAAGCATCATCCTCTATTAACCAGAGAGATAAAAGCCATAAAGGGAAGGGAACTCCTTCAGTTTTCTTTGCCAGTTGTGAGACAGAACAGCGCCTTTACAAGGGGAGTTGACATCTGTTGACTGAGACTGCCCATCCTACACCAGGGCTGAGCTCATGCTCGGAATGCAAACTGCAGCCATCAGAGACACAGCCCGGTTTGAGAACTGCATGAGCCCAGAGCAAATCTGCTTGGGCACTAGAAACGAAATTGCGTGGTTTTAAAGCAGATGTATGTTCTCAACGTGGTTGGCTTGTAAAGCAATAAAATGCGGGAATTCTTCCCCCTTAGCCTATCACAACTGTTAGAGTAAATAGTGTAACTTAAGACAGGGCAATTCTATCACAATTCCATGTAATATTTAGTCCCTATAACAGGATGAAACTTAAATTAGCATCACAGATAGAAGGCATTTCATTTTCTCACGTATGGTACAATATTAGGAGCAAACAACATATGTCTCCATGGTTATAAACAAAGGTGTCATGTTTGCAAAACAGATCCTATATGTAGAACATCTATAAATGGGATAAAATATGGGGTTTTCTTCGGTTGAAATAGTGTTAAATATTTCAATTCACATGATCTTTATAAGAAACATTTCTCCTTCTCTGTGAATATCAATAAGCCTTGTCTTTGCATTACCTTTCTCCAAACCTGAGTTTTGGGCTTAGTTCTTCCTCGGTGACCTTGAGACATCAGCTAGTCTGAGCTTTCATTTCTTCACCTGTAAAATGAGGATGTTGAGCTAGATCAGCGTTTCTCTAGGTTCTCTTCTGAGGAACATTGTTTCTAAGGAAATTAATAGGGGTAACATTTTTTTAAAGGGGGTTCCATGGTCAAATAAGTTTAAAAACTGTGACATTAAACAAAATTAAACACATTTCTTTACTGAGAACTTTGGTATACTAACAGTATTCGTTGTGATTCAGCAAAAGGAAGATAGAGCACATACATTGTTTCCCTCATTTTTTTAACCAGAAAACTTTTTCTTGCAGATCATTTTTTAGAACCAGTCTAAATATTAGACTTTAAAGAACTTCAACTTATGATATTCTATGATTCTATTGCTGTTTATTCTGCCCAGCTTCCCAATTTCTCTCACCTGTTTCAGGAAAAGAACTACCCAGGCTCTGATTCATTCATAAGGTGAATGTCAGTTTATTCTTCATCCTTTTTCCCCTGCAATTTATTTATTTGGGAAATTTCAAACCCACAAAAAAGTTGAAAGAATAGTAGTAAATGTATACTCTTCACTTAGATTCGACAGTTGTTAACATTGTGCTCCAATTTTACTAGCTCTCTCTCACCACACACACACACACACACACACACTTTATGTACTATATATATACTTTTACCACCCAACCATTTGAAAATAAATTGCATGACAATTTATCTTTACATTCAAGATGTATCTCCTAAGACAAGAACATCCTCTTACATAACCTCAGAATCAATTCCACACATAAGAAATTTAATTCTAATTACTATCATTTAATGTATACTCTGTATTTAAGTTTCCTTAATTGACCCCAAAATGTTTTTTATAAATTTTTTCAAAATCCAAGATCCATTCAGGCTTCACACAAGATCCATTCTTCTTCCCTTTTTGATCTCTCTAACTTGTTCTTTTTTTCACAAAACTAACTTTTTTTGAAAAGTCCATGTCATTTATTTTGTAGAATGTCAAACATCCTAAATTTGTGTGATTGTTTCCTCATAATTAGATTCAGTTTAAATATTTTTGACAAAAGGTTAATAGGTAATAATGTTATATACTTCTGACTGCCCCATATCAAGAGGCATATAATAGCAGTGTCCCATTATTGGTGGTGCTTTAATGACGGTGCTTGGTTAAGATATTATTTGCTATATTTCTCTATAGTAAGGTATCCTTTCCCCTTGGTAATTTTTCTTTTATTTTTTTAAAAGATTTTATTTATTTATTTGACAGAGAGAGACAACGAGAGAGGGAACATTAGCAGGGGGAGTAGGAGAGGGAGAAGCAGGTTCTCTGCTGAGCAGGGAGTCCAGTGCGGGGCTAGATCCCAGGACCCTGGGATCAAGACCTGAGCCAAGGGAAGATGCTCAATGACTGAGCCATCCAGGTGCCCCTCCGCTTGGTAATTAATAAGTAATCTGGTAGTTGATATTTTGAGACTTGTGAATAACTTCTTTCCCAACAGTCCTTGATCCAAAAGCATTAGCATTTATCGATGATCCTTGCCTGGACCAAACATTACACTGGTATTACAAAATAGTGACTTTTTTCTATCATCCTTCTACTTTATTAGCTGCCATTCTTCTGTAAAGAAGAATCTTCCCTTTCTCTCTCTCTCTCATTGAGTATCATGATGTATAGATTTTTTCTTTTTTCTTTTTTTTTTTTTTTTTTAAGATTTTATTTCCTTATTTGACAGAGAGAGATCACAAGTAGGCAGAGAGGCAGGCGGAGAGAGAGGGGGAAGAAGGCTCCTTGCTGAGCAGAGAGCCTGATTCGGGGCTCAATCCCAGGACCCTGAGATCATGACCTGAGCCGAAGGCAGAGGCTTAACCCACTGAGCCACATAGGTGCCCCTAGATTCTTTTTTCATTCAATGTTTTACAAGCTCTTATTGTAAATTCATTCTTTGCACATTCATTCAGAGACTACTCTTTGCCAGATACTAAAGCGAGATTAACCTAATATTAATCTTAGTCTTCTTTACTTTTCTCCATGGTACTTAAGGAAACTATCAGTGGCACATGGACAATTAATCTAGATTCTTGAACTGGCCACCACTTTGCTACAAAATTTTGTCAGAAGGGAGAAAGAACTGAAGATGAGGATGAGAGTGGAGCAAGATCTCCAGATTGTAATTATTATTTTGCTTTTGTAAACTTTGGGCAGACTACTGTGGTTCCTGCAATCACCAATGGCCATCTAAATCATCATCCAGGAAATAAAAATCAATTCCCATCTCTGTGGAGCTATGCTGGATCTCCCTCAGAAGACAGACAATTCCAACATCAAGAACTCAGCCCCAACACTTGGGCTCAGGATCCACAGAAAGACAATAAATTTTGTTTCTGAGCACAAAATAGGTAGGACCCACGTCATTAGGGAGATTGGGGGAAATATGTCCATGTCTCTAACATATACCAGGTACCAAAGGGCCTTGGGACAGGAGCTCCAGAGCATGTTCCCAGATAAACACAGACCATAGGCCTCACACAGGAAGCATATTCTCCTCTCTGGAAGGATCTGAATGATGGATTCCAAATAATTAATCATCAAATAAATAAAAAACAGCCTTCGGTGTACCCTACTTTCAGTGGAAGGATAAAGGATCCCTCTGTTCCTGGGAAAGAATAGACTGACCCATCTTGGTCAAATTTTCCAGTGGAAGAAGTGTTGTAAATGTTATGCAAAGGGGAACCTTTTGCAGTACAAGCCTGGATGCCCTAGGGTCCTGCTGACTGACAGAGGTCAGAAACATATCCAAAGGATACACAATCTCTTGGATTTTATTTTATTGCTTTTGGGGAGGGTCCCTGCTCCCTGTGGAACCCAGGAATAGCTCCTCCAGCCCTAGAAAAATGCACAGTCTGTGTTCCCAATGGGGAGGGGCAGGCAGAAACTGGCATTGTGCCAGGGAATCAATAGCCGGGGGCAGGGGGTGGGGCAGGCGGTGATGGTAATACCTGGAATCTTTATTACCTCAAGTTTACAAAACTTTAGCATCTGAGGCCATGGGGGAGGATTCTCCCAGCTGTCAGAATACCTCTGAAGGGATAGGGGCCAAGTGGAAAAAGCCCAGGTCTTAGGAGCCACAAACTTAAGAGTTCAAATGCCACCCCTGAAATGTACAAGACATAAGGAAAGCTTATACAACTTAGTTAATACAAGTTCTCTCATCTGTAAAATAAAAAACGCCTCCAAGATCTCTTGTGAAAATCATTATGAATAAGGGAAAGCATGTGTGTCACTTTATTAGGTAGGATTCCTTTCATTCCAGGTAACAGAAACCAACCTGAGCAAGTTTAAGAAAAAAAAAGTGAGAGAGAAACCAGAGAATTAATTGTAATTTAATGATATTCCATTCATGATTCTTAAAGTCAAGACTTCAGCTAAGCCTTTTAAGGAGGTTAGAACCAAGACATAAAAAGTCATCATCAGGAGCCATTGTAGCTTCTCATTGTATATCTGTCTTCGCTCTTCTAAGCCAACAGAGCTGACACAGTGTGACTGCCCATAGCTTTTGAGTCTACATATCCCTTTCTAAGACACCAACTCAGAGGGAATGGGAATCCTATAATCCCAATCTTGAAGTCTCACAAAGAGTCTGATTCCTTACCTTATAACAGGAGTTCATTGTGCATGACTATATGGCAGCTGGGGACAGTGGGAGGGAGCAGTAGGGTTGGATAGCATAAACATGGCTGAAGAAGCTCACCTGTGGTGAGTGTTGTAGCTGAGGGGATCCCTGTGGGCTGGGTAGATGTTCTAAAATGTTTTCTACAGATACCTACCTCAATATCTGTCACATAATAAGGGTGTTAATTTTTCTTTTTCCCTCCTTTATACTAGATATGGTGATCTAAGAGAAGAGTTGGGAACAATTGCTCCAATTATTCTGGAGCTTTTTGACTACTGAAATGGAAATCGTAGGGTCAACATAGTTTCTGACAATAATACCACCACTGGGATATATAAGGCAAGCTGTGTACTTTTTAAACCTTCCTCCATCTTCCTAAATTTGGCTTCTAGCTGTGTTCTCGGAAATGTATCTGCCCACCCTTGGAAAATTCCTTGTTTCTGGTGATAATGATGGCAGGAACAATCCTTCTATGGAGAAAAGTGTTCTGTATGGAAGTAGGTGGGTTAGGAGGTAATGGTTGGGGCTAATGGTTGAAGAATATACTAAGAACAGAATTGCTCCAGAGACATAGCTGGCCTTTTCCTACTGCTGCAGACCATATTCCCAAGTGTGGCAACTGTGGACAAAGCCAATACTCCTTTCTTCCTTCCTTTCTTTCATAGAATAAACATTTACTGAGCTGAGTGTTGTGCTTTTGACAGACATACAAAGAAAAGCACTCAAGATGTTTTACATGCTCACCTTTTTCCCCTGGGAAAGCAAAGGGCCCAGACTGGGATTTCAGAAACCAGGCTGGGCACTAGAGTAGAGAAGACTGTCACCTAATTATAGGATACTGGTCAAAGTGACACTGGGTAAGGGCAGTCCAGGAATTGAGGAAGGCCAAAGCACTCAGACCAAGAGAGTAAACGGAGAGCATGGATCTGGACCAAAGGGTCAACAAGGATAAGCATGCAAGACAGAGTCAGCAGGCTGAGGAAGAGCATGATAACACCCAGAGAGGCTATAAACAACCCAAGGTAAGAACCTCTCACGGGAAGCCCAGAGGCTGTGGCCTGGGAGGGACCTTTGAAGGTACTCAGGACATTTGGGCCTAGGGAAAACAAAAAAGAGTTCTGAAGGAAGAAATGTTTTCCACATTAAATACCTTTCTTAATTGCTTGCTTGTTTTTAAAGATTTTTTTTTTTTAAATTTATTTGTCAGAGAGAGAGAACACAAGCAGGGGGAGCCACAGGCAGAGGAAGAAGCAGGCTCCCCATTGAGCAGGGAGCCAGACACGGGACTCAATCCCTGGACCCTGGGATCATGACCTGAGGTGAAGTCAGATGCTTAACCAACTGAGCCACCCAGGCATCCCTGTTTGTTAATTTTTAAAAATATTTTATTTTTAAATAATCTCTACACCCAACATGGGGCTTGAACTTACAACCCCAAGATCAAGAGTTGCATGCTCTACCAACTAAGTGAGCCAGGTACCCTCTTTTCTTAAAAGTTTAGATCAAAGTATAAAAACTCTCCTCACTAATCTTATTTCCTGCCCATTCCTGAACACAACTTGCAAAATTGTAATGAAAGAAACAAATTTCTATAAATTCACTATGGAGACTGAAGTGTACTTTCAGGAGCTTAGACCAAACATATGCTCTTTCCTTAAGAAACAACAATGTACACATAGTCACTTAAGCACTTCTTTTTTTAAAGCATTTCTTTACATCACATTTGAAAACAAATTATGTCTGGGTGGCAAAATATATTAGATGAGTTTCAGGGTTTTCCTAGATTAGCCTAGATTTGAGGCACCATTTTATCTTCATCTATTGTCAACGTCTCTATTATATTTCTCAACCAATTGAAAACCCCTATATCAATAGGAATATTTAATGAGTAAGAGAATCATTTGAGTAGCAAGTCCTATTTGACTCAATAGCCCAGCCATGTCTTTGCTACTGATTGATATAAATGCTTTCATATTATATTTATATCATTACATCCATTGTAAAAAAACCGTACTGCAACAGTGCAAAAATAATGAACCAGGAAGGCAACCCTGGGATGTTATAAATATCAAAAAACTCATAACTATAATGATAATATTGGAATTTATTTTCAAAGATAAAGGTTGAATTTATCAAGAGGACACAAGTGAACAATGAAGACCTCTTTATTGAGTGCAGATAAATTTCAGATTTTTGATAATCTTGTTAAATATTCTGTAGTTCCTTATCCTTAAAGCCACCCCTTAGCCTAAAGACTGTTCGCTGCTTTTATAGTTGCTGCTTTTTGTTTCTTTTCCTTATCTGATCACCTCTTCTAAAACACTAGTATATTATCAGTATCATATAGTCTTTTTCTGTGCTTCTTTTTCCTCTCCCAGTTCCTTTCCCATCTCCCATCTCCCCATAGTCTCCTAACATTCTAACTCTAAGGGTAGAACCAAGGAGATAAACAAGGAAAGTCAAGTGCAAATAAGAAGATATTTAATAACAGGAGACAGAGAAGTATAGAACCCATGTGCCGCCTTTCTCTACCTAAACAAATCTCACTCTTCCTTCAAGGCCATAGCATTAGTCTATGTGGGCTGTCCAAAGACTCACATAACAGAAATGTATTTTCTTGCAATTCTGGAGGCTGGAAGTCTGAGGTCAAGGTGTTGGCTGGGTTGGTTTCTTCTGAGGCCTCTCTTCTTGGTTTGTGGATAGCCGTCTTCACCCTGTGTCTTCACATGGTCTTTCCTCTGTGTGTGTCTGTATCCTAATATCCTCTTCTTGGAAGGATCCCTAGTCATAGTGGATTAGGGCCCAACCTAATGACCTCATCTTAACTTAATTACTCTTTAAAGACCCTTTTCCAAATACAGTCACATTCTGAGGTACTAGAGGGTTAGAACTTTGACATATGAATTTGAGGTGTCACAATTCAGCCCATTATAGCCACCATCAACTACCTTTACCAAATACCATTTCCCTGCCACACCAGCCTACCCTGGGGTTGACTGTCCATACCTTTGGTGATCGCTGACATTATTTTAGCAGCTGATTAAATGTAATTGGACACTTATGGACACTGTCGTGAGTGGTTTTCAGAAGAAAGCAATTTCTACCCGAACAAGACTCATGAGGACAGGTATAGTTTTTAATCTCTCTCAGTAACTAGAACCCAGTCAGCACATTAGTAGATAGACTTACAATAAAACAAAACCAATCTCAAATGAATTGAAAGAGAAGTGTCAGTCTTTTAGTTGTTGTGTTTGTACATTTTATCTCTTTGAGAAAAGCCTCTTAGAGGCAAGATTGTGCCCCCTCTGCAGAGAAAGCAAAGGAATTTATTCAATTGGTCCAGTGAAAATTAAACTTGGATAATTGTCTTTCTGATATGATTTTTAAGTATAGTGATGTGAGAATTTTATAAATGGGTCAATTCCAATACTTTAATATCTTTGGCTGAAAAGATTTTGTTTATAGGAACTTAGTTAACTTTGGATAATAATCATTAAAAGTTGTGGTAGTAACACTGATCCTTCTTTTTGGGCACCTGGGTGGCTTAGTTGGTAAAGCATCTGCCTTCGGCTTAGGTCATGATCTCAGGGTCCTGGGATTGAGTCCTGCATTGGGCTCCCTGATCAGTGGGGAGTCTGCTTCTCCCTCTCCCTCTGCCTGCTTGTGCAAGCTCTCTCTCACTCTCTCTCAAAGAAATAAATAAAATCTTAAAACAAACAAACAAAAAACATTGTAGTACAGTTACTGAAAGCAAACCTTGAAAACAGTTACCAGGAGAGGTACCATCTACATTTTGTTTTGCACAGTTTGATTTTTCCATTTATAGCGCTCTTCTTAAGTTAACAAACATGGTGGGTAAATGTTTTTGCTGTGACCATGATCTTTAGGAAGTTATTTGTCTCTTCACTTCTCCATAACTACATCAGGCTCCTTCAGAGCTCACTTTGCTCATGTCCAAGGCTGTGCCTCCCAAAAAGACTATCCAGTTATATTCTCTCATTCATTTGAAAAATTCAGGCTCAAACAAGAGATGAAATTTATATTGTTTCCCAGACTCCTTGGGGCTGTAAGTAAATATCTACTTTATTGAAAAAAAATCATAATTCCTTAGCATAAGAAATAAAAGATGGATTGATAAAATCCAAAATAACTAAAATAATGATTTATGTTATCTTCCAAGATAACTCTAAAAAGAAACTCTAAAAAGAAACCCCTGTTATCATGTAGATGGTGATAAAGAGTGAAATAACAGGTAATGGAAAGTCTGACTTAATGCTTTCTGAAGTGTTCGTTCTTCAACAACCAGGATAATAATAATGATGATGGTGGTGGTAATTCTCAGAAAGAATTAGACATTTGCACAGTGTTCAGCCTGTGAGATGATACCCATTTAGAAAGAATAGGATGTTATTAGGCTCTGCCCTGGAATGCTAATTCCTCTCATTGTGATGACCATGGTTTCACTTATTACCATGGGCCAACTGCTCTACTTACATTACCTAATTGAATCCTCACAACAATGCAGTTAATGAGGTGGGTACTGTTCTCACTGTTGTACGGATGAGGAAACCGGGGAGTTCACGTTTATATAACTTTCCTAAAGCCACAGAGCATAGGGAGGGGAGAGAGGAGTGCCAACATGTATGCTCCTAGAGACTGTCAGACCCAATTTACTGTATCAGATCAAAGGCATGAAATTTGGGTAGGAAAAATGTTTGCCAAAGTGATATGCTGGGGTTTTTTAATCCTCTATAATGTATTTCCCTAATCCAATTACTTCAAGCACTGTTCCTGTTCTCAGTTTCCATCTTCTAAAATTTTTGGAAACCAACCTGCCAGAATGACTGAAAGCTTTGCCCAAGAGTTTCCACACTGCATTAAATAATAAAGTCTCCAAACTGCCTAAAAGACGATTATTTATGTAGGAAATAATTATATTGTACTTTGGTATGAGAAAATTTCTCTCTTCAAAGTATATAGGAATAACCACCACTTACAGCTGAAAACATTAGGTGGGGCGGCTTTTGCTTTCAAAAGACTGCAAAACACTTTTCCAGCACCTTCATTTCAGAGAATAATATCCCTTAAAATTTTATTTATTTATTTGACAGAGAGGGAGAGAGCAAGCGCACAAGCAGGGGGAGTGGCAGGCAGAGGGAGAAGCAGGCTCCCTGCTGAAAAGAGAGCCCAACGTGGGGCTCGATCCCAGGACCCTGGGATCATGACCGGAGCCGAAGGCAGATGCTCAACTGACTGAGCCACCCAAGTGCCCCAGAAAATTATATCCCTACTTAAAGTTCCTTTAGGCTTCTCCCTGCACCTGAGTCTTCTGTGACCCTGGCTTCCACAGTTGTCATCTACGATGTCTGCTCTAGTCTAAAGATGAGCACCTCACCTTCGCTGCCCATATAGCCCGGCCACAGGAGTGAGGGGAGAAAGAACGAGCCCAGCTGCTGCCACAGTTAAAAATTTCTAGTGAGGCACAAGCCTTCGCACATGTAGTTTCAGGAGAGATTTCAGCCAGACCTAGCAGTCCCACTAGTTGTCAGAGCCTCTTGTTGATTCCCACCTTCAGCAAAAATCCTTTAGGGCAGCAAGCGCAGCAGGAAACCTGTCATTAACAACCACCAGAGTGTCACATCAGCGATTCTCAGGAGTGTCGGCTCCACTATTTAACTCAGCTATTTACCTCATCCGGGAGAGCTTTGTTTGATTGTCAGAAAATAGAACATGTACATTTGTCTGTCATAAACACACAAAGCTCTCTAGAGCACAAATAAACAAAATGATCATGTACATTGGTAAATGTGTTTGCATTATTTAACCAAACCAGATGAAGCATGTGAATAACCCTGCATATCAAGTACCATCAAGTAACTCGCTTGTAATCTGTCTTGTACAATACAGCCATTGCCACTCATTCCACTCACCCAATTCAGACCCTGGAAATGTACTATTTTTAGACCGGCTTTGTACACTACTATTTACAAAGCGCACTGTTAAATCCTTTGAATCGCAGCCAAGAAGTTGGGTGAGAACCTAGAAACCTGCCACACAGATCAGCATCCTAATCAACCCTGGGACAGCCAGCACTAAAGATCTGCCTTTGTCTCCTTTTCTTCTTTCCCTTTGTCTCCACAGGAATATCAATGTATAAAGGCAAGGGGACAAAGAAGTGGGCCTTATCTGTTCTTGTTGTTCAAATGGCTTGCTTTACTCACTCTCTTAGATAACAGCCCCTGTGTCAACATCTTTGGCAGTTTAAGTTGTTCTTTGTCAAAACCACTTTTGGAAAAGATTTGACCATTTATTTACTTGGGAGCCAATGTGACCACAACAGGTGCGTCATGGAAAACTCAGAATTAGGTGCTTTACAGCCGCTTGGATTTGGTCACATGACAGCCCACTGCTCCTGGCCAATCCACTGCTGGCAAGCCGGCCAAGTGGCCACACGGGAAGGAGGGACAGAAAAGAAAATAGTAGGCAAAGTGTTGGCGTGAGGCAGGTGGTGGATGAGGCAATCGCAAAGAGAAAGGATTGCAACACCAGGGAGGAGATGAAGGGCCTCATCATTTTGCAGCCAACAAGAAACCTGAAGGAACTAAGTTTGGCTCTGTTTCTACAGCTTGAGAAAAGCTGAGAACGGAAGCAATGACTGGGCTAATTCTGGACAAAATTTTTTAAAAATGATTTTTGAGAGGAATCCAGATCTTTGCTTCAATTCTTAGCTTCTATGTAAATTGCTCATTTTCCAAAATTCTTTATTTTTTTCAGGTGACTTGAAGTGATTTGTATTTCATGGGATCATTTAAGACATCCCTGGTGGCCTAAAATGTGAACAATTTGATCCTTTTCCTTTTGCTCACCTTCCTCATGGTGCCATTTTGTTTCTTCACCTAGTCTGGACAGGTTGGTGGAAGCAGGGCAGCCAGACTGTAGCCAGACAGTGCTCTCCTGTCCTACCCCTGTACCTGTACTTAGATGGCCTCATGTTCTCCATGGTACTATATCTTTCCCTTTATAGAACTAAGCAGACAAATAGAAATGGGTTTTGAGTACTTTGGATCAAAAGTGGTCTCTGAATTTAAGGCATTTTATTATTTTATTTCAAGTTAATAGGGTCTCTATATTCATTATAATATTAGAGATTTTATGAAAAAAGTAGTGTGCCAAGATGATTAATAACAATGACAACAAAAGCTCCCTCCTTTTCAGCCCATATGTACCAGGTACCATTCTAGATACTTTATACAATATCGCTATGCATACCAATAGCTCTGCAGGTTAAGTATCATTTTCTGCATTATGGGAGAGCACTGAGAATTAGAAGGGTACTTGGGCAAGGTTATCAGCCAATAAATGGCAGATGTGAAATTCAAGACTGTGTTTTGTCCTTTCTACCATACCAGGCAACACCATTTGCAAATGTGAACCCATTCCAAGCCATCAAAGGGAAACTGGCTTTGCTTTGATGAATAGCAATTTCATATATCGGGTTCAGGTATTTTAACAGATTTAATATGTTTATTTATCTCAGGATTCTTACAGAAGAATAGTAGAACTGTTATCTGGGTTTTCACTTGTAGAATTATGCTTATCTACCACTACTTTTAATTCTTTACTATCTTCTAAGTATTCCATTTCACCTGATTCTTTTCCTGGAGTGGTGGTATGGAGAAGATGGTCTATAGTAACAGTGCATAAGAATATCCTGGCTTTCTTTATAGATGCACGAATAAATGAGGAAAGAAATTTTCCTCAAACCTGAGCACGTAGGCAGCACCATTATATGGCAGGCTTGCACACACAAAAAGTTTGACACAAACCCTTCATTGGACAAAGCTTGGGCAAGGGTTGGTCCTAAATAGGAAAGGGAACAAAGGTCATGAAGAGGTGCAAAGAAAACAGGAAGCAGGTATTGGTAAATTTGACATGTACAATAGTATTCATATTATAGTGAATGTCTGCTCAATAAATTATTCTCACTTTCCCCCTCTGTGTCCATTTATTGGTTGGTCACCATCACCCAATAAGGGTGATGGGAGGAAATAAGAAGTATAGGTCTTTTTTCTTTTATTTTATTTGAGTATAGTTGATACAAAGGAAGTATAGTTCTTAATATAGATTCTAGAAAGTGGAACTGCCATTTATAGCTCTAAAACCAAAGCTTTTGGCCTCAATGTAGATCATAGATATCTCTGTAGTCTTTATTACCTGGGTTTTTTTCATTTGCTTGTATCTCCATGTTCCGTTTCTGTTTTGTCTGAAAAGAAAATGAAATAGAATTACCTCCTACACTCACACTGCTATTGACATTAAATTTCATCTTCTTTTATTATGATCAGCAAAGTTACTCATAACATTGGAATTTGTTTTTTGCTTTTAGAGTTATAGCTACTGCTGTTGTTGGAATAAATAGTATTGCTTTGGCACTGTGTTCCACCTAAACTCATGGCATTTGTGTACTATTTACCTTTCAGAAAAGCGATTTTCGAAGAAGAAAAAGAAAATGGGAGTACAGACTTCCAACAGCACACATTTTTTCTGTTCTCTCTTTGGCTCTAAAAGAGGATGCGTGAAACAGAATTTTAGGCTGTAATTAATGCAGCTCTTTATAAGATAAGAGGTTCTTTTATCTATAGAAAAATTGCTGCACTAGTTCTCAATGAGAATCAGAATGCTCTAGTTAATGCTCTTTTTACAAGAGAAATTCACCTTTTCTACTCTCTACATATTTACAATCAAATTTTAATATTTTGTTACAGGAAAACTGGAGGTGAATAAACATGCAATGATAATATTATTTTATAGAGCTGAGTCTATAAACCTTAAATATTAATATTATGTTTAGATAAATGCTGAATGGAGATTACATATAGAATTTCTAAATAATATTGACTCTGTAGTAATGTACTTGCAAGTATAGACCTTAATTGGATGCAACTTAGTTCCAGCTCTTTGGGGGGGGAGGGGCGGGGAGGGTGAACAAATTGGGAAATGCATCCTCATTTGACATAGTGAAGAAAAAGGGCTGTAGTTCCTTGTTATGTCCTAAAGTACTATCCAAACAAGAAAGAACCTCTGCTGTTTCTATCTTGATTTAAATATCTCCTTGTAGAACACCCACCGCAATTCAGAAACAATATTTTTCTTATGTATGTTTTATGTGTGGGCTTGGAATAATGGTAATGCATTGGCACTGTGTTCCACCTAAACACATGACATTTGTATACTATTCAACTTTTTATTTATTTGTTTATTTATTTATTTATTTATTTATTTATATTTTATTTATTTATTTGACAGAGAGAGAGAGAGAGATCACAAGTAGGCAGAGAGGCAGGCAGAGAGAGAGGGGGAAGCAGGCTCCCGCTGAGCAGGGAGCCCGACATGGGGCTTGATCCCAGGACCCTGAGATCATGACCTGAGCCGAAGGCAGAGGATTTTAACCCACTGAGCCACCCAGGCGCCCCACTATTCAACTTTTTGAAAAAACCTATTTTCCAGAAAGCAAAGAAGAATGGGAATATAGCAAATGACTAGAAGTTAGAGACCACGAGATTCTTCCTGAGCTCTTATCAAAGAAGACTCCACTAAAGACAGTAAGACCCATGTAGCACTGGTAATCCACTGGCCCTGTGTATGTTCCTCTTTTTCCACAAAAATACCTAGTTACATAACCATTCCTTCCCTTCCATCATGATATCATGGGAAGTAGGTGTGAAAGGGGGTAGACATTTTTGTCATTGGGCACAAAGGCTCAGATACTTGCTTAAAGCAAGAAATTAGGCAGTTTCACTAAATAATGTACATGGTTTCAGGTGTGATTGCTGCAAGTAAAAATGAATGGGAAGTTTGAGCAGTAAAGTTATTGTTATTTAAGGTACAGGAATGATTTTTATCTAAGTGAAAAGAATTTGTAATACTTCAAAAAAAGAAAGACAGTAACAGAGTAGCAGGATAGCTCTGTGCCTGTCCAGTGTTCACTTTTCCCTTACACGCCCATGCCTGTGTGTGCACACATACACACATGCAGAAAGGGATTCTTACATGTTCACAACAGACAAGACTTTTAAGCTCAGAACCTCTTAAGAATAAGAAACTTTTCTTCGTAGACAATCAACAGATTCTGAGAGAAGAAATCTGACAGAACCCTTTTCCTTGGTTCTCTTTGTTCATATTGTTCACTCTCACACAAGGAGGACTGCTAGGTAGGGTAAGACCCTCAAAGGAGATGAAAGTGAATTATTCTGGACCAGCTGCCAAGCAATCCAAAGCTTTAGTTAACCTGGTATCTCTTTTCTTTACCTCTGGTCCTGTTTTCCTTTTGTATCCTGAAAATAACATTGATATTAAATTGGGTCACTGGGACAAAAATCTGTCATCAGCTACTACTTATAATTTTGGCCCCCAAGAAAACATTTGTAAATAACCCTATCTTGAGTGCACACTATACAAGACTCCTAGGATGGTATTTGAATCTACTCCTTTTAGGAAAAGATGTGGATTATTTTAGACTTGAATTTCCACAATCAGAACATTTGTCTAATGCCATTCTAATGTGCTATGCTTTACAGAAAGACTTTTAAACCAATATAAGCAGATATATACCCCACAGAAGTCCTTGTAATATACACCAGTGGACATGTACAAATGTTCATAGTAACACTATTTAAAATAGACTAAACTATTTGGAAGTAGCCTAAATAACCATTGACAGGAAAATAAAGTGTGGCATAGTCACTTATGGAATGCTGTAAACAGTAAAAATGGACTACAACTACACACACAATATGATTTTTTTTTAAAGATTGTATGTATTTATTTAACAGAGAGAGAGACAGTGAGAGAGGGAACACAAGCAGGGAGGAGTGGGAGAGGGAGAAGCAGGCTTCCCACCAAGGAGGGAGCCCAATGCGGGGCTCGATCCCAGGACCCTGGAATCGTGACCTGAGCTGAAGGCAGACACCGAACGACTGAGCCACCCAGGGGCCCCACAAATATGATTCTTAGTTCCAGGGGCACCTGGGTGGCTCAGTCAGATAAGCGTCGACTCTTGATTTCAGCTCAGGTCATGATCTCGGGGTTGTGGGATGCTCCGAGCTCAGCGGGGAGTCTACTTCTCTCCCTCTCCTTCTGCACCTTGCCCGGCTCACATGCTCTCTCTCTCTGTCTCTCAAATAAATAAATAAATCTTTTTTAAAAAGTAAGTTCCAAAGATTACTTCCAACTTTAAAATTAAAAAGGAACTAAAAAATTTACTTAGTAGTTTTGTGTATACATGTAGTGATAACACTATACAAAAGTGCAAAGAATAGTGGTTGTATTAGGCGTGGGGAGGGAGGGATGTGGGATGGAAAAATGGTATAGAGGTCGATTATTGTCAATATTTTTTAAAGATTTTATTTATTCATATGAGAGAGAGAGAGACAGGGAGAGCACAAAGGGGGGAGAGGCAGAGGGAGAGGGAGAAGCAGATTCCCCGCTGAGCTGGGAGTCAGACATGGGGCTCCACCCCAGGACCTGGAGCTCATGACCCAAGCTGAAGACAGATGCCCAATGATCTGAGCCACCTAGGTGCCCCTATTGTCAATGTTTTGAACATGAAACATTAGTTTACTCTTGCTTATAAAATTAATAAACATTAATAATCAAATAAACAAAAAGACCATGCATGGGGTAAAAATCAACATGAAATAAAGTATTGACAGATTATATGGTGAATGTTTACATAAAAATACAGGACACAGTTTTGTGCAAAATAAAATAAATAACAAAAGACAGAAGTCATCCTAAGGGCAACATACTACAGGATTTGGATCTGGCCACTTCCAGTTGCCCCTCACATCTAATCTATCCTTCCCTAACTCCTTTGGGAGCCATCTCTAGTTGGAATCCTTAATAGTGGATATTCCAACTTTATCATTGTTTCTCTTCTCTTGTCCCTATGTAATCTCTCCTCTGAAGAGCACATTTACTCCCACCTGTCCAATTGCCTTTCAGAGGACTCCCCAGAGATATCCACCCAACACTGATTTCCCTCCAGCAGCATAATTTCAGCTATTCACGGAGGATCTCTCCTTGGATTCTAGGCATTTTCTCAGTTAACCACCAGTGTGACCACGAACTAGTCACGTAAGCTCTCTGTCCATTGATTTCCTCATCTCTGAAAAGAGAGGTCTGTACATATATTTTCTAAGGTCCTTACCATCTGTAAATTTCTATGAATTTATGGGGCTCCTGGGTGGCTTAGTTAAGCATCTGACTTCGACTCAGGTCATGACCTCAGGGTTCTGGGGTAGAGGAGTCTACTTGTCCTTCTGCCCCACTCCCACACACTCATGTACTCTATCTCAAATAAAATGTTCTTTAAAATATTTTTTTTTTAAATTTATGAGAGGCAGTGGTGAGAGAGAGAGAGAGAGCACAAGCAGGGCTGGGGTGGGGAGGGAGAAGCAGGCTCCCCGCTGAGCAGGGAACCTGGTGTGGGGCTGGATCTCAGGGGCTTGATCCCAGGGGCTCAATCCCAGAACGAACTGAGCCACCCAGGTGCCCCTCTCTATCTCAAATAAATAGATAAAATCTTTAAAATAAAAATAACTTCCTATGAATTTATGGATTATTGACTCTTCTTGACATTAGCTGTTTGTCCAGGATACCACCATTTTTCTAAGCTTATCTTTGACTTATATCTAGTTTTGTTTGCTTATGATAAATCTGATACCAAATTTTGTCATTTCTTCTTTTGATATGTCCCTTAAATTTATCCCATTTTTCCCATTTCCCTGGTTTTACCTTAGTCCTGGACATACGTTGCCGTTATGATGATTTTATACCTGGATTACTTTAAATCTATTTTAATAGAGTTTCCTGTTTTCCTCCTTTCACATACCACTTTTAGATTATTCATGGAAATAGCTTAGAAAAATTAGTGTCAGACCAATTTAAGAAGCCATGATTCTGTATTACCTCCTAAAGCAATTCTATACCCCTAACAACTTTAAGATCCTCTGTAGTGCATATAATCCTCTATCTGGCTTTCTCTCTCACCACTCCTTAGCACTCGTATGCAGTGAAACTGGTGTCATCAATGTCACGCAAATATGTACAATAATTTCTGTCTTTGAACCTTTATGCCAATTTTTCAAATCAAAATGTTCTCTTCTCTCTCTTTTTAAACCAAAGATGCCCATTTTTCAAGGACCAACTAAAATTTCATTACAGCTTTCTTTAAAGATTTTTTATTTTTATTTATTTGACAGAGAGAGAGATCACAAGCAGGCAGAGAGGCAGGCAGAGAGAGAGAGGGAGGCAGGCTCCATGCTGAGCAGAGAGCCGGATGCGGGGCTCAATCCCAGGACCCTGAGATCATGACCTGAGCCAAAGGCAGAGGCTTTAACCCACTGAGCCACCCAGGCGCCCCTATATACAGCTTTCTCCAATATCTTTAATCTTTGGTGAACTTTCTCTCTCTTCTCATTCAAATACCACAGCAGTTAAAACTTGATTATGGACAACTGATTATTACTTTTTAATTTTTCAGATTATGGGGTCTTCAATCTCCCAGGTGAATTACAATATTCCTAAAGGCAGGAACCATATCTCAAACCTTTCTTACAGCCCCCTTAGCATTCATTCAGTAAATATTAATCTCTAGAACTAAAAATCTGTACATCCTAAAAAAAAAATCAGTATTTATGAGAATATGTTCAGTTTATCCCTACCGAGCACTTGTGAAATGCACTGTGATAGGCACAAGGGTCCTTCAAAGTTGAGTATAATTCTTCTCCTCAAGAAGTCCAGAATCTATCGAACTTGGAGTTATTCATCCTTCTACTTTCAAATTTTTAGACCTAAAACCAGCCTAGATACTAGTTACATCCAAGTGCCTTTAACATCTCTAATTAGAGGTTTCATAGGCACTCACCTCCAATCAACTTGTTTATTGCTTGTTTCTATACCTGTCTCCCCAGTATAACTCTGTCAAATTTTGCTTTATATAATTTAAAGCTATGTTATTAGCCTTACTTAAAAATTATTATATTGCAGTGGTGCCTGTCTGGCTCAGTTGGTGGAGCATGTGACTCTTGATCTCAGGGTTGCTGGTTTGAGCCCCACATTGGGTATGGAGATTACCTAAAAATAAAATCTATAAAAAAATTGTTATATTGTCTTGAGAATTGTTCCTCTTATTATTTAATCCCCAATGATATTTCATTCCTTAAAGAACATTTTGTTTGATATTAATATAGAAATCAGATGTCTTTTGTTTACAATTTGCCTATTTTATTTTTAATTCTTTTACTTCAAATTATGCTTTCAAATTTTACGTATTCCTATTATAAAGAGTGTAAAGATGATTTCTTTTTTCCTCAGTCCAACTGCCTTTAACTGGAGCATTTAGTCCATTTTTATGCCTGTTTTTTTGTTTTGTTTCGTTTTAAAAAATCCTTTCTGGAGTGCCTGGGTGGCTCAGTGGGTTAAAGCCTCTGCCTTCGGCACAGGTCATCATCTCAGGATCTTGGAATTGAGCCCCGCATCAGGCTCTTTGCTCAGCGGGGAGCCTGCTTCCCCCTCTCCCCCGCCCCTGCCTGCCTCTCTGCCTACTTGTGATCTCTCTCTCTGTCAAATAAATAAAATCTTAAAAAAAAAAAAAAAAAAAGGAAAAAAAAATCCTTTCTGGGGTGCCCGGTTGGCTCAGTCAGTTAAGCAGCTGCCTTCAACAGAGGTCATGATCCTGGAGTCCCCCGGTGGAGCCCCATGTTGGGCTCCCTGCTCAATGGGCAGTCTTCTCCCTCTGTTCTGCTCCCCCTGCTCCTCCCCCTGCTCATGCTCAGGCTCTCTGTGTGTGTGTCTCTTTCTCAAATAAAGAAGTAAAATCTTAAAAAAAAAAATTCTTTCCAACCCTCTTTTGGATCAATTACAGTTTTTCCCTATTTCCTCCCACTAATGCTTCAGGCGGTAACTATTCTCTTTGTGTTTATCCTTAAATTTAAAATACAAAGTCATATACTTAAAGTCAATGAATTGCTCTACCAACTTTTTAAACAACACAAGAAACTTACACCCTTTTAACTTTGATCATCCCTTCTTTGTTACATGTAATTGTTGTCTGAAGTTTAGTTCTCTGTATTTAGATAAAATTAGATATTGTTATTGCTGAAAATTAGATATTGTTATTTAATTACATATTTATTCAGTTACATATTTAACAATTACTTTGCTCATCATTCTTTATTGCACTTAAATTGTCTGGGTAAAATTTCTCTTCCTGAAGCACATCTTTCAGAAATTGTTATTGAGTTGATTGTGTATACACACACACACACACACACACACACACACACACATATATGTACTTATATACATAAATGTATGTTTATGTTGGGTCTTGGTATGTCCAGAGATGTTCTTTTCTTCTCATGCTCTTTAATGATTATCAGAGTATGGATTTATAGGTTAACAGTTATTTTTTCTTACAATATCCCCATAATGTGTCTAAGTATATATTTTCATTTGGGTCTCATTGTGCTTTCAAAATCGGAGAACTCATGTCTTTAATCTATTCTGGAAAATTCTCAGCTATAATTTCTGTGCATATTATGTCTTCCTGATTATCTGTATTCTCTTTTTCCAGTAATCCAAATAATCTCATTTGTCCATATCTTTTACTTTTAAATATCTTTATCTTCTAATTTACTACTTTTCCTTTTTTCTAAAAAAATTTCTATTTAACTGAGTTTTAAAATTAAACAACTATATATTTTTGGAAGTTCTATCTTGTTCATTTTTCAAATTTTCCTGTGTTTTAATCTTCAAGTATCTTATACTTTTCTTATGGTTTAAATTAATTCCTTTAGGTCTTTATTTTTCATTCTGACTTTCCTAGTCTTAAACCAGTAGTTCTATTGTCTGAAGTTACTGGGATTTTAACTCTTCTCTTTGTTGTCTCTGTGGCTTCTTATTCCTGGTGGAGTTTCCCTTCCTCTCTACATGTACCTTATAGTTTTTGACTGAGGTCCTCTTCAGCAAGGCTTTATCCGTAGGAATTCTGCATGGATTATTTGTCCCTCCCAAGCAGTTTTCCATTTGCCTCTATTGGCCAAATCTGTGTTATCACTCACTGGGTCTTTTTATGTGGATTTCTAGGCTGAAAGATTCCTAGACCATTCAGATAGTGTAAATTCAAACCGAAACCTACATGAAGCTTTCTTTTTTTCCTCCACCCAAACCCCAGGTCAAGACAGGCAAACATCCTTATTGCCTCCAAGTGCCCATAGTTGATTTTTTTTTTCTTTTATGGAGGGTATAGCCCTTATTGATCCTGGCTTTATTCAAGGATCTCAGTTCTAACTACTTCACTGGCACTCAAGGCCTAATTTCCTGTATTTGTGTAGGCTTTCATAGGTCATATTCAAGACCACAAACTTCCCCTCAAGTTTGCTAGAAGACCAGTTCATGCCTAGTTTTTGGTACTTTTCTTCCCTTTTAATTTTTAGTACTCAAGGATTTACTTTCCATAATTGTAAGCTCAACTATGCATTTAACACTATTCTTCAGAAGGAATGCCACTATCTAATTTGATTTATGCTATAATCTGAAATTTAAGCCCGCTGTTTTAGATCAGGGTCTTGCTTCCCCATCAGCCTCTGTGGACATGACATTTTACACCATTCTAAAAACAACCTTACCTAGGACTCAGACTTTGAATCCCTTTCCCTTGGATCCTACGCCTGCCCCAACTTCCAGGGATCCTGGCCAGATCCAGACTCTACTCTTGCCAGTCTAGAGGGGAATATTGGCCAACAATAGCTTCCTATCTCATTACCAAAACAATACTCTTTTAGCTTCAGGTTCATCCTTAACATTGCTTCTAGAATGACTTCTAAAACCCAGGTCTGATTATGTAACCTCCTATAAAAATTCTCTGCATCAAAATGAAGCCTCCTCTATTAAAAAAAGAAGGGGGGGCTATATTATTTAAAAATGTCAATGTCATAAAAGTCAAAGAAAGGCCATAGAAATGTTCTAGATTAAAAGAGTAAAAGGATACGACAACTAAATGCAATACTTTATCTTAGAATGGATCCTTCACTGGAAGGGAGAAAATGCTATAAAAGATGTCACTACTTCAGTCGACAAAACTGGCATATGAATTCCAGATTAGATAAACACTGTTATATTAGGATTAAATTTAAAGTCGATAACCATTCTATGATTATGAAGAGAGTATCCCTATTGTTAGGAAAAACACAGAGAAGTATTCTGGAGAAGAGGTTATGATTACTCTTAAATGGTATAGAGAAAAATGTGTGTGTGCATATATGTACACATACATATATGTATGCATGTATCATATATATACATGTATGTATGCATCATAAAAGGAGAGTGAGAAATCAAATGAAAAGCAAATGGGACAAAATATTAACAATAAGTGAATCTGGTTAAGGGATATCTATTAGTGTTTCTTGTACTATTTATACTTACAACTTTTCTGTAAATTTGAAACTATTTACAAATAAAAAGTTTAAAATAAAACAAAACAAAAAACCCTCCACTATTTCTCCACTGCCTGAGGATGTAATTAGACACTTAGCAACCTGGCTCTGACTCCTTTCTAACTAAAGCTGCTACCATTCCCCCCCTCATGCCCCAATTAGAAGGTTAGTGCTTCCCATTCCCCAAACACACCACAGCTTCCTGCCTTTGCTTATGTAGGTCCCTATGCCTGAAGTTTATTCTGCTCCTTTCCTGCTCAGAAAATCTTCACTTCCTCAAGGTCCAGCTCAAAATTAATTCTCTCACAAAGTTCTCTGAAAACTCTTGCAGAAAGCTAAAATGAAACAATATACTTTGTTTGAAATAATAAACATGTAAAATTAAAGGTTTTGAAAGAGTTGGCTCATTTCATTTTACAAAATTTTTTTAAGTTTATTTATTTATTTAAGTAATCTCTGCACCCAACGTGGGGCTTGAACTCATTACCCTGAGATCAAGAGTCTTGATCTTGATCTTGATCATGGTCTTCCCCCCTGAGCCAGCCATGCACCCCACAAATATTTTAAACTTTATCAATTAATTTATTTTAAAAATATTTAATTTATTTATTTGTCAGAGAGAGACAGAGAGCACTAGCAGGGGGAGCGCAGGCAGAAGGAGAAGCAGATTCCCTGAGTGGGGAGCCTGATGTGGGGCCCAATCCAGGGACACTGGGATTATGAACTGAGAGGAAGACAGCTGCCCAGGTGTCCCTGATTTTAAAATTTTCTTCATGATTTAGTGTATATTGTTTCAAAGTCTTCACTCAACAGGAAACTTGTATGTGAAATTTTCTACTGTGTTTCTACTATGTTACAATATGTTATGCTATATTATAACTTTTTGTATATCCTATACAATAGCATTGCTGTATCATAATTATTTCTTCACCAATCACAGCGTGGGATGGGAACTATCTTATCTTCATACTCTCTCTAATATTTGGCAAGATGCCTAGGATGTAGTGGAGTCTAAATAAATTGAATAGTTATTGTGTAAAATTACCTGATTACCAAATATAGTTTTAACATGCACATACACTCATCTCCCAAGTTTAACATCACCATCATCCTAGCAAATAAATAGCAAACACTTAGCAAAAATGTTTTCACTGAACCTACTTCTTCCCATGGGCAATCTAATAAATAGAATTCACATTTTTCCTGTTCTCACCATGCAAAATGGCATGTAATGGGTGGGTGAATAAGGCCTATTGGTCTACACATAGTGAAGCCTTTTAACAGCAGATTTACACAGAACCAAATCTAGTTATGGTCAGAATTTGAAAATCCCACCAGACTCAAAGCAATTTGTAACAAAATTCCATTTCAAGTCTATTTGTCTCTGGTTTCTTAGACTGTGTTTTACTTTTGTCTGTAGGTCTTTGAAAAAACATCAACATCTGTGTGGCTAGATTTGTCAGATGAATGTGTGTATTCTTTTGTTTAGAAAATAAGTAATTTTATATTTTAAATTTATCAGGACAATTATATCAGTGGAAATTTAAATAAGCATTGTGGAAGTCTAAAAAATTTCCCTTCTTCCCTTATAGGTTTGCTGGTCTAATAATTAAATTGATCCTAGACAGATTAATGGAAGAAAAACAAAATTATTTACATACAGGAACTCCATAAAGGTATGAAGTTCAAAAGTCAGCCAAGTAATTCAAAAGGCAGCGTATAGAACATTGAGAGCTAAAGGAAAGGGTAGGAGTCTGGGCATACCAAGGGAAGGAGGGCCATTCAGAGAAAGACAGAAGAGATGTCTAGAAAACAAAGATTGCCCTGTTATGCAGATAAGTTTCTCAGGTAAAAAGTCGGTCTATGGTAATAGCTCTCTTCCGGACATGGCCCACTTTCCATTGTAAATTTAGGCTATTAACATGGAGGTAAAGAGATTTTGCTAAATCTGCTGGGTTTTGATTGCTTTCAGATCAGAATAATCCTCAAGGCCAAAGTGGCATATTTTGGGATGACAAATACTGCTACCCTTCAGCACCACCCACGTGCTATATTTTCTAGAGAGTAAAGAAAAACAGTGTCTTCTAGGATTTAAATTAAAGTAAAAAAATCAAAGTAAATTTATATTTCTAGAGTCTGCAAAAAAAAATTGCGGTCTACTGAAAATGACATATGTACAACTTCCTCCAAATCTAATTTAAATTTTAGCTAAGAGTATCCTAGCATATCAGTTGTTTCCTGGAATTTTTTTTAAAAATTATTTATTTATTTGAGAGAGAGAGAGAGAGAGCAGGGGGAGGGGAAGCAGGAAGGGGTGGTATAGAGGAAAGGGAAGGGGCAGAGGAAGAGTGGGGAGCCTGACCTGGGGCTCAATCCCAGGACACTGAGATTATGACCTGAGCTAAAGGTAGATGCTCAACCAACTGAGCCACCCAAGTGCCCCTTTTCCCTGGAATTTTAACTAATATTTGAAGAGGCGGGAAGGGATATTTTCCTTCTGTTTCTTAAAGAAACAGTTAAATAACTGTTAAGAATTTTATTTTTTTTAATTACAAAGCTGTATTATCTTGAGTATTATTGTGTTTTAGTGCAACATGAAGTATATAGATTCTGATATTAGGTGTCTTAGACCACAGTCATTACAAATAAAAAGTCTTATTTTGTATTTCGTTGAATCTCCCCTTCATATTACAATTTGATTTCTTTTCAGTATAGCTACTCCTTTCATAAGTTAACAATTGAAGATGTGCTGCAAACAGAGTTCTTGAATTACAAAGCTCAATGATTATATTTGACATAAGATTCTCTGATCTACAATTAGGCACTAGGGGGAACATACTGTTGACTCAGAAAGGTTGAGAGGCTTGTATGTGATGACCCAGAATAAATCCTAACTCCTTGAGTTTTAATAATAAGTAAGCTACAGCACATTATTTTCTCTCTCATTTCTTCTTTTTCACCTTCGCCCCACATATGACATGTAACTCAGAGAACTAGAGATGTCTTTCCTGGAAAAGAAGAGAATTAGATCAAATATTGCTATTGGCAAACACTTAGAGGTCTTGGCTCCAGAGAGTAGAACCCTTGGGTCATAGGCATAACGACACCAACTCAGTATAAAGACTTTCCAACATAGCTACCTCATAACAGAATGGGCTGCTCTGGGAGAATCCAACTTCCCATCAGGGAAGTGTTTGAGGAGCAGCAGGTGACCATCTGCAAATCTACTGTTAAGGGGATTCTAACACTGGACCAGACACTGCTATTGTAATCCAAAATCCTTCCGATGTTGGAGACTTAATGCTTATGATATTATTGTCATTCCATCCAGTTCCTGTTACTATAAAAGTCTTGCCTGACCTTTTGTCTGTATAAGTCAAAGTCATTGAAAATGGTCACTGCACCAGACCTAAGTATCAGTGTCCTGATCTAGAAAGTGAGAGCATTGATGAGATGATTTCTAGAATTCTACTACTAGCCAGATTCTGAACCCATAAGGAGGGGCCACTGTGTTTTTACTTCACTAACTCTTTTTGGTTAAGATCTAAGAAATTTAATAAATGCATGACATTTTTAAAAAAGATTTTATTTATTTATTTGACAGAGAGAGAGATCATAAGCAGGCAGAGAGGCAGGCAGAGAGAGAGGGGGAAGCAGGCTCCCCACTGAGCAGAGAGCCTGATGCGGGGCTCGATCCCAGGACCCTGAGATCATGACCTGAGCCACCCACTGAGCCACCCAGGCACCCCAATACATGACATTTTTTTAACAACACATAAACTTTGGGAATTTGTTTATTTTCACTGATTCAATTTTAGTCATTTTGATTGCTTTTGTCAGTGGGAAAAGAAAATGTCACATAATTAAAATAATAAATAACCTCCCCAATAATTTACGTTTGTTAATCTTATGACAGGACCTCCAGCTATCAGCTATTTTTTGCTAGAACTAACTAAAAATAGCACATAACTTGCAGCCCATGCAAGTTTTCACAATTTAAAAATTGAAAATGCTGCAACCAGAGTTCTTAAATTACAAAGCTCAATGATTATATTTGATATAAGATCCTCTGATCTGTAATTAGGGACTAATGAGGACATGCTGTTGACTCAAAAAGGTTGAGAAGCTTATATATGATGACCCAGAGTAAATCCTAAATCCTTGATTTTTACTAATAACCCATAACACTATATATTATACACACATACAACATACACACACACGCACACACATATATGGCATATATCACTTGCAGATTCCTGGGACCAGCATACCCTAGGATGTTTGAGTATAGAGACACATCTTCTAGGATTGCCCATACCCTATTCTCTGGGATTGGATAACACTCAATCTCTGAGGTCTCTTAGCACCTTACATAGGATCCTTCATCCCCTATCTGTGGGACTCTTAGCACCTCACCTGTGAAACTGCCAATACCTAGCAGGTATTAAAATGAAAGGCTCTGGTTGAAACACAGCTTCCGACTCAAGAACATCCAAAGCAGTGGCATGTGCAGAAATCTCTGCAGAAACACCCCAACCTCAGGCCAAGTGAGCAAAACCCATGGATCATTAGGGCCAGTGATCACTCCTATGCTTGTCAACTTATTTTTTATCAATTAATGCCAAATATAATCCACTTTAGTCATCAATCGTTTAGCATGATTATCCTCCTACTGTTCTTTGGATGAGTCCTCCATTTCACTTGCTGAAACTGCCACTATGCCCTCCATATGCTCCATATTCACCAAACCCTCTTATTATCATCCACTTCTCTAAGGAGTCTTTTCACTTTCTTGCTTCAACTAAACCTGCAGACCCCACTTCTCCTGTGGACCTCTCATATTTGAGACCACTATTGTGGTTGTTTATTCTCACACACCAGGCAGAGGTGTGTTTGTGTGTGTTGGTGTTTCATTGCCCCCATTGCCATTTCCAGACCCTTACTCTATTACACTCTTATAACCTCCTCTGAGTCAGTGTCACACCCCCTAATAGTACCTCCTTTCCACCTTTTAGTAGCTTTCATCCATGGGCCCGCCACTCACTCTTCAGCCTCCTAATAGTACTCCTCTCAACCCCAGTGATTTCAAAATTCAGAGTTGACCCATATGATAGTCTGGCCTCCAGGTCTCAATCTCCCCATCTCTAATGGCCTTAACTTCTCTCCATCTCAACTGGCCAGTCTTGGGGTCACACTCTGGATCTTGTCATCATCTGCAATTGTTCCACTGTCAAAGTTACTGATTCAAGCATCCTGCTCTCTGACCACACCTGCCTCTCCTTCAGCTTGTCCCTCCCACTATGATTATTCTGTATCTGACTTTAGATTTTTAGTCCATTGACCTCCTTCAGTTTCTACCAATCCATCAGCCCTCTTTTTCATGCCTTGTTTCCTTATCTAGCTAAAATCTCATGGCCTATCATTTCAGTAACACCCTTGCTAGTACCCTGAATTCCCTAGCCCATGCCCTTCTGGAAGAATCCAAGCTCTGCATTTACCCTCTTTTTTTTTCTCTCTCTATTTCTATACCAGAGCTGCCTTTTTGGAGAAAAGATTGGTGTCATTATGAATTCATGGTCACCAAACTGAGAAAGTTGCTCAACATTGCCTACCTAGCAAGCTTCCTATAGTTCCCTGGACTCACTCTCTACAACCATCTGAAACTCTTCTCTCTTCAACCTGTACTACTCATCTCCCACCTCCCACACAAATCTCTTTACTCTCAGGGAAGAGACCAAAGTCTTTACAAGCTTTTGATCTTACTTACCTTTCCAGTTTCATTTTATACTGTTCTCACCTTTTCTTTCCAGCCACAATGGCCTTCTTTTAGTTTGTAAACTGTCTCTTTCACTAATACATTCTTTGCACATGGCCTTTTCTCATCCTATAATGGTTTTGCTTACCACCGTACTGGTCAATTCCTTTTCATCATTTAGACCAGTGCTGTCCTATAGAACTCTGTTTAGTGATGCAAATATTCTATACCTGCACTGTTCAATATAGTAGGCACTTGCCATGTGTGGCTATTGAGGATTTGAATGTGGCTAGTGTGACTAAAAAACTGAATTTTATATTTCATTTAATTTTAATTAATTTAAAATTAAATCATACATGGTTATCAATTACCAGTTCTGTTGGTATATCAATAGATTTTACTCAAGTCAAGCTTCCTTAGGGCAGCCTTCTTTAAGTCCCCATCTGAGTTCAGAATCTTCTCCATCATGGCCCTTATCCTTTCCTGCAGTACCTATCTTAGTTTGTAATTACCTATTAGTTGTGTGATTATTTGATTGTGACTGTATTTTCTCACCATTGTATCCCCAGCATCTTGCATAGCTCCTGGCACATCACAAATACTTTTCAGTGTAAGAATGAATGAATGAACATTGCTAGGGAAGAAGAGTGGGTGCAGATTAAAATTGCTGCCAATCATCTTTAGTGCATAATCTTCATGGTCCAAAGAAAGATGACTAAACTTCTGGAGCTGAGGTGCCACTAAAGAGTTAACTGGACCACCCATCTCTTGGGTCAACGGGCCAACACGGGTGCCAGTGGATGAATGGACAGATAATACTGACTCACAGGTTAAAGGCAAGATCCTGGCCCTCAAACTATAAGTATCATCTCATTATCAACATCCTATCAAGTTACCAAGTGCTAAAACAATATCTTCTTCCAGCAGAGCTATGAACCTGATAATGTATTCTAATGTACATTGGCTGCTACTGATTTGCTATAATTTTAAAAATGCTGGTGTACTTTATTTGAAAGTAAAGCACATTATTTCAACACCTGATTTACTCAGTTTAACATATGGCTTATATCTAAATGTGTTTTTAAAAGATTATACACTCTTAGGGCGCCTGGGTGGCTCAGTGGGTTAAAGCCTCTGCCTTCGGCTCAGGTCATGATCTCAGGGTCCTGGGATCGAGCCCTGCGTGAGCCCTGCATCGGGCTCTCTGCTCAGCAGGGAGCCTGCTCCCCCCCCTCCCGCCTGCCTCTCTGACTACTTGTGATGGCTCTCTCTCTGTCAAATAAATAAAATCTTTTTTTTTAAATAAATAAAATCTTAAAAAAAAAGATTATATACTTTCAATTGGATAGAATTATAATTTTCCCTGTTTAAGGGTAACATAATTAAATGTTGGCATGTAATTTTTGTGGAAACAGATATATCATCTAAAACATCCTAAAATATTATGGCTGCATCTCATACTGATATTTCCCTCAGGAAAAATAGGAAAAAAAATTAACCTCAAGGAAGTCCTTCCATATCTAACACCAGAATTATTCCAGTAACAAGTTTGAGAACTCCTTTCCAAATCAAAACTTTTTGAGGATGCTCCATTTTGTTGTAATTGCATTTTTAGTGTTCAACTGAGTGAAAAAACATATAATGATAAAAGCTTCCATAAACCCAGTAATGTTCTGAAGTTAATAACTGCCACACTACTTCTTATTAAAAAATAAGAGTATAAACATATATATATTATTTACTTAAAATGTAAGCAACCTGTATGATGGAAACACACACTTGCTCTCCTATTCCCATATCTCTACCGTAGTCCATAGCCCTCAGGTGGCAAACCATCAGAAAGAGTGTTAACCATATTTTGTTTTCATTATATATCTGGCCGTTCAATATCTCAGAAACTGATCCAATAGTTAAAGCAGAAAATGGAATCACTGAACAGAGACAGTCTTAGGCAAAATACAAAATATTTTTCTTGCTTACTATATGTACTTTTGACAAGGGAATTGTAGAAATTGGAGATATTCCAAGAGCTTCTCTGAGCTGTTTCTCACAATGCAATAGAATTGTATCTGAATCATACATAACAGAAATCACTGGATGATGTAGGTGCATTCAGCAATGAAACAATGCTACTATTTTACACCGGCTCTTAGCATATTCAGAAAAAAAAGTGTTCTTTCTCCAGTTATGACTATTGCCATTGAAAATTCTCAACTTCCAAGCTCCTTTGGTTTTAGCTCCACCATTTATATACATGAGTTGAGGAGTACAAAAATCATTGTCTATTTCATAAGAGACCAGCTATCAGACCATTTCCTAGATAGTAGCACTTGCCTTTTACGGATTTAAATCATACTTTAGCCACCAGGCATTGACTCATGATGTTTCTTCCACTCGCTTTATGATAATACTTTATATCAATTTGATTTTTGCATGAAATTTCCTCATTTTTAGAAGAACTTCATCCCTACCCTACTAGTTATGCTAAGCATAACATTAGTGATTCAAGAGAACAACATCCTGAAAATGTGCCCATTTCAGGAGCTTTTTTGGTTTTGTGCAATGGAACACTGTATTTACATTTCAACAGAAACATACCTAGATGACAACTAAAAAGCAAGCTTCCTTTGGACAATACTTACTAGGAGCCAGCTATTAACTGTTACTCCATTTGTAGTTACTTTTCCTGTCTTCAAGCTCTAGTTCTAGAGCTTCTGGTTTTGCAAGGCATCTTAAATGAGTTATAGTCAAACAGTTGCTCCTTTAAGACCAGATTTATTTAGGTTGTGCTGACTCTGAATTTCTGAATCATAAGCTCACTTCCTTCTTGATCGTGTAAACTTATGACACTCTGGTCCCTACCTTCCAGTCCTTCCTGATTTAAGCCCCCTATAAACAAATCCACTTTTGCCTATATCACAAAAAGAATGTGCCCTAGTTTTGAAGACTTATACTTTGTTGATGGACTTGTTTGCCTGCTCATCCTCTAAGATGCGTGGTAGCAATGTGAATACTAGCAATCTGCCCAGATAACAAAATGCATATTCGTTTTAATTTCTATATAGCCAGGTTATATGGCATGCCTCAGGGAAAGTTCCAAGCTATTCCTGACTTATTTATATTGATTGGTAATTCAGAATCCTCTGTTAATTCAATGATGAATACTAGTCTATCACATATCACAATTCATAAAAGCCTATTTCCCAGACTATTTTAGCATAATAGGTTCTCAATAAATACTTGCTGAATCAATGAATGAATCAATTTATAGTGTTGGATGGGAAAAACAAAGAATCAGATCTCTTTTCTGAAACCACAACATAAAAAGCTGTGGGCTATGCTGCCTTCCATGTGGTACTTCTCTCTCTCAGCATCCCAGTGTGAAGTCAACGTGTCCCAGGAAAAGTGTTAAGTGCTTTGCATACACTATATTGTGAAATATAAGTTGTCAATCTATTTGTCTAAAACAAAGTAAAATGTTCTTTAAGATATAAACTAACATCAAAGACAACCTCCGAGTGTCCTCCTATGAGTGGTTCTACCACCACAACCATTTTGTCATCCCATACTTTTCCACTCTTCTTAAGCCTCCTCTGACCAAAATCTGAGGCAACTCAGGAATTTTCTAGACTTTCATATTTAAAAAAAAAACCTTGGGGTGCCTGGGTGGCTCAGTCAGTTAAGCGGCTACTTTAGGCTCAGGTCATGATCCGAGGACCCTGGGATCAAGCCCACCTCCACCCTGCTCAGCAGGGAACCTGTTTCTCCCTCTCCCTCTGCCCCTCCCTCCTACTCATGCTCTCTCTCTCTCTCTCAATTAAATAAATAAATAATCTTAAAAAAACCTTTTAGCTTTAATAAAAACACAAGGAATAAACCAAGTAATTCCTTTTTAGTCTCTGAATAGCAATCTAAGCAAACCAAAGAATTATTTCTAAAAAAATATTGAAGCACACATAAGAATTTACATTATAGTCCAGAAGGTAGTAATGGATTGAAAACATTATCAATGCTTTATAGTATGGGGAAAATCCTGAGTAAATAACAACAAAACTATAAGCAGGGGCGCCTGAGTGGCTCAGTGGGTTAAAGCCTCTGCCTTCTGCTTAGGTCATGATCTCAGGGTCCTGGGATCCAGCCCCGCATCAGGCTCTCTGCTCAGCAAGGAGCCTGATTCCCCCTCTCTCTCTGCCTGCCTCTTTGCCTACTGGTGATCTCTCTCTCTGTGTCAAATAAATAAATAAAATCTTAAAAAAAATAAATAAATAAACAAAATCTTGGGCAGTAGAAAGAAAAAATAACCCAGATTGCACAACTTGAGTTGCTGACTTTTTAAATATAGCTGGTCAACATTTTTTATCTCATTTTATTTTTATTTATTTATTTATGAGAGAGAGAGAAAGAGAGAGAGTGAGCATGTGAGCAAGGGGGAGGAGCAGAAGGAAAGGGAGAAGCAAGTTCTCTGCTGAGCAGGGAGCCCAATGTGGGACTCGATCCCAGGACTCTGGGATCATGACCTGAGCCATAGGCAGACGGTTAACTGACTGAGCCACCCAGGTGCCCCATTCATCTCATTTTAATTTATAAATTATGATTTTCTTAAGCTACATTTTTTATTCAGTTGCATAAAATAGCACATAGCTAGGAAATATTTTTGCATTTTACATGTTAGTATCTTTACTCTCACATAAAGTTTGTATCTTTGAAAATAATTTGAATAACTTGGTAACTTATGATTAATGTATCAGATTGATATGTCTCTGTGTGTGTGTATTCATCTTATTATAATCCATATAAGGTTATAACAAACATATGTACAAATCCCAGCCAATGATCCATTTCCAGGGAATGCTGGACAAACCAAATTCTGGGTTGGCCCAAGAACTTAGTCCCTTGGAGTTTTTTTGCTACCTAAGGTGTTAATGAATGTAAAATTTTCTACCTGGAATTTCAGAGGCAATTAAAACTCTGAATAATTCTTTCCCCTTGGCTGTATCTTTATTGGTTGCCAATTAATGACTTGGCTATTGGCCAACATAAGAAAAAATACTTCTTTCTCTTGTGATGACAGATGTCATTTTTCGGCTCTCAGATGCCAATGAGAATTGACCCTGACAGTCAAAAGCATTATAGTTTTGTGCAGATAAAATCCTATTTAGTGGGGGAGCATTTTCCATTAGGAAATTCCTTCTAATAAAAAAATAACTAGGAACAATTTATTGTTCTTTTTACCAAGGAAACAGCCCTGTGACCGGCCCTCATTCCAAGCCTTACCACAGTGACATCTCTATTGTACTACCAACTCACCAAAGTGGTGATGGGAACCATGGGATTGAGCTGTGGTGACTAAGCATGCCCCAAATGTCTCCAGGTTTCCAAGGCCATCCCAAAGTTGTATGACAGTTTTAGTCAGCCTCAAGGGGAGGTCTGTCTGACCTCATCACCACCAGGCAAGAAAGGGTTTGGTAGAATATCCATCTTCAGTATCTTTAAAAAGCATAAGCAAGGATACATGAAACTTAGAAAACGGTTTCTAGGAAATTTAACCTCTCAAAATGTGGGCATATCTAGTGATACAGTCATTCACCAGCTGCTGCTGAGTAAATACAGTAATACATACAGAAGATGAAGGACAACTTTGAATAATTAGTACAGTACTCAGGACTAACGATAAGATTATTAAAGTTACACATCAGCCTACACAAAGCAACAATTTTCTTCCAAAAAGAGTTGATAAGTATTACTGTCCAGTGAGGTATTTATTTTCAAACGAAACCCAATTAAGAAGCTGGGCTGCCATCCATAGCTCCTATAGAAACCAACATACACTTCTTCCTTGCCTCTGACAGCCCAGCCCAGCGGTGAGTGCACAGGAGTAGCTGAATTGCATTTCGTACTATTTGTACTAACATGGCATCGAGCTTCAGAAGTATCCACAGGTCTGCAGAGTGGAAGTCAGGCAACATTCTCCCTGTGTGGCTTGGTCTGCCCTTGTTGTCAGGACCTGCCCAAAGTTTCACCAGAATCACCTCTGACTCACACTTAGCATTCAATAGTAAGATGGAGTCGCCAACAATGAGGACCTGGCAGAGGGCCAGTCCATTGGTACTAAAGCAATGCCTGACACAACACAGCTCACTGGGCCAGACATTTATGGGAAATGGCTGACAGCTGGATAAACAAGCAGCTCCTTTTGGTAAGCTGCAGGGGAAGCAGGGTGGACAGAAGATAGTCTTTAGGTATATGCTTCAAATGACTGTTGCCATGAGCTGCTAGAAAACAGCATTAGACAGAGACACCAGCATGACATCTTTGGAAATGGGGTGGCTCTTCTTCAGCAAAGGCATCAGCAGAGAGAAGGAGGTATAGTGGCAAACTGTGTAGGCTCACAGAGCAAGCCAGAGGAAAGGCTCTATGTGGACCCATCAGGTGCAAGAGGCACCTGGCCAGGTGCCTTCGGTTCCCTGCAGTTCCGCTCAAATATGGTAGGAGCGCTATGTGTCGTACCCCCACCACCCAAACCACTCCACACTGAATTTTGAACCCCACTGAACAAGCAGAGCCTTGTGTTGGGCAGGAACCAAAAGACTCCAAAGAAGCTGAAAATGGAAGTCACTAGTAGAGCAATGCTGACAAAAACTGTGTAGTTAGGTGATTAGGGTATGTGTGTGTGTGTCCCCCGCCCCTGCATGCCTAAAAGTGAGTCATTTGTTCAGCTTCGTTGAGGTTTTAAAGCAGTTTGGGTGTTTGAGACATACTTAGCACAGATAAGTTTAATGTAGCATCAGGAAGAATTACCAACTCTTTCCTTTATGTGGCTTTTCAGAACAACAAAATGAGCTGGATACCGGCAAATAGCAGTCAGCTGAGGTAAGCAGCCATTCTAGGCGCAAATGCCCTTGTGCCAGGAAAACAAGAATGAGCATGAGTGAGAAGCAAGAAAATGAAATCCCACAAACACAGTTCTTGATTTATAGCTGTGAGACAATGCTTCCTTTTCTTGGACCCCAGGATCTGCAAACTGACTCACAGGATGGTGGGTGTGCAGTGGCCCCCCAGAGAAGGCAGTCAGTGAGATGAGTAGAATTATACCCCACTTTGCCTGCCCCTTTGTGCCCCTGGGTCACTGCCAGGCCAATCCTAATCCCACAATATGTGGGAAGCCAATGTGTTCAGACTGAATGGTAGGGCATTAGACCTAAAGAGATTACTAGTAAAAAATTTTCTGGAAGAAAAAAATTATTTTTTAAGCAGGAGTGAGAAAGGAAGTTTCTCTGTTGCTAGTTGGAAATCTTTGTAACTATTGATTTATTAAGGAAAATCAGGACAGTTGGCACACAGCTTTGAGTTCACAGATTCATCTCTATCCTTTTCCAGGAAGGCCTATCGCTCTAAATTGGAGGCCCCAGGGTCTGTTCTTTAACAGAAGCTTTTGTGTTTTGGGGTCTTGTCTGAGCTGGACCCACCACAGGATGAAAATGGTGAAAAACATGGAAAGGGGTGAAAAAGGTTGGCTCAGCTTCAATTGTCAGATTACGGTTCAAGATTATTTTCTTAGAGATAGTCAGTCTGCAGAAAGCCTTTGAGTAAAGGCAAATGAAAGGCTTGGGTCTAAAAACAGGCTTTAGAAAGTAGAAATAGAAACAGGTACTAGGTAGTTGGCGGAAAAAAAAAACACACCGACTAGCCAGAAGAGAGAGAGTAGAGAGAGAAGTAGACTCTGGGGGAGAAACTCTCTAAAGAAAACTAGGAGAGAATAGGATCGTGGCTTTTTCGCTTCATTTCCAGTTAGTGCCTCACACAATTCATTTAGTATAAGGTGAGACAGGGCTCCCATATTTTCTGGTCTGTTCTCCAAGTATGGGCAAGGGAGTGAACTATACCTAGTCTTTTCTCACCTCAATATCAGATGTATGTAAGATGGGGGCAGAGGTGGGAGGATTTATAAAGGGGCTGTGTAATTACTGAGAACTCCAGCTAATGGAACAGACTGGCCATGAGGGACTATATAGTTGAGTTCAATAATCCTTATTGACTGTGCCAGACCCTGAACTAGGCACTGGGGATGCTCAAATGAATAAGACATACTTCCTGCAGGTGAGGATTTCACCATCAAAGGAGGACACAGATGAAAAAACTGAAAATTATGATTCCATATATATCAGGATACAGGTGAGAACCAGGGGCACAGGGCCAAAGAAAGGGGGAAATCTCACCCAAATGAGAAAGTCCTGACCTCAGTCCCCACAGAGCAGAACAAAGAGCTCACAAGAATCCTGTACAGCTTGGGACTTGGGCTGGTTCCAAGGGTATCACCACCTCCAGCTGTCTCATATCTTCGCTCTTTTCTCACTGGCTCCTACTTTAGGTCTCTCCAGTACTATACACATTCCATTCCAACTCTGCTATGCCCTCAAGCTGCTGGCTGAGCTTTTTCTTTTATTGCCAAAGCATAGCTACATTTTCCTACATTTCCTTCCCATCCTTTCATTCTTATCCTACCCTTGATGGCAAGTTCTCACTCACACCATTCTATAGCAGCTTCCCTCTTAAACAAGAATCACCAGGGATGCTTGGGTGCCTCAGTGGGTTAAATGTCTGCCTTCAGCTCAGGACATGATCCCAGGGTCCTGGGATCAAGTCCCACTTTGGGCTCCCTGCTCAATGGGGAGCCTGCTTCTCCCTCTGCCTGCCACTCCCCCTGCTTGTGCGTGCTCTCTCTCTCTCTGACAAATAAATAAATAAAAATCTTAAAAAAAACCCAAACAAACCAAGAATTATCAGTCACATCCTTATTGCCAAATCCAATGGCCCTCTTTGATCTTACACAGAACTAACTCTGGTACTACCACCTACCTATTAAAATTCTTCCCTCCTTCAACCTCCCAGACCTCTCTGCCCTTTTTCTTCCCATATTTCTCCTTCTTTGTTTGCTTCATTGGCACCATCAGCTTCATTCCTGGACTGCAATGGTCTTCCAAGAAGCAGACAATTTAGGGTCACTGAGGAGTCTCATGCACAAAGCCTAATAATGAATCTGATAATGGGTTCCCTTTGCATCCCCTAAGTGGTAGTGTTCCCCAGTGAATAGCTACAGGGAGCTCACCTGTGTTCAGTGTTCCAACTCTTCTCCATGCTGATGACACCCATATATTTAACTCTAGTTCTGATCCTTCACTTTATTTCTAGTCCAGAATTTCCAGTTGTATATCAGTCAGGTCCACATCCAAGGTCATCTGTGTCTCTGAGTTCCTAGCACAGTGCATTGCATACGTTGACTCTGGTTCCTGGTACATTGTTGTCTTCCAAGAAGTAGGCAATTTAGGGTCAACAGAGGAGTCTCTTATACAAAGCCTGATAATGGATTCTTTTATCATCCACCTAGAGAGTGGTATTGTTGTCTCAGGTCCCTTCATTCTCTTCTCAGGGCCTCATTTGCCCTTGTGGCAAGTACTGTTACTCATGGTAACATTGATCCGTCTTGTAGTTGACTGGCATTAGAATTGACATACAAAGTGATTTATACTTCAGCTTCAACATGGGAAAAGCTGCAACAACAGAAACAGAAACCTGAAAGGTTCATTTTCCCATGATCTTTAATCCCAAAACAACAGTAACAATGATAATAGCACGTGCTATATGCCAGGCACTGTATTGTACTAAGTACTACATATTCTCTTTCTGAATCTTCTCAAAAACCTTGAAGGCAGAAAACATTTTATAGGGGAGGAAATGGAATCTTAGGGAAGTTGAAGTAACTGGCTCAAGGTAAGTCCTGACTGCAGGACATAAAAGTGAACATCCACTTCACTCCACTTCACTACAGTCTCTTGTGTCTACCCGATTCAATTGGAGAGGGCTTGAGTTGATTCACACCTGGAACAACTGAGTGCCTGCTACATGCTAAGCATTGTGGGATATAAAGATTGAAAAAGATCAAGCCCATGATCTCAAGAAGCTTACAGTCTGGAGGAAAAGCACCAAGATAGGATTGATGCCTGGGAGGGGAAATGAGACTTTCAGACAAAAGGGTTGTATTTCCACAAAGCACACGTGGTTCAGTATTACAGGTCTCTGCCCTTGAAGAAGATTCCAGCTGCTGGAGTTTTGCCTATGTGATGTTTCAGATTTAGATTCCCCTCCTCCTTGATCAGGCTCCTCTGTCTTTCTAAAGCTCATACTATACATATAATTTCCATTCAAATTCAAAATGTTTCTGATTATTGTAGTGAATGCAATGTTATTCAAGGATTTTTTTTCTGAAAGAGCACCTATCTGACATGCATTTTTAATTTTATGTGCAATATGCAAATGTCATCACTGTAGTTGTTAACTGCAGTACAGGATTGCAATTAACTATGGAGCTGTGCATTTTAGTTATATGCTAATGCTAATGAGATTTTCATAAAGCAAGTCCAATTACCAGCCCTATTTTTTAACTGCAAGAGCTAGTGCAAAGCAAAGGTGTTGACTTCCTTTGGAATAAATTACCCTTTGTCCTTAGCTCCTTCATCATATTCAATCATCCTAAAAAGTAACTCCTGCTACTTTGAATATTTTATCCTGCCTTGTTCTACAGTACAATATTAATGGAGACTGTTTAGATTGTTTAGAAACCAATTTACACTGCACAGGCAGGGAGAAAACTTCCTCCCAAAGTAAACTGCTCCAGCAGAGGAGCAGAGCTTTGAATAGTCAAAGTAAACAGGACCTGGAGGAGACTGAAGACTCAGACAGTGAATTAGCAAAAATAAACCACAAGAGAGCACATACAGTGTTACCTTGGAGTAAGGAAGCTGCATGCTGCTAATGGTTATTTAAACTCAGATTTATGATCAGATGTGTCACTGGTTGAGAAGAATAACCTTGGAAGGAGAGTCATTCATTCATTCATTATTCAAAGCACAGTTCTGAGGGCTTCTATGTGCCAGATGCTGAACTAGGCATGGAGGGTTCAAGTACGAATAAGGCGAGGAGGGGAGGGTTACTTAGAGGTTAGAAGTGAAGGGGGTTTTCATGTTATATTTGTGTTAATTGATTCTTTTACAAAATGAAAATGTTTATGAATTCCTTGGGCAATTAAAGCATGAGTTAGCAACAATGCCTGCTTTTGGTGAACTTATGGTTAAACAGAAGGACACACATCACTCAGTATCAGGCAAATACAAATCAAAACCACAGTGAGATACCACCTCACACCAATTAACAAGTCAGGAAATGACAGATGTTGGCAAGGATGTCAGAGAAAGGGGAGCCCTTCCACACTGTTGGTGGGAATGCAAGCTGGTACAGTCACTCTGAAAAACAGTATGGAGGTTCCTCAAAAAGTTGAAAATGGGGCTACCCTATAACCCAGCAATTGCACTCCTGGGTATTTACCCCAAAGGTACAAAGGTAGTGATGTGAAGGGGCACCTGCATCCCAATGTTTATAGTAGCAATGTCCACAATAGCCAAACTATGAAAAGAGCCCAGATGTCCATCAACAGATGAATGGATAAAGAAGATGTGGTATATATATATATGTGTGTGTGTATCTATCTATCTATCTATCTATCTATCTATCTATCTATCTAGGAATATAACATATCCATCAAAAAGGAAATCCTGCCATTTGCAATGACATGGATGGAATTAGAGGGTGTTATGCTGAGCGAAATAAGTCAATCAGAGAGAGACAATTATCACATGATCTCACTGATATGTGGAATTTAGGAAACAAAACAGAGGATCAAATGGGAAGAGAGGAAAAAACAAAAAAGATGAAATCAGAGAAGGGGACAAACCATAAGAGACTCTTAATCAAAGGAAATAATCTGAGGGTTGCTGGAGGGGAGGGATAGGGTAACTGGGTGATGGACATTAAGGAGGGCATGTGATGTAATGAGCACTGGGTATTATATAAGACTGATGAGTTACTGAACTCTACCTCTGAAACTAATGATACATTATATGTTAATTAATTAAATTTAAATTAAAGGATACAAACATGTCAAGCAATTTTGTAATAAAGTGTGACACATGTTAAAATACTTCTTTAGAGGGGGACAAAATGAAGGAAAAGGTCAGTCAGGAGAAGGGAGATGAAAGGGCATAAGAAGCTTCACAGATGATTAGGAAGTTCTTGGATTGAGCCTTGAAGGTGAATGGGTATTTGTTAGAAGGTTGAGGTGGGAGGTCAGGCTAGAAAAGAGCAACAGAAAGAAAGCACAGAGATGTGAAACAGCCCAGACTACTATAAGCAATCAGGGTAACTGGAGTCATAGGGTGTGGAGAGGGCCAAAGGTGAACAGTGAAGTTGGAAAGGAGCCACTGAGGGGTTTAAAGCAGGAGAATAAACAAATCGTGCTTGCATCTCAGAGTTGCCACTTGGGCAGCAAAGTGAAAGATGTATGTTGGGGCTGGGGGAGTTTAATCACCTACTCATACTTCTTTGTTGGCCACCTTTGGCAAGAACCTTTTCTCTACTCAGCTCAGACTCTGAGACAAATCATTGGATTGTAGTTTCTTTTAAGAGGATGTTTTCTATGCCCCTGTGGAAGGCTATCAAACAGTAAGTCCTCTTTTTACTTTTAATATTTTCACTAAGTCAGAAAGCAGAAAGAAAATATAGGGGGTAGGAATGAAAGCTTGATGATGTTGATGTATAGTTTCAGTATCTTTCCTCCTCTGGGTCAACTTCTACACGAGGTAAAAGGAGCATAGAAACAAAAGCAGCAAAAGAAGAACAAGAGGGAGAACAATAAGGGTAGAGAGGATGATACAAATATTACCAAAAACTGACTAGAATTATGTGTGGGTAATGGGGCTACCTTTTCTTCTTCCATACTCAACCCTGCTCCGGAACTCCTATCACCTTTATCACGGAGAGGAAAGCCAGGCATTGGGAAAGGACAATGGGACATGGAATCTTCCAGAGGTAAGTCAATTGAAGCAGACTTTGTAATATATATGAAGGTTGGGAAAGAGATAGAAGTTCTTTTAACATAAAAATGAAGTAATTTTAGTATAACAAAAATTTAAGAACATCCTAAGAGTGTGGGTTTTAGAAACAGAAGAGTTGCACCTGTTTGAGTTAGAAATTGGAATGATTTTTTAAAAAGCTCTATTTATTTGAGAGAGAGAGAGAGTGTGTGTGTGTGTGCATGTGTGTGTGTGTGTGTGAGAGAGAGAGAGAGAGAGAGAGTAGAGGGAGAAGCACAAGGAGAGGGAGAGAGAGAATCTCAAGCAGACTCCCCGGTGAGTGTGGAGCCTGACCTGGGGCTCAATCTCACAACCCTGAGATCATGACCTGAGCTAAAATCAAGAGTCAGATGCTTAACTGAATGAGCCACCCAGGCACCCTGGAATGATTTAAAGAAGGTAAACATAATTCTATTTACTCCTCTGCAATTCTATGGGTATCATTCTTAAAATTCAGCTGCAAGAACTCCAGTGATCACATCTATATTCCGGGTATCTGGATGGAGGAAGGGACTATAAGAATAGGGAAAGGACATTATCTTCTTTTTAAATTAACATATAATGTATTATTTGCTTCAGGGGTACAGGTTTGTGAATCATCAGTCTTACATAATTCACAGCACTCACTATAGCACATACCCTCCCCAATGTCCATAACCCAGCCACCCTATCCCTCCTCCCAGTCCCCCAGCAACCCTCAGTTTGTTTCCTGAGATTAAGAGTCTCTTACGGTTTGTCTCCCTTCCCGGTCCCATCTTGTTTCATTTTTTTCCCTCCCTACCCTCCACAATGACACTTTCTAAATGCTTCTATAATACAATACCACCTACATCTCATTTACCAGAACTTAGTCACATTTCCATGTGAACAAGCAGATGGATTGCCCTCTAATAGAAGGAGTTCCACTCCACTATAATAGGAACAGAAGATAAAGCATCTCAGGACATAGACAAGTAAATGTAGTGGTACGAAGTTGAGGAGTTGTGTTTTTTGTTTTTTTTTTTTTTATCCGTGTCTATTTTAATTGTGAAGTATGAAGTAAAGTTATCTGCTGAGAGTGAAGGAGTGGGAATTAAAGACAATGAAAAAAATTTGAGCAAGCAGATAGTAGGATTCATCCAGGATTGGGGTTTTGCTAGATAACTTCAGTGGAAGAACCAAAGATCACAGTAACTTAGAAATATGGGCAATATATTCTGGATAGGAGGATACTCAAGACAAGAACAGCTGCTAGCTAAGTAGAAAGGAGAGAGGAGGTGTGAAATGAGTAAGCTAGAAGGATAGAAGGATGTGGTCAGAGGGACAATTTTGTGTAGATTTTATTTCAGAGAAGGAGCAGCTTCAGGTGATATCCAGGTCCAGGGAGAAGTTATGAGAATGGAAGGCAGGGATGGAATGGGGATGGTCATTTGAACATGAAGAGGTCAAAGAACTGAAAGGCCAGTGGTTAGATGGGCCACAGAGAAAGACTGAGACAAATGCTGAAGTCTTCAATACCTGAGGAGAAGTGAACAGAAAACAAAAGAGAATAGCATCATGGAAGGGCAGAGAGTACTCTAATGATAGGATCCTCAAAGGAACAGGAATCCTGAGACAGATATTGATGGTGTCTAATCAACTGTCTTCCCTCAGTCTCTCATCATTTCTTTTTTCCTGATAGAGTCTTCCACCCCCGAAGAGGCCACATACATGATTTCATGACCCAACCTCAACCAGTAGAAGTAGGAGGCAATATGCTGGTGTGGGAGTTTTTATGGACGGAATGTTTATGTTTCTTGAAAATTCATATGTTGAAATCCTACCTGCCTCCCATGATGTGGTGGTATTAGGAAGTGAAGGCTTTGGGAGGTAGTTAATGTTATGAAGATGGAACCCTCATGAATGGGATTTGTGCCCCTATAAAAGAAGTTCAAGAGAGAGAAATTTTCTCTTGGCCATATGAGGATACAACTGGATTCAGCAGTCTGAAAACCAAGAGGAGTGCTCTCACCAGACAGTGGGTCTACCTGTGCCTTGATCTGGAACTTTCCAGCCTCCAGAACTGTAAGAAATAAATGTTTGTTGTTTAAGCCACCCAGTGTATGGTATTCTGTTATAACAGCCCAAACAGACTAAGACAGGCAGCTCCTGGGAAAGATTTTCTCCCTGTTAAGAAATTATAGATAAGGAGAATTATTCTTTCTACCTTTGGGTATAGACATAAGTTGGATAATGGCCCTCAGAAAAATCTAGTTTGCTTATCCCTAGAATTTATTCCTTAGAATTATTGTTACCTTGCATGGGAAAAGAGTCTTTGCAGTTGTGATTAATTTTAGGATCATGAGATCGGGAGATTATTCTAGATTATCCAGGTGGGCCCTAAATGCAATGATAAGTATCCTAAATGTTTCTCGCAAGAGAGAGGCAGAAGAAACAGACAGAAGAAAGATACACAGAGAGGAGAAGGCAAGTGAAGAAGTAGGCAGAGATCAGAGTGATGTAGCCATAAGCCAGGGAATATTGGCAGCCACCAGAAGCTGGAAGAGGCAAGAAACAGATTCTCTACTAGAGCCTTTGGAGGGAGTATGGCTCAGCTGACACCTTGATTTCAGCTTAATGATGCTGATTTCAGACATCTGGTCTCCAACCAGTAAGAGAATAAATTTCTATTGTTTTAAGCCACCAAGTTTGTGATAATTTGTTACAGAAGACATAGAAAACTAATACTGACATAGCTGTGAGGATGTGATGTCTGGGGTTGCAGCAGCCATATTGTGATCATGAGGGAGGAAACTTGAGGGAAAAATTCAACATGCTGGGGAGGATAGAGTGGAAATATGAAAAGAGCTGCTGCATAGCCAGTTATCGCTAAAACTTTTGACTTCTTATAACGTGAGATCTTAAATGTCCTTATTGTTTATTGCTCTTCTAGCTGGATATTTTGTTACTTGCAACCAAAAGCATATTAATTGATACATCCCTATCCAAAAGAGTAGAGCAGTCATGGTTGGGAAGTGGCTGTGAGTACTCATGAAGGGACTTGCCCCACTTGCAAACCCTCAGAATTGTCTATAAAATGTGGGAAATAAACAGCTGTCATTGAGAAGCAAGACAGGTAACTCAGGGGAGAGCCAAAAGGTTAAGAAAATGTTCACGAAAATGGTTTCAGAGATAAGTATGTTTGTTAATTACACAATAAGCTTTTTAGAGGACAGTTAAAGTGTTTAGGAAGGAGGAGTGGGAGGTGTTCTTAGAGAAGGATTATTTGAATCATTATAGAGCATTATGTCATACGATTATATAGAAGATAGAATAGGGAATAGGGAGAGACTCACACTTTGGACAGTGACCCTCCCAAAAATAGGTATAAAGCTTGGTGGATTAAACCAGTCCCAGAGTTGCCAAGAAAGTTTGTTTCTACCACAATAGTTGTTTTCAAACTTTAGTGTTCATAAGGTTCATCTGTGGGGCTTGTTAAACATGTTAAACATCCCTGGTCCCCAGCACTAAGATCCTTCCTTACTCAGTAGATCTCAGTAGGATCCAGAAATCTGCATATATAATGAGCATCCCAAGTGATTCAACTACAGTTGATCCAGGACCACATTAGAAACACACTATCCAGAGTAGTGGCTTTCAATTATTTTTGACTAAAATGTAGATTAAGAAATACATGCTATGGCATAAGCCTAGTGCACTTACACACGTGCACATGTACAGGGTATGTGAAACAATCTGGCTTTATATTGTAGAAGTTTATTTTTCATTCACACAAAGTGCAAAGCTGATACCCCTGGTCAGGGGATGCTGGTGAGTGGCCCTCCTCCAAATGATGACTCAGGGACCCAGGCTGCTTCCACGTTGCGGCTCTGACAGCTTGTGGCTTCAAGGTTGCCTGGTATCCAGCTGGCATACAGTAGGACAAAAGAATGGAGAAGCCTATATGGGAGAGTTTATGTGCTGGATCTGAAAGTGGCATTTTCCCTTTGAACATACTCTTGCAGCCAGATCTCAGTCATACTGCTGGTTGTAAAGGAGACTGGGAAATGTAGAGAAGCTCCCAGATATCAGTAAGCACCATCAGACTCTCCATTTTAGATAGGTGGAGTTGTGTGTATTTAACTAAAACCAAATTTTCACAAAATAATACTTATTCCTACTGCATGTAATATCCTCTGATATTTTTCTATTTTGTTCCATTCCATTCCAGTCTATTCTCTTAATTCTTTTAAAATGCCAGTTTTCACAACTAACTTCATTTCATGTTCTATTAAATAATCCCATTTGAAAAGCACTGTCCTGGAACCCACTGGTACTTGTTCAAAGGGCTGGGTGACCCCACAATTCGAGGGGCTCTGTTTCCTCTGAATGTACAGAGGAAATGAACGTACAGTCAGGCACACAGCAGGCACTCAGTAAGTGGTTTCCACTGATACTTTCATGATTGTGGTGATGAAGAAGAGGGAATAGAGAAAAGATACAAAGGCTCTTTTTCCCCTAAGAGCTGTAATTTTTTTTTCAATTAACAAAGCATAAAATAACCTCCTTTTGGTATTTTGATTTAAGACTCTAGACTTGAGAACATGCTACTGGGGGAAGACCAGGAGGAAGAACGTGCTGGAGGGAGAGTATATGTGAACTGAGGGCAGGAATAACATACACAGATGTGTGCTGTTAGCTTTTCCCCTGCCTTTACACAAGCGACAATTCATCAGGCTTGCTAACTTCGCCAGGTTGAAAACGCCAGAAACCCAGAGCTGTAGAGGTTTCTATAGAGGCGTCTTACCCTTTCTGATCTAGACTGACTAGATTATTAGTTCTCAGACCCGTGACTCTCAAATGTATTTCTGAAGCTCAGGAAGGAGACTGACAGGTTGGTAAGAAGGAACCACTGACTTCTGCTCCCCCCACCTCCTAAACTCTTCCGGCCCTTCCTGCTGTCTCAGATGTTGGTATGAGGAGGGAAGAGAGAAAAGGGGAAGAGAGGATTTGGAAAAGTGAGATGGGAAAAGGAAGGGCAAAGAGTAGGAGAAAGGAAAAGGGAAATGGGTGGGGGGGAACATGGTGCGGGGAAACGGCAGAGGGAGGAGGAGGGAAGTACTCCAGAGCAGTTTTCAATAGCTGAAGAGAAAAAAAAAAGGAAAAAAATATCAAAGTACTCTTTACTTCTCTTCCTACCTTAAGCATGGATTCAGGAGAAAACAATTAAAGGAGGCAGAACATTCCCAAGATTGCAGATTCTGAAAGGATTCAGAATTCATCGAGTTTTGTGACAAATGAAAAGTACCTCAGCAGTATGCTAAATGCCATTGAAGAATCATAGAATAAGGGGCACCTGGGTGGCTCAGTGGGTTGAAGCCTCTGCCTTTGGCTCAGGTCACGATCTCAGGGTCCTGGGATCAAGCCCCACATCAGCTCTCTGCTCAGCAGGGAGCCTGCTTCCTCCTCTCTCTGCCTGCCTCTCTGCCTACTTGTGATCTCTCTCTGTCAAATAAATAAATAAAATCTTTAAAAGAAAAAAGAATCATAGAATAAGAACTGCTCATTTCAGACATGTTGCGTATGAGGTTCTTGGGTTGAAAATTAGAAAGAAGGGGCTGTTGGGAACCTCAGTGAGGGGTGCTAAATCAGAGAGAGACCTAAAGTGAGTGGCTCTAGGCCCATCCTTACCCTGGGGTTAACTTCAATCCTCTGAGAGTCTGTGGAGGTGAGACTAGCTAGAGTCCAGCTTTCTATTTTTAATTCAGAGTGTGGCGATAAGAGTTAAATATAAAGCAGATTAAGACTTCCTTTAAATCTCCTTTACAAAAGAAAAACTGGAATTAATCTACAGGGGCACTCTATGGATAGCTCAATATCATCATTTTCTAAGAATAAAATTAGAAGCAGAAAACTGTGTCCTTATCCTTTTGACATCCAAGAATTATCGCCATCAAAGTACTACAGCCCATGAAATTACTTTCCAGGTTGCACTCATTAGATTGAGTAGTTTCATTCCGTGGACCCGTGGTTTTAATGGAAAAGAAAAGAAAAAAAATCCCTTCCCTTCATAAGACAACTGTTACTATATACTAGCCAATTAATAGGATGCCAATGCATGTGGAAGTCATTATACAATCACAAATGCAGAACCGAGAAGCGGATTTCAAACACTGATAGGCCTGGGCTTGTTGTGGGAGTTTGGACCAGGAGAGTGTTGGGTCCAGGTAGTGCACGGTAGCCTGTGTTCCCTGCACATTGCAGCTGAGGAACCACTCAATTACAAGCTGTGAGTTTTTGTTTTGTTTTGTTTTAAACTTAAAAAAAAATATTTTATTTATTTAAGAGAGAGAGAGAGTGAGAGAGCAGCAGAAGGAGAGGGAGAAGCAGGCTTCCCGCTGAGCAAGGAGCCCGATGTGGGGCTCGATCCCAGGACGCGGGGATCATGACCTGAGCTGAAGGCAGACGCTTAACTGACTGAGCACTCTGGCGCCCCTTGTTTTAAACTTTTAATGACATCGTCTAATATTACCTTCAGAAATTAGTCATGAAACAGGAAGCTAATCTGGCTGCTAGAGCATTTGTCACTGAATGTTAACCAGGTAACATGGCAGTAACAGAGCAAAGAGATTAACAGAGCAGACTCTGGAGAAGTCTGTCTGGGTTCAAACCTTTATTCCACTAATTACTCACTGTGTGACCTTGGACAAGTTGCTTAATCTCTCTGTGCCTGAGTTTCCACTTGTGTAAAAGGAAGATAACGATAATCCATGCCTCAAGTAAGAATTAATTGAGAAAATGTATGCAAAGCAGTAAATCAATTCCTGGCATTATGGTGAGGACTCACCAGCGGTTGGTGGTTATCAATATTATCATGTTAGAGATGTGAGAGAAATGAATCTGGAATGGCTGAGCACTCTAGTGGCTTAGTTCAAAGCCTGTGAGGTATACAGGCCCCAAGACATGTCAGGCATTGTCCTTCAGAGGAAGAGAAACCAGTCTCTTCTCTCTGATGGTCCTCTATGTATCTGAAGTCGCAGCAATGCCCTGGGCCTCGGACGGCATGTGATGCTTCAGTGTGTGTACTTAGATCCTCCTAGCGAGTCAGACAAAGAGACCAAAAAGCCCCAAAGAACATCTATATACATACACACACATACGATGTCAAGGATGTTAAGTGTTATAAAGAGAAATAAAGCAGGGTAAGAGGCTGATGAGTGATGGAGGAGGCACTAGGTAACAAGTTGCTAATTACGAGGTAAGGGCAAAAAAGTGCAGCAGAAGTTAGAGAAGGTGAAAAACAAATGTGGACTGAAAGCATCGTGGGAAAATTCTGTGATCTAGGTAGGCAAGAAGGAGGTCGTAGGAGTGGGGGAGCAGGTCTTCCCAGGCATGGCTAGGGAGAGCAGAGTATGGCTAGATGGCTGTGGGAGTCAAGCCAGAGGAGAGGCCGTGGCCTGCCAGGGAGAGGTGGGCACACGCAGATTACAGAGTGATCTGAAGGTAGAGGTGCTGGGCCTGATGTGGGCTATTAGGTATAAATGTCAAGAGCTACTGAAAACCGTCTGGGGAAAAACATCAGCAAACCCAGTTTTCATTTCAGCTAGTGAAGAGGAATGAGAGCCTCAGAACTGCACGTGGGCCTGGTGACATCGAAACACCTTTTCTTTCTAACTGGCCTGACTGTTTGTCATAGAGAACCTCCACACATGTCTCTCTATGGGGCCATCTGCAGCCCCACATTAACATCCTTCTATGCTAGTAAGGTTCAGATGCGTCTTGCTCCTGGTGCCAGCCTGTGCTTCGAGTTTTGAGGAGGGCTAAGCATCACTTCTGTGCTTACCTCTGCAGTGGCTGGAGTTGGGGGGCATTACACTTGGAAAGATGACACAACACCCATATAGAAAAGAAGAAGCATGCCTCAAAGGAAAGAAAACTGCATTAGGAAAAAATGTCCACTAGAAGCAGAGTTGCAGTTCCATGTCGGGGCCTTAGTTATACTTCCTTTTCCTTCAATGGCCACATCTTCAGTGGCCAGTGTGCTCACCTTGGCAGCCTTCCCCATTCCTCTGAGGTTTGCTTCTTTGAATTTCTGTGGGTCAAGCAACCCAGTAAGTAGGTCTTTAAAGGCATATAAGCATGAATATGACTTTGAACGAGAGTTTAAGGGGGGATTATTTACACCTCGAGCTACGTGGGGTTATTCAGAAGCTTTTTCTAAGAATTGTGTCTGTATTTCTGTGAGTTGAGTTATATGAAATGCTAGACACCACAGAATATTCTGTATGAAGTAAATGTAATTCCTTAATATAAAATCAAAGGCCAGGCATCATGGGAGTTTGCCTGGCTTATAAATTCAAAGGAGGCAGTCTAGTCCAGGGTATCTGGCGTACCCAGGGTATATATGAATATTCCTTCTTTTTTTTACATAGCATTTTTGTTTGTTCGTTCGTTTTTTTAAGTAATCTTTACACCCAACGTGGAGCTCGAACTCATGACCTGGAGATCAAGAGTCACATCTCTACCAACTGAGCCAGCCAGGTGCCCCACCTCCTTTTTTTTTTTAAGTCAGTATCTCTGTCATGACATACAGATTCTGATGAATAGCTCCTTGGAAGTTCCACTAGCTTTGCTCAAATTCAACTATTTTACTTCAATAACCAGCATATTCTATGTTGCATTGAGATAAAAATGCTGTTTGGAAGTTTGTTAATTGACTTATTTAACAAATATATTAAGCACCCAGTATGTGCAAAGTACAATGCTACATGCTAGGGATCCAGAGGACAAGGCAGGTAGGCCACTGCCCTCCAGCAAGTAGGTAAAGACCACATCTCTCTGGGCTTCTTAAATGGGTTTCTCTGAACTCCAGCAAAGAAATTCTGCTTCTAGAAATGCTCTAAGAACACTGCTGTCATTAGTTCTCTTTTAGCACTGCACCCTGTTTTAGCAACCAAGTCATTAACCACAGATTCTGTGGCATCACAACTTTAAAATGTTACAAAACATTTATAAAATCAGAATATAAGGTGAAAATCATGAGTAAGCAAAAGTAGCATTGAAATTCCCTTAGGAGGGCACCATGCTGGAAACCAACACACACCATGTCTAAATAAATCCAACTCAGCCAATGTTTCCTACAGCTTTGGTTAGGCACTAAATTAAATGGTTGACTTGCTTTTAGGGGCAATATTGTTGACGAAAATGTATCTTTAAAACACTAAAATTATATTCAGTATCTGATACACTAGGACAGATTGAGAGAACAGCAGATCAATATGTAGGCTATTTTGAAATAGTAACTGATAGGTTACATTTGCTTTTAATAATTCTAATGGCCCTGCAGTTCCCAACCATTGAGTCAATGCATCGAAGTGTCTATGGGGATGGATCTGAAAGTAGCCTCCCGCTCTCCAGTTGAGCATTCCTGAGTCCTCCAGGGAAGATGCAGACATGCTTAGAAGACCAGAAGACGCCTGGGTTGGGTCAAGGGCAATATGTAGAGAGTGGATCTGGAGCCTGGACTGCCAACCATCCAGAGTAGGATATTGTCACAATGCCCAGACACTAGGAAGGAAAAAGTCACATCTCAACTGAGGTCAGCAAAGACCAGAAAAGAGTGCTCAGATGAGACCCATAACTTGGGTCTCTCCTGAGCAAAAGGGCAGAAGGATGGTAAGGAGAAGAATCCTGCCGTTGCCTAAATATGTACCCAAACAGACAAAGTATTAAACTAGAGGAGACGGAGTTATTTTTGACATAACAATATGTTTACATTGTATCAGAAATGAGGGCTCGAGAGTTAAATTATGTTCAGCTATAGAAAACAAAGTTAAATTTCTGCTCATATGAATACTCAATGCATTGTACGTCAGCTACACATGTCTCCCAGGTCACACTCTCTCAAACATACCTTCAGTAGCTGCAATGGCAGAAAGAATCACCAGCACAATTAAAATGGTTCTCTCTTTATATTGGGAGAAATACATATTGAGTTTTCATAACTGAAATGCACGCAGGACCCCATCTCCCCTTATTCTTTGTTCCCTCATTCTTATGGCTCTCTTTTCAGTGGACTGAAAGAACACAACAGTTTGCTTGGATATGCAACATACTTACCAAAAGACAAAAGAAATGAGAAGTTTAGTTTCTTAACTTTATGCTTAATACCTTTCTGGGTTTGAGAATGAGACTGAATCTTCCCTCATCTTAGTTCAAGGCATTTCTAACTCTACAAGGGACTCTAGAATCATAGTACATTCTATCTTGTTATCCACTACTAAGTAGGGCACAATGTTCAGTAAATACTTGTTGATTAATAAATTAAAATATCATACTCATAAACTGGATTGGTCAGGAAGAACTGGGGCAGGTTACGTATTCGTACTTTAATATGAACCAATAGAGTATATGGAAATTTAGTTAGATAATGTGATACTGAGACTCTACCTGACCTGAAATCCTATGATTTCTAGTCCAAACCACCCAGTATAATAGCAGTTTCATCTTTAGGGATAAAAGCCTATTGATTCTCTTATAGAGAAGCAGCATTATCTTTTGCTATCCTCAGTCTAGTTCTCCAAAATGCTATTTTTAAGAAGCTCCAGGTAGAAAGGCAAACAGCAAGGTGGGTTGGGCTTGGTGTTAGAAAGGTGGAAATAGATCCTTCCTCTACCTTGTTGAGAATGACTACTCAATTAGGTCAGATAGGAGACTGAAAAACCATTTGTGCTGCCTAGGGCAGAGCTCAGTGAGATTATTAAAAGGTAGAAACTGAGAACAAATCTATTACAGAAATGCAATTAGCTGTGGAGAAGAGTGTCTCAAAGCCATCCAGATGGAACCAAGGTGGCTCTTCTCAGTGACCAGGACATGAGTCGCACAGCTAGCTGCTCAGGCCTTGAGGGCCTGAGGAGAGAGAGTGAGCAGAGGCGAGCATGTTTGAGGAGATCCCAGTGCCCAGCGAATGTGTCCCTGTACTCACATGCTGGCAGGCTGCCCAGAAGGAGCCAGCCCACCTGTTGGGTCTGGTGGCAGTCTATTTTTTGCTCCTGATGATACTGGGAGCAAAATCCCAGATCTCTAGTCATCGGGGCATTTTCCAGGCAAAAGCTCTGGTAAGCATTCAGTTCAGTAGTCTGTGCAAATCAGGAAGGGCTGAAAAAATGACAGGCAGATATATTTACCCTTTCAAAGAAGAAAGTTAATTTGGATGTTTTATGGGTAGTTACACTATGATACTTGTAACTAGAGTCATAGCTACGAACCAAGATTCTTTAAATCACCTTTATTATGAAATTCTGGAGCAGAAGGGACTTTGGAGACAAGTCTAGTTTGAGGAAAGAATCAGGAGTTTGAGACTTACCAAAATTACACAGCTATCTCATGGCAAAGCCAGGATGAAAACCCAAATCACCTGACTGCTAGTCCAGGGATCTTTCATTATACCTAACAGCTTTTGTGACTACGTAAGACATTTCTCTCTTGTCACTGCCCAGTCATCATAGCTCCCTTCCCCCAAGTATCTGAAAAGGGTGTCTCTGAGGGTAAATATCTAGAAAGATTTTGCAAGTTTTGTTTAGAAGGTTTTCACTTGCTGCCAACATCCTTTCTAACATTTTGTGACATTTTCTTAAATATATTTATTCTTCTAACTGCAGAGATGAAAATAATGATTCAAAAGATACAGAAATAAAAAATAGAAGTTTTCATAATTCCCAACTTCTAGAGATAGCCACAATAAAGATTTGGTGTACATCTTTTTTTTTTTTTCTTAAAGACTTTATTTATTTATTTGACAGAGAGAGATCACAAGTAGGCAGAGAGGCAGGCAGAGAGGGAGGGAAGCAGGCTCCCCACTGAGCAGAGAGCCTGATGCGGGGCTCGATCCCAGAATCCCGAGATCACGACACAAGCCGAAGGCAGACACTCAACCATCTGAGCCACCCAGGTGCCCCAAGATTTGGTGTATATCTTTTAGATCTTCTTTATATACATTTTATATATAAAAAATCTGTATAAAATAGACTTTACATATGTATTATATAAACATATCATAAATATATAAATATGTATAAAGATATAAAATATATGCTCTAATATAGGAGTTGTCAATAATTTAATGCAGCAAGATAGGAAAACTCAATCACATTATTAAGCTTTTGCTGTTTCAGAAGAAGCATGTCAGTTATTCTTGGTGGATGGAAGATGAGCCACTGAATATCTAAAGAATGAGATTTCTTACCCAGAGAAAGATTGGCCAGGCCTTTGTTCATAAAGTCTAAACTTTTTCCCTCTCTCTCTCTTTTTTAAGTCTATACTCTCTTCACCACCACTCCAATGTACCCTCACCCCTCACTACCCCCGCTCTTAACATATTGTTTTTCAAGCCCAAAGACAGGAATTTAGGCTGGGATCAAGGCTGTGTACTCCGAGAATAAGAAGATAGTGGGACTCAAACTTTGGGAGAGGATGGAGAGAGAGTTGGTTTCCAGAAGACGGCAGGATGGGGATGTTGCATGTTTCTAAAGCCCAGGAGCTGGTGGGAGCTCCAGTAGTGATGGATGTGTGTGTCTACGTAGGCCAAGAACTCAGCACCCCAAATGGGACACTAAAAATAGTGCCAAGGCTTGCACAAGGAGAGCTAGACATTGCCAGGGAAGTTGCCAGCCCACAAACAGATTATGTGGGCAGGAAGACCAAGTGCTCAGAGATAAACCCAACTGCCTGATAATCAGGAACTTCATCCCCAATTATCCTTAATCACAAGCCCTAGAGTTCTTTTATGATCCTAAATGGGTGAAAGGAGTTCCCTGAAAGATGACTGAGATTAGATTTCCCAGCAACTCTGATGGAGGGGACTGAGTCTCACTGAAATGGATTTAGAGGGACACCTGGATGGCTCAGTCAGTTAAGCGTCTGCCTTTAGCTCAGGTCATGTATCCCAGGGTCCTGGGATCAAGTCTCGCAGTGTGCTCCTGCTCTGCAGGGAGCCTGCTTCTCCCTCTGCCTGCCACTCCCCCTGCTTGTGCTCTCTCTCTCTAACAAATAAATAAATAAAATCTTAAAAAAAAAAAAAAAGAAAGAAATGGATTTAGAAAATTAAAGGCATGTGATGATTCTTTTCCTTATGAGTTGTGGAGCAAATCAAACATGTAACATACATGTGATATATAACATGATAACATTTTACTTACATATCAGGATACCTAGTGATGTAAAAATTATTTCTTTCAATTTGAACATCTATCTACCTCACACTAAATAGATAAATTTATTCAAAAAGGATTAAATACTCAAAAGCAAACAAAATTCTCAGAAGAAATTTTAGGAGACTATATGTATAAGCTATGGATTAGAGAGAGCTTTATATGATTTATATCAAAACAAGAAATTTAGAAGCGAAGCTGATGGTTACCAGAAAGGAGGTAGGTAGGGGGATTGGGTGAAATAGGTGATGGGGATTAAGGAGGGCACTTGTGATGAGCATCAGATGATGTATGGAAGTGTTGAATCACTATATCATACACTTGAAACCAATATTACACTGTATGTCGACTAACTGGAATTTAAATAAAAACTTGAAAAAAGAAATTTATAAGTGATAAAAGAAGAGATGTATATATATGATACATAAAAATGTAAAAATTTTTTGGTATAGGAAGACATATGATTGATAAAGTTAAAACAAATGCTAGATTAAGGGAAAAGTAGCATATGGGGCATCTGGGTGGCTCGATTGTTAAGCATCTGCCTTCGGCTCAGGTCATGATCCCAGGGTCCTGGGATCGAGCCCCACATCAGGCTCCCTGCTCAGCAGGAAGCCTGCTTCTCCCTCTCCCACTCTCCCTGCTTCTGTTCTCTCTCTCACTGTGTCTCTCTCTGTTAAATAAATATATAAAATCTTTAAAAAAAAAAGAGAGAAAAGTAGCATAGATATGTCAGATAAGGGGTTAATATCAGTAAAATGCAAACAACTCCTACAAATAATATGAAAAGATAAACAATGAAACAGACATAATGGCAAATAATATGAATAGAAAATTCACAGATGAACAAATCCGAATGATGATTAAACCCATAAAAAGATGCTTTATTTCACTAGTTGTCAGGGAAATGTAAATTAAAATAACAATGATATTTTTCTTCTCATTCATTAGACAGTTTTTTGAAAGAGATACACTCACACGTTGATACCAGAAATTTAAGTAAAATTTAAACACACACACACACACACACACACACACACACACACACACCCTTTAGCCCAGAAATCCTACTTCTGGGAAATCTATACCATAGAAATATTATGGCATAAGGATAGGAAAATATTCCCGTAATAAGACACAGAAAAAGCATGAAACATAAAGGAAAATTTGATAAACTGGCTCTATTAATATTTACTTCTACATGCCAAAGGGTATCCAGAACACATTTGAAAGAAAAGCTATAAATTGGCAGAAGATAGCTGTCATTCATATAATGAGCAGAAGATTAATATCAAGAAATATTTGTTTTATCTATATGAAATTGCCAATAATCAGTAATTTTTTACCTACAAAAATGGTAATTTCATACGATTCAATCTACTACAAAGAATTCTTCCAAATCAATAAGAAAAACATAACCAATCCAAGCAGAAGAAATTGGACAAAGGATATAAATTCACAGATGAGGAAAACCAAATGGCCAATAAATGAAAATATGCTTAACTCACTAGAAATCCGTGAAATAAAAGCTATGATAAGGGCCTCACACTGGGCATGGAGCCTACTTAAAAAAAAAAAAAAAAGCTATGATAAGATACTGTTTCATATTACAAGGTTGACAAAGATGAAAATATATTGGTAAAAATGTGGGGAAATAGAAGTTTTTACACGCTATAGGAGTGCAAATTGGTACCAGTTTGGCAATACCATGTGAAGTTGATGAAAACACAGTAGCTGACCCATCAACTTCATAGCTAGGTATATACAACAACTAGAACCTCAGAAGACTTGTACAAGGAGGATTAATGAAGCATGGTTTATAATAGTGAATAACTGGAAACAATATGAATAACATGGTATTTTTAAAAATATTTTACTTATTTATTTGAGAGAGAGAGTGAATGAGAGGGAGAGGGAGATAGAATCTTAAGCAGACTGTGCACTGAACATAGAGCCCAATGCCAGGCTCAGTCCCACAACTGCGAGATCATGACCTGAGCTGAAACCAAGAGTTGGACGATTAACCGACTGAGCCACCCAGGTGCCCCAGGAACATGGTATTTTATAAGTAGATATCAGATACATAAACTGCAGTAGAGTCAATCTGTGAAAATTAAAGAATTGGATCTACATTGTCAATGTGGATAAGCCTTAAAAGATACAATGTTGAATAAAAAGCAAATTGCAAAAGATATCTAAAGTATGAGCCTAGTTATATGAATTTTTAAATTACACAGAACTATACATACATAGTAAATGTGGATGAGAACAATATGTAGCTGATTTAAGATAATGGTTAGAGAGGGGAAAAAGTGGAATGGAAGAGTAATAAAGAGGTCTTTATAAACAACATTTTTAAAAACCCTGAAATAAATATGAGGAAATGTTAGCAACTGTTTAAAAAATAATGTTAGAGGGGTGCTTGGGTGGCTCAGTCATTGGGCGTCTGCCTTCGGCTTGGGTCATGATCCCAGGGTACTCAGATAGAGCCCCGCATCAGACTCCCTGCTCAGCGGGAAGCCTGCTTCTCCCTCTCCCACTCCCCTTGCTTGTGTTCTCTCTCGCGCGGTCTCTCTCTGTCAAATAAATAAATAAAATCTTTTAAAAAAATTTTCATTTATTTATTTGACAGAGAGAGAGAGATCACAAGTAGGCAGAGAGGCAGTCAGAGAGAGAGGGAAGCAGGCTCCCTGCTGAGCAGAGAGCCCGATGCGGGGCTGGATCCCAGGACCCTGAGATCATGACTTGAGCCGAAGACAGAGGCTTTAACCCACGGAGCCACCCAGGTGCCCCAATAAATGAAATATTTAAAAAAAAGTTTTTTTAATTTTTAAAAATATTTCAGTGTTTTTGGATTTTCAACTTTTTTCTGTATATTTGAAATAAAAAAAAATTTAAAGTTTCAATATGTAAGATCCCATGAACAAGGATGGTTGTAAAACTGGGACCAATGCCAGCACCCACTGACAGGGCAGTAGTTGAGAAAACCAGGGTACATTCATATCATATACTTCACTTATTTCTGGCTTTCAACTAACAGAATTGGGCTCTTTAAATTTAACTATTTAAAATAATGCAACATTAATTTAGTATCTCACATTGCTGAAGTAATGAAAAATGGAATCCTATGATATATAGTGTTCTGAAACTGGCTGTGTAATATTTCATCATATAGAAGCAGGTGACATCATAGGTGAATGTTTGCCTACTTGCCTCATCCTGTTTATTAATGATACATTTTCTTCCCCCTGCCCCTCCTGTGTCTTTGAAGTTTTCACTCAGAGAGTCATTTACCAACCTCCAATTCCTCTGTGGTTATGGCTAGAACCTCTGGGTCACATCATTTTGCAGGAGAATAAATTATGACACCAGGGTCTTTGGTTTGATTTCTAATTAAGCAGAAAGGCCCTTAATAACTAACTCATCAATTTATGTGGGTGGCAAATGTCAGAAAGCACTTTGGGATTTCAGCCTTCTTCTTCCCTGTCATCAAGGGAAGTGTCCCTCCACCATCTTGTACCTCTGTGTCCATAGCACCTTTTTTAAGAGCTTAGTTAACCCCCGCTACTGTACAACTGTACTTCTAGGTCATGCCAGGCAGGAGATTAAGTTATAGACATTCTTAAAGCATCTCTGCTGAGTATCCATGGGACTGGAGAAAAAGTAGATAATGGGTGTAGGACAATACTAATAATAGATAAATGGCTAACAGGGGCCCCACATGTCAGATCCCCCCGTGCTGTGTCCATGAACTGTTCTGTATGAATACGGCCCATGAAGATTGTTGCCCTGTCACCAAGGTTACACCATTATTTGAAAGATTCAGTAACATTCAATCGTTCCTTAAAGACATACTGCTCTCTCTAAATTCTTCCTTTGGCTGATATTTTAAGAACTATCTCTATACTTTGGATGTGTAGTCTACTGATGTTCAACAGCTGTGAAAGGATCACTCATATACCACACCATGGCCTTCCAAAGCCCTTGTCATCCAGAAATAAAATTCCATTTCTTAGGAGGAAAATGAAAGGTGGTTTTTTGTTGTTTTTTTTTTAATGTTGAGAGTTTCTTCTCACTACAGCAGATTGGATCAAAATCTCCCAAAGAGGCACAGAGACAAAGGGAAATGATCTGAAGCTTCCTGGTGAAAGCAGGTCACATTATTTTCCCTTCCTCCTCTTTCCTGTCAACACTTCTGCAGGAGGTATGCCTTCAGAAAGTCAACTGCACACACGGGCTTCTCCAGCCTGGGAAACAGGACTTGAATTGATAACCATGAGCACACTGGCCACTTGCAAACTGTCCCCGCTTGAGTATTTAAAAGCATTTTTGGTCAATTGAGGACAAAGGAAATGCCCTTTTCTGTGTTGTTAGAAATCAAGTTAACAACTTCAATTGCTTCCCCTGAAGTGGCTAGCTGATTTCCAATATCTTCTTTACCAGTAATGGTTTGGATGCTAGGGCATTCTTTCTGTGATGCTGACATATCTGGACAGTAGAACACTAGTGTCATACTGGGGTACCTAGGGGGTATGGACTTGGCAGGGGGAATCTGTAAAACTCAGAATCCAGTTCCCAGAGACAGAATAACATTAGATGTCAAATGTGGCATATTAAAGAAGAAAGTGCCTTTGTTTTAGATTATGTCTAATTCATGGTACTAATGCCCACTCAAACATTAAAAATACTCCCCCTCCAATGGAATGCATTTGCTGTTCTTTAAGATGCACTTTTAAACCTCCACCTGTAATAATTCTGGCCTTTTATAGAGCCCATAAGCCTAAAGTCATACCTGCTCCTCATCAGGATTCACTTGAAAGAGCCTGTAATCTTTCTGGTGAGGAAGCACTACTTTTTATTTTTCTCATACTTTTAAGTAACTCTCCTAAAAGGTAACAGTGATGGGTCTGGTCCAGGACTAGAGACTGTTGCCCCCAATGAATGGGGGAAGGAGGCCTTCAGGCACTGCACATTCCAATTTAAAATGCTTCTGTGACAGATGCTGAGACTTCTCCGTGAATTAAGTTTTGGCTTCAGGATCAGCTCATAGCCTGGGAACCAAGAGCCCTGAGGTATTAGCCTGTTTCTCCTTGAAATTCTCGCAGGAGCTTAAAACACATCAGTGCTTTCTGATAGACTGTATGTATTAAGGTTTTACATCTTACCTGATTATATTTGGGGAGGTGTGGAAAAGTGAAGGGTTAGAGGCTGAAGATGTGGAAGAAGGGTCAGGATTCTTTGGAGGTCGGGCTGCTGCAGCTCTATCTGCATACCACCTCTTTGGGGGCTATGTCTGCTTCTTACATTCCTCATGCTTTCCCACTATTCACAACATAATTCGTACCATCCAGGCATTCTGCCATTCTTGCTAGCCTTGACATAATTAACTCATAACTCAACTACCCAGACTGATATAATTTGTGATTTTCTTTATTCAGCATTTTTTTGTGTGTGTGGGGTAGAGGAAAAAGGATTCTCTATAGAAAGTGAGCAGACTACTTACCATCAATGTCCCTGGCAGACCCTGGTATCCCTTGTTTAGAGATAAGTACAAATTGAATTTCCAATAATAAAAAGTATTTAAACAGCTTATTCTGATCTTGAATAATGAAAGTGAATTGCACATTCTTGAATTTCTTTTCCCCAATTCCTGTAATTTATCTAAAATTTGTAGAGAAATTCAATACTATGATGCATTCTGCTAGAAAGCTTTAATGCTCTAGACATTTAGGAGTGCTTTTAAGAATTAAACTAAGTCAGCCCACTTCAGTCCATTTTCCTTAGACTTCTCACATGGGGAATTTGGAGGTGGGGAGCCCCGACACGATGCATAAGAAACCAATGAGGGATGCCTACTGCCCCCTGCTGGTGAAAACAAACCAATATTCTTGAGACCTCTAAAACATTGTGCTGAAGAGTTTTATAGTGTCGACTTCACATGATTTTAAATAATTCTAAACATTAAGCTTTTTTTGAAGGGAGAGAGGGGCAGAGGCAGAGGGAGAGAAAGAATCCTAAGCAGGCTCCATGCCCACTGCAGAGCCCAACACAGAGCTCCATCCCACAACCCTTAGATCATGACTTGAGCCTAAATCAAGAGTCGGATGCTTAACCGACTAAGCCACCCAAGCACCCCAATATTTACCTTTTTAAAAAAAGATTTTTATTTATTTATTTGACAGAGAGAGAGAGACAGCGAGAGAGGGAATACAAGCAGAGGGAGAGGTAGAGGGAGAGGTAGAGGGAGAAGTGGGCTTCCCGCTGAGCAGGGAGCCCGATGCAGGCCTCTATCCCAGGATCCTGGGATCATGACCTGAGCTAAATGCAGATGCCTAACGACTGAGCCACCCAGGTGCCCCAATATTTAGCTTTTTAAAAAAAATAAAATCAAGCAGTAAAAACCAACCACTTGATTTTTCTCAAATTATACTCCCATTCCTCTATCGTCTTAGTTTTGTTTCCAGCCCGGTTCATTATATGTCATTTGAATTTTAAGGGTAGTCTACACCAAACTGTTGACTTGTCTTAGGTACTAAGGTCCCTTTTATTTGTGATGATAGATACATGTATAAAACTTTCCTTAAAGTATTCTTTTTTCTTTTTTCTAGAGAGAAAAAGATTTATTAGATAACAGAAAAATAGATTCTACAAAACAAAAAAAAGATGGCATTCTATGTAATAATTACCACCCAGAAAAGAATAGAATGGGAACTGACATCTCACAAGAACCCCATTTGACAGTAATAATTAAGATCTGGTTTAGGAGTCACAAGTTCCTTTAGTGCTTGTTTGTCTGGGAAATTCTTTTTTTTTTTTCTTTCTTAAGTCTTTTATTTATTCATTTGACAGAGAGAGAGATCACAAGCAGGCAGAGAGGCAGGCAGAGAGGGGGAAGCAGGCTCCCCACTGAGCAGAGAGCCCGATGCGGGGCTGGATCCCAGGACCCTGAGATCAGGACCCGAGCCGAAGTCAGAGGCTTTAACCCACTGAGCCACCCAGGCGCCCCTGTCTGGGAAATTCTTGATCTCTCTTTCGCTTCTGAATGGTGCCCTTCCTGGATAGAGTCTTCTTGGCTGCAGGTTTTTTCCCATTCTTTTTATAAAATTTATTTAAATTCAATTAATTAACATACAGCGTATTATTAGTTTCAGAGGTAGAGTTTAGTGATTCATCAGTTGCATGTAACACCCAGTGCTCATCACATCCAGTGCCCTTCTTAATGCCCATCACCCAATTACTTGATCCCCCTACCCATCTCCCTTCCAGCAACACTCAGTTTGTTTCCTATAGTTAAGAATGTCTTGTGGTTTGTCTCCCTCTGTTTTCATCTTATTTCATTTTTCCCTCCCTTCCCCTATAATCCTCTGTTTTGTTTCTTAATTTCCACATTTGTCTGGAAAACAGTATGGAGTTTCCTAAGAAAGTGAAAAATTAAGCTGCCCTATGAACCAACTGCACTATTAAGCATCTACCCAAAGGATACAAACATAGTGATCAGAGGGGTACCTACACCCCAGTGTTTAGAGCAGCAATGTCCACAATAGCTAAATCATGGAAAGAGCCCAGATGTCCATCAACAGATGAATGGACAAAGAAGATGTGGGAGAGATACATATGTATATAATGGAATATTACTCAACCACCAAAAATATAAAATCTTATCATTTGTGAACAGAGTTTTCTTCCCATTCACCACATTGATAGATCATGCCACTCCCTTCTGGTTCACCAAGTGTCTATGGAGAGGTTTGCTCCTTCCATCCTTGCATTCATTGCATCAAGCCTGTTTCCCATCTCACTTATTGTATTTTTCACTTCTGACTGATTTTTTTTTAAAGCTTTTATTTATTTATTTGAGAGAGAGAGAGAGCACGAGAGGGGAGAAGGTCAGAGAGAGAAGAAGACTCCCCGCGGAACTGGGAGTCCTACATGGGACTCGATCCCCGGACTCCGGGATCATGACCAGAGCTGAAGGCAGTCGCTTAACCAACTGAGCCACCCAGCCGCCTCTGACTGATTTTTTTTTTTTAACTCTTTTTATCTCTGTAAGGGTCTCCCCAAAGTCCTCTATTCTTTCCTTAATCCCAGTGAGTGTCCTTAGGATTGTTACTTGAAATTCTTCATCAGGCATGTTACTTCTATCTGTCTCACTCAGATCTCTGGCCATGACTTTCTCTTGTTCTTTCATTTGGGATGAATTCCTCCATTTTGGCATTTTGTCTAAGTCTCTGCCTTCTTCTGGGTGCAGGAAAAGTCCATTTGTTTCCCACTTTGGAGAGAAATGGCTTTATGAATAAGAGGGTATGTAATGCTCAGAGTCTGGCACTTGAGCTAACATCTCTGGAATGTGCTGCGTGTACTCTACTGCTCTAGCCTTCAGGCCGGTCATCTGCAGAGGCTCTCCTGGCCTGCTGTGGACAGTGTTTGGTCCCTGGTCTGAATGTGGCCCAAGTCCAAACTAGGTGTGCTCTGCTCTGCTCATGAAATGGGACCTGACACTATCTGCATTAGAACTGCAACCCCGCAGAACTCTCTAGTCAGGGGACGCAGTCTGTGCAGGGCCTCATGCTGCTCTTCTGTGCAAGGGGCTGGCCACTCTGGGACTGATGCAAGCTTGACTGAGAAGGGCAGCACCAGCAGATTACAAGGGTTTGGGACTTGGCATCAGCAGGTTAGACAGTCCTCGTCCTCGCTGTGCTGCTGACCACCCCAAATGGCTGTGTTGATGCTAACCCACAGGGGAGGAAAATGGCCCTGGCCACCTCCTTTGTGCCCGGAGAGCAGTCTCCCAACCTGCTGCCTCTCAGGAAAGCCCTCTGAGAAGAACAAATCATCTCCGCCGGGTGTGTCCCAGGCCTTTTCCAGATCTCTGTTTTCATACCATCTGCTCCTGGCTTGTTAGCCTGCCTCGTCTTCTCACCAGGAGAGGCAAAGTGCCCTGCAGCTTCTATCCCAGCCAAGCCTGCTGACTTTCCAAACTCCATCTTTAGGGATGTGACATGAGCAGGGGCCTGCGCTGCTCTTCTGGGGGTCTCACTGAGCTGGGACTAGGGTCTCAGCCAGAGTGCAGGGAAGTGGGATTTGGTGGGAGCATGTGAGGAAGCCTGTGCTGGTTCAGTGCTGCCTCCTGCTGGTGCATCTGTGTTTCTGCTGGGGGTGGGGAGAGAAATGGCACCAGCCCACTCCTGTGTGCCCAGAGAGGTGTCTCCAGGAATACTACCTCTCAGCCACTCCTCCAAGAAGGGGAAATGATCTCCCCCGCTGTGTGCTAGAGGCATTCTTCAGTTGGCTGTTCCTATGCCGTCTGCCCCCAGGGTGTTTGCCTGTCTTCTCTCTAGGAGCAGGGCAGCGCCCTCAGAGCTCAAGGCCAGCCAAATCCACAGAACTTTCAAACTCTAGGCTTGAAGTCCTGCTTTTCCAAGAACTCACGAAATCTGCCCCTCTCTTTTTCCCAGCCAATGGCTTTGGGGAAATGTTCTCCTTGTGCGTTCCCCTGTGTGCTCCTCTCTCTCTGTTTCTGTCTTGCTTCTGCGATCATGGCTCCCTCTCCTCCATAGCAGTCCTGATCTCTTTCTGCCCCAAACCACGTCTCTGCCCTTCCTACCCTCTTCAGTGAGGCTTCTTCTCCCCTCTTTAGTTGTGGAGTTTGTTCTGTCAGTCTTCAGGCCTGTTTCTGGGGTATTTAGGATGATTTGGTAGTTATCTCGTTGTGTTCCACAGACAAGACCCTAGGGTCCTACTTGGCCATCATCTTAGCTCCTTTAAAGTATTCTTTTGAGACTATATCTTTTTTTTTTTTTTTTTTAAGATTTTATTCATTCATTTGACAGAGAGAGAGGGATCACAAGTAGGCAGAGAGGCAGGCAGAGGGAGAGGGGGAAGCAGGCTCCCCATTGAGCAGAGAGCCCAACATGGGGCTCGATCCCAGGACCCTGAGATCACGACCTGAGCTGAAGGCAGAGGCTTAATCCACTGAGTCACCCAGGCGCCCCGAGACTATGTCTTGAAAGTAATTACCTGGGGGGCAACTCTGGCTGTAGCACATGCTGAACTTGGAGTCATATGTAATAGATGAAGTCTCAGCTCTGACACTTATTTAGTTGTGAGACTTAGGCAAATCACCTAATCTCTTAGATCTCATTTGTGAAAATATAATAATAATATATAACACACAGGGTTGTTATAAGGTTTAAACGAGATTATTTCAATGAAAGTGTTTCTCAAAGAGCTATACAATTGGAAGGCATCACAACTAAAGGAGCGGATAAGTATGGGTTTGCCCATATAACTATTATTTGACAGGTATTTGGTGCAAGCACCCTAGAGCATAGTAAGAATTACACATTAAACTTTGGACACTCTTTGAGATTAGCATTATTACCACTGTTTAATATTTAATTCTTACTCTTCTCTGGGGGACCAGATTCTGTGGAGATGTAGATTTAGACATTCACTGACAGACTACTTGAATCCCAAATTAAAGTGCATACATAAGAAAACATCTCGCAGACATAATAGAAGAGTCACTCCTTGAAGCATTCTTTTTTTTTTTTTAAGATTTTATTTATTTATTTGAAAGAGAGAGAGAGAGCACCTGAGCAGGGGGAGGGGCAGAGGGACAAGCAGACTCCATGCTGAGCCTGACACGGCTCAATCCGAGCACCCTGAGATCATGACCTGAGCCGAAGTGAGACACTTAACCAACTTAGCCACCCAGATGCCCCTCCATGAGGCATTCTTAGAATGCACTTTGTTTAATAGTATGACTACCAATTTTAAATTGATCTCAGCCAATCTTACTCTTCTGGGAATAATGAAAACTTATTACACTGATGGTTTTGTGTGTGAGTTGTGCTTTCTGACCTGGGTTTTTCTGCTATAAGGGTCTATTACTGGTAAGACAAACACAGCCAGAAAGTTAGAAACCCTAGACATTCACCAAAATTATCTGACTGCTGCTGCCCAACTATTTCTTAGTTTTTTTCAATCAATAGCTTATACTTTTTATTTGGTTTACTTCTTAGAATTCTTGGTATTTAATCTAATTTTGAACCTTGCATTGTCTCTATTAATGCATAAAGAATATTCTGGAATTTTAAAAGAACCACAATAAGTGAAACTCAAGATATTAATTTTTGTTTTTGTGTTAGGGTGAAAGGATTGTCATATCTTATTTTGCACTCATTCTGTCCCCAGTAGGTTTTTCTTTGCTCACATCTCACACAGAGCATACTTAATTTAGTGAATTGATTTGGTTGTATGATAAGCACTGCAGAGAACCTATGAGAGTCACCATCAGAAAAGACAGAAAAAAGCATAGCATGTCGAGGATGCACTGAAACTGTTTCAAATACTGTGGTCTCTCTGAATTCCTAGGAAAAAAAAAGTAGTTGTGAAACTAACTTTGTACATAACTATAAGGAATGAAGTTTCTTCTTTAAAAAAAAGTTTTGGCCATTTTAAGAGGAAGTTATAAAACACAAGTTCTTGAAATCATGCCAGCAAAAAGTATACCTCTTTAATTTATAGGGGATTAATCAGAACTGGGCCTTTGTGAGCCTGCCCCCAGACTGAAGTCATTTGGTTCCTGTGGGAGAAACCTGGACTGACTCCAAGGAGGACCTGTCCATTTTTAGCAGAGGAAAGGAGAACCACTGGGGCAACAGGCTATCATAGTGATTCCCAAGAGGGATCAACCCACAAAGGGGCCCTGAAAAGAATGAGCTGTGCTGTTTCCCATGCAAGTGGATGAAACTTATAGGTAGGAGTAGTAAGGCAACATGGATCCACAAACACCTGGGTTACTAATGTTGGCCATGATGGTGCCAATGGGAGAATGAGAAACAATGATCTGTCCACAAATTCCTGAGTTCACAGGCTCATCGGATCCTCTTTGATCCCCAACCCAACCATTTCTACATATTCTGTTATCGTTCCAACCAAACCCCATTTCTTTCCTCTCTCTTGTGGTTATAAGAATGAAAATTTGACCATCTCTTTCTTTTCACCATGATTATTTTTTCAAGTGTCTTGCCCACCAAGTCTCCTTTATCCAATTCTACTGATTTAATAAAGTCAATTTCTACCAGTAAAATTTAACTATGTATGACCACATCATTATACCTTTTTATATGTGGAACTTCTTAATTTTTCATTCATACTAATTTATTAAGTAAAATTTACCTTTATTTTAATAAAATGTTTTCCTAATCTCAAATATTATCCTACAGATGTTAGCCATATAATACCATAGTTTTAATATATACTGGAAAATAATAATGCCCATTAATGTGTTCATTTACCTTTCTAATGCCACTGAATTTCTATATATGAGTTTAATTGTTATTAACAAATAAATGATTAGATTCCAAAATATATTTGAATTTCATAGTTTATCATTTCATACAAGAGAAATACTCAACCAGTGTTTTTGCCTACTCTTCCTACAAAGATTTCACTTATCGTAGAAATGATTAATATAGAGTGACTATAAATAGTATGCTTAAATAGCTTATACATTTTCTGTGTAGTTATTCTTTTGCTGTGGGCTTTAACCTGTTAAACTTTATAATGCTATAAACGAACTGTAAAGATACCCTCAGCCTGGAATTTTTTAATCAAAATTTTCTTCCATTTTCAGAAGGAATAATTATTCAGAAACCTTGTAGATTAATTATTTCTTAAGCAGCTAGATCATTTGGTAATGTGTTTTAGCCAACTATCCAAGGTCAGAAAAATGCTATGGCATGTTCTGTTTGATGGCCCCAGGGAGAAAACCACAGCATTCTCACTATTAATATCTCTTGACCTTTTGATTTACAAATAGAAGCATCTCTGTAGCCTTTTCTTTCTTTTGTATATCCCTGAAAAGCCAAGAATCTAGGGCTTGAGATAAGAAATATTTTAATTTACTTGGTTTAAAGCCATAATCCTAGGCTTTTATATAATGTATGGACTGTTTATTCATTTCATGAAATTTTCTTAAGCACCAATTATGTGCAAGGTACCATTTTATGTGTCAGGGAAACAAAGGTAAATAAGTTGCATATGCCCTCAAGGAGCTTATGGTTTAATTGGGGAGAAGAAATATAGCAAAATACTACGATGTAAGGTAAAAAGTAGAAATTACCATTAAAAAAAAAAAAGGAAGTACCATAAAAGAAGCATAGACAAGATGATTGGCGGGGGGGGGGGGGGGGTTAAGAAAAGAGACATTACTGAATTTTGTAGGCTGGAGGCAAAGAGAAGGGAATTGATGGTTAATCTAAGAAGGAAGTGACATCTGAGCTTCCTCTTGATGGATAAAATTTAAACATGTGGAAAGAAGACTTAAGTATGGACATTACAGATTGAGGGAATAGCATGATTAAGGGCACAGAGCTCAGAAAATATGGGGTAATAAAAAAAAGAAGTTTCAAGTAGTTCAGTTTGGCCAAAGAACAGGGTGTATAAATGAAAGCTCGTGGAAAATAAAATCGGAAAATTACTTTGAAAGCAAACCTACAGGGCTGTTAATGCCAGATGATTTGAATGTAGACGATTTTACAGACAATGGAGTCCCACTAAAGGGGAATGCCGCATTCAGTGTGTGCTTCAGGGGTGTGTTGGACTAAATTGGAAAAGGAAGAGCCTGGAAGTGAGAATACCAACACACTGGATATATTCTATAACAATTCAATAAGAAATAGCCTAGATTCTCTAGAAAACAGAGCCTGAAGCAAGGATTAAAATACTGATACATTATTCGGGAAGTACAAACCTAGGCCAGTGAGGTGAGGAAGAAGGAAAGGAGGGAAGGAAGGATATGAAGTAATGCAAAGAAAAATGCCTGTCAGAACTAGCTTCTAACTTATGAGAAGCCATGATGAGGCAAAGTGAGTAGCTCAGCAGGTCTGTTCCTGCCTGCCATGAAACATCTTGGAATAGGGTACAAGGAAAAACCTTGCCTCTGGTATTCCTTGGGAAGGACAAAAAAGAGAGAGTCTACTTCTCAGCTACCTCCCACTGCCTGTTTCTTGTTGGTCAAAATTGGGCCCACTGAGAATTAATTACCTCAGAAACCAAGTGACATCCCCAATTCCTAGTGTCACCAGATCCCACAATCTAATGTATGGTATTTCATCTAAGTCTGGAAGTTACAGGAAGAGCTAACAATTCTAGGTGAGTGCTGGTTGGCTTGGCGCTGTGTGTGTGTAGCTGAGAGGTCAGAAGTCAAGGGGCTGCCAAGACAAGCAATTGGTCAGTCTCAGCCAGTGTTGGGTAGGAGAGCAAGTAGGAGATGGTATCTGAGTTTCTGAAAGTCCTAGAAGTGAGCAGTGGACATGATATCTAAAGAGGGGCATATACTTTATGTTGGAAATAATGATTCAAGAGAAAAGAAGAGCATTCATTCATACCATAGTTAGGGAATGATTATTTTGGTGTGTAATCATGTTCTTTGGGTTAAACTCTTTTCCCTGCAGCATTATTTAGAAAATCTCCTCCCTCTCAAGTTTGAAGACTGAGAACCATTGGCTTAAAGATATTCTTGTATATTATCTGAGTTAGTATGACTTCAGCATTACATTTTTTTTTTTATTTCAATTCTATGACTTGTCATAAAATTTTGGCATGTATAGACCCAGTCTTTGGAAGAGGGGTTCAGAACTGTGTAATATCAAGTTCAGCATCATGAAGTAACATTTATCGTCTGAGGATAGGACTATAAACACCAATCTGGACATAGTGGAGCACACTTAGCCCTCTTATTTGCAAGGAAAATAAGGTCACAAAAGAGCCCTCTGCAAGAAAAAATTCTCAATTGCAGATCACTTTTGAGTACCAGTGCCAATATGCAATAGTTCACCTTCAAGACTGAAGAGGGAAAGGAGACCTTTTCCTACTTTTTAACCTACCAAAAGCTGACACTAGCCAAATTGATCCTTATTTTTTCCTTGTTTTTTTTTTTTTTTTTTTCCTAATCTAAAATAGGCTTGGTGCACTGAAAGAGGAATTAGAATTCCAGTCAAACAGTCAGCCTCAAGTTGCTTCTGCCTCTGTGCGAAGCAAATAGCTGGGAACAACTCACTTTGAAACTTGGTCTCCTTGACTGGAAAGTGAAGATAATAGTACTTACCCTGCCAACCTCAGGGACTATTTGAAGAACTAAATGAGATAGAGCTCTGAAAATACTAAAGTGCTTTTCAAAGTGAAGTTACTGTGCTTTCTCTAAAGTCAAAGGCAGTCCTCTTCAACTGGGTGAAGTCAAAGCATGGACAGAACTTGACAACTGAGACAGGCTCAAGGGCTGGAAAAAAAAGAAAATGCCTCAAATCTCTGCTTTGCTCACAGTGTGGAAAATGCCCAAACCACACTGCATCACATAGGGTTAACCTGATCCTAAATGTTTTAGGAATTTTAAATGCCTAAGAGACTTAGCCAAGCCTTTATCTACTAAAAGTCATGCTGCTAACCTACTATTTGTAGGTTTCCTCAGTGCTTTGAAGATTTCTCTAGTGGCACTGGACTTGCGTTGCCTTTGATTTCAAATTCCAGCCAAACCATTTACTATATGTATGACCTGGAGTCTTTTTAATTCAGTTGATCCTCAGTTTCCTCATCTATAAATTGTGAATAAAAAGACCTAACTTGTAGGATTGTTATAAAGTTTAGAAACAATATTTCTAGTACACCCGATACAGCTAGTATTCAATAAATAACAGCTATAAGTATCTGTTATTGTTATTTTTAGCATGATACAGTAGAAAGAACAACAGCTTTGAAACCATACAATCCTATATTTAAATCAGCTTTGTTACTTACAAGGAGCATAACCCCAAGCAACTTAAAACTTTGTAAAGTTGAGTTCTGAGACAATGATATTTTCAGAGTATAATTGTGGGAATTTCAGAGATACCTATAGTACATTGATTGGTAGTCCCTCAAGAGATATATCCATGTCCTAATTCCCAGAACCTGTAAATGTGACCTTATCTGGGAAAAAGATCTTCGCAGATGTCATTAAGTTAAGGATACCAAGATGAGATCTTCCTGGATTATCTGGATGTGTCCTAAGTCCAATGACTGTCCTTGGAGCACCTGGCTGGCTCAGTCTGTTAAGCATCTATCTTCTGCTCAGGTCATGATCCCAGGGTCCTGAGATCAAGTCCCGAGTCCCACATTGTGATCTCTGCTCATGGGGAGTCTATTTCTCCCTCTCCCTCTGCCCCTCCCCCCCACTCATGCTCCCTCTCTCTCTCTCAAATAAATAAATAAAATCTTAGAGAAAAAAAAATCCAATGACTGTCCTTATAAGTGGCAGAAGAGGAGAAGACACAGAGAAGAGGAGAAGGCAATGTGACCAACGAGGCAGAGATTAGAGTGATGCAACCACATCCCAAGGAATAGAAGAGGCAAGGAAAAATTCCCCACTAGGGCCTACTGAGGGAGTATGGCCCTGCCAAAACCTTGATTTTGGACTTCTGTCTCCCAAACTGTGAAAGAATAGACTTCTGGTTTTTTGTTTGATTATTTGTTTGTTTGTTTGTTTGTTTGTTTGTTTTTAAGTAGGCTCCACACTCAGCATGGAGCCCAACGCACGCTTGAATTCATAACTCTGAGATCAAGACCTGAGCCGATATCAAGAGTCAGACGCTCAACAGATTGAGCCATCCAGGCGCTCCTGTTGTTTTAAGCCACCAAGTTCACTGTAATTTGTTCTCAGAGCCCCAGGACACTAACACAAGATCTCATGCAGAGTGCCTGGTATGATGCTGGTATGTGACAAGTGCTCAGCAAATGGTGGTACATAATGGGTTCCTCACTTGTCTTCACTAGCTCCTCAATGAGTAAATACCTGTCTGAATCCACAGGTGGCCGCCTGAGAGTCTGTTGCCAGGAAGCAGGGAGCACAGATAGCCTCAGCCCATGTAAGACAAAAGCCTGACCTGAGTTTTGTTAACACCAGGCTCTACCACAGCAACTGACACTAGGATTCTACTTTACAATGGCACAGATCCATTCTCATACATTGAAGAGTTTGTTCTAAAACTCTCACTATTGCCCCAAAGGTTTAGCATTTTAAAATAACAACCACAAATCTCTGTTCAAAGGAATGAACAATACACTTAAAAGATTCTTCTGGTAACAATAGCTTCCCTCATCCTGAAGTGCTATAAAAATTCAGAGAGCGACGTCAGCCAGTTGTGGAAGATAAAAGAATAGCAGCTAAAACAGGCAGTCAGATCAAGGCAGGGAAGCAGTCTGTTGTCTCTGGACTGAAAAATGGCCCTGAATGCTAAAAGACAAAAATCACTCTAGAGAGGAGTGTATGGTGCATGTTACAGACTTTTGCAGCCTGTGTTTCTGAGCTTAGCCTCTGGAAGGAAGCAGGACTTTGACATACTACTCCCAGGGGCTGCCCTCTTAGGTGTGACTCTGTTGGAGCCAAGTATCTGTCTGTGGTGGGGCCCAAAATTTACACAGGACAGGTGGATATAGAGCAAACATGGAGCGTTTTTTAAAAGTTTCTCTAACAGAGTTTAACTTCTTCATGAACCATCATCCTGTGTAGAGCAATGACCATAGCAAACCCTTACTGGTGGTTGCTTTGTGTGCCAGGAACTCATCTAATGACTTGGTATATAATAACCATTTAAACCTCACACATCCTAGGAGGTGGTGCTATTAGGATCCCCATTTAGCAGATGAGCAACCAATGTTAGAGAATTAAGTTATTTGCCCAAGGCCATATAGCTCTCAAATGGAGTAGATTCATATCCAGATCATCTGGCTCCAGAGTTCATGCTCTTCCTCACTATGAGGAACTGTGAGAAATAAAATTAAAATTGCCAATTTTAAAAGTATCTATTCATGTCAAGTTTAAATAGTCTCCTTCAAATAAAGTCAGTCTCTTTCGGGTAAATGCTCAGTCATGTCCTTGTGTCTAGGACAGAGGCCCTGCTGGTGCCTGTAGTAGACATCACTACAGAGAGTATAGCTGGGGAATCCTACAGTCTGTTCTTTGTTGGTCTCTTCATCTGGCTTGTCTCTAGCACTGGCAGTGTCTAGTAGCTGGCTATCTCATGCCATGAGAGAGCGGTCATGAGTGGTCAGAAGGGCACCTCTACTGCAGCCTGCTGGCATTGAGGATCCTGTGGAGATATGTCCACTCTCCACCTCAACCATCTATGCCCTCACCTTTGGTACTGAGTCCCTTCGACCTGCTGAGCAGGCTTTTGGTCTTCTCTAGGCCCACTGAAACCTTGGAATCCTTATAATGTCAATGTCAGCTCTAACAAACAGGAAAAGACTACCTTTGTCCTTTCCTGACTCTCATCATGCTACCAAGGGATTTGCAGACCACCACCAGAGGCTGCTCCAAAGGAGCTTACAATATTCCCAGTTTGCATTCAGGGAGGTTGAAATGCAAACATTACAACTCAGATCTGCAAAAAATGTAGTTCTCCCTTTCTTTCTCCCATCCAAGTACTAACCAGGCCCGACCCTGCTTAGCTTCCAAGATCAGACGAGATCGGGCGCGTTCAGGGTGGTGTGGCCTTGGATTCTCCCTTACTTTCTATTATGGATCTCAGCTTGCTATGGGGCCCCATTCCCACTCAGCAGCAGAGAGAATTTTTAAAAACTTAAACTTTAGTCTGCTTTTAGAAAAATCTCTTTCAGTTTAACTTCCTCTGTTTGAGGTAAATAATCAATGCAAAGTTAAATCTCCCATCAGTCCTGATTTTCTGAAATCCCTCAAGAGGGCTCTTTTCTCCCTCCTTCCCCAGATGGCCTCTAAAGAGTGACAGAGTCAAGAATGGGAATTCTGAGATTTTTTTTATGGGTTTGATCTGGTCTCTGAGTGCTCTCTGCTGGTGTCCACAAGGTGTAGATAATCTTGGTTGGTCTCATGGGGGTTATGCTGGAACCCACTGCTGGCTGGACTCAGGGGTCCCTGCCATTTGCTCCAGGTATGAGGCCTCTACCTTTTGTGACCTCCTTGTTTTCCCCCCTAAGTCCCTGCAGATTCACCGGTTAACCTGTGTACTTCTTTTTTTTTTTTTTTTTTTTTTTAAGATTTTATTTATTTATTTGACAGAGAGAGAGAGAGAGATCACAAGCAGGCAGAGAGGCAGGCAGAGAGACGGGGAAGCAAGCTCCCCGCTGAGCAGAGAGCCTGATGCGGGGCTCGATCCCAGGACCCTGAGATCATGACCTGAGCCAAAGGCAGAGGCTTTAACCCACTGAGCCACCCAGGCACCCCTAAACTGTGTACTTCTTTCAGGTACAAATGGAACCACTAATTTGGAGGTGGAGGTAATTTGAGGCTGTGGGTGAACCTACAGTGAGACAGGCTCTTCTAATAAATATGGTAGAAGTCTTTGGCTTTTCCTGGGTTTGCTGTGGAAGCATTTCTGCTTCCAGTTCCTAACATCAAAGGTGCCTCTAAGAATAATTCCATAACGTAATTGAGCAGTTCTTCTGGATGTGCTGTACTTAGCTAATTTGTTCTTAGTCACATAACCTCCAAGCCTCTTCTGTTCAGAGATTCCATGAACTACCTAATGTGCTTTTAATTTTCCTTTTCTGTTTAGACTGACTCCAGTGGAGTCTGTTGCCTGCAACTCAGAACTCTGACCAATGCAGTAATCCTCTCTCCATTACTCCTATTTCTCCTCCTCTCCTAACATAAATCAAAGTATACCATGTTTACAAAATTCACATAAATTACTATAAGAAATTCTACCAAACTTAGAGGGCTATCTGTCTTAGTCAAGGCTGTCTTGGCTTTAAATAGGAGACATTAACCTGAGCTATCTTTCGTCTAAAAGGAAAATTCACTAGGATACTAAGAGCTGTGCAGTGGGGCCGCCTGGGTGGCTCAGTCAGTAAAGTATCTGCCTGCGGTTCAGGTCATGATTCCAAGTCCTAGGATTGAGCCCTGCATCAGGTTCTCTGCTCCGCTGGGAGCCTGCTTCTCCCTCTCTCTCTGCACGCTGCTCCCCCTGCTTGTGCTCCGCCCCCCTCTCTGCCACATAAATAAATAAAATGTTTAAAAAAAAAAAAAAGAGCTGTGCAGTGCTCTGAAACCTGGAAAACCATCAGTAGACAAGGAATATCATTTATGCTTCTTCATGCACAGTTCCTGAGTTTATATCACTTAAGTTTCAGCTACAAGTACAGACTACCTATTTTTTGGTGTCAATTCCAAATTCTTGAAAGAAAGATCAAGCCTAGAAAGAGTCTTGTCTGAGAGAAGTCCAAGGTCAAGTTGGAAACACTGTAGAATGGACTGCTCTGATTTTCCTCTTCTGGAAATTATGTTAAAGATTCTAAACATGCCATGGTGGTTATATTCTAAATCCTTACACCTTGTAAGAAGGCACCAGAAACTTCAAGTCAACATATTACTAGTTTTACCAACCCAAGTTTTCACCAGACAACTCAATCAATGGTAGAGTCCAGGTCTTTAGGAAGGCTGAGATTTACTGGCTTAAGTGGTATTTGGAGTTCCCGAATGAGCCTAAGAACTAAGAATGAGCCTAAAAACTCTAGGGACCAACCATGCTCTAAGTAACAGAACAAGATGGGACATTTCCTGTTGTCTCAGAATTTTGGCTAAGGGCCCAAAACTGAGGACAGTAAGTACTAAGTACTCACATGAAAACTTTTTTAAAAAAGACTTAATAAAAAACAAGATGGGATAGGGAGGGAGAAAAACCATAAGAGACTCTAAATCTCATGAAACAAACTGAGGGTTGCTGGGGGTAGGAGGTAGGGATATGGTGGCTGGGTTATGGACATTGGGGAGGTATGTGCTATGGTGAGTCCTGTGAAATGTGTGAGCCTGATGATTCACAGACCTGTATCCCTAGGGCAAATAATACATTATATGTTAATAAAAAAAGAAAAACCTCAAAAAAAAAAAGACTTAATAAAACATGGAAAAAACAGTCCATCAATTACCATCCCCTCTAGACCCTCTATATGACTAGATTTTTTTTTTTAGAGAGAGAGAGGGAGGGAGAGTGCATGCACACATGTGCACAGAGTGGTAGAGAGGCAGAGAGAGAGAGAGAGAGAGAATCTTAAGTGGGGTTCGATCTCATGACTCTGAGATCATGACCTGAGCTGAAATCAAGAGTTGGACACTTAACCAATTGAGCCACCCAGGTGCCCCAAGACTAGACATTTTTAAATAGATTATCAGAAAGGACCATGTACAAATAGAGAGACCTTTGACACCATCTCTCCAAGAGACACATTCATAGGGACAGGCAAGCCTGCAATGAGAGGAGATGGTCATCTTACTTCCCATCTGGATATTTGCAAAGATTCACACACTCAAAGGTCCAACCTCTGCTTCCCTAGTATAGTAGACTTGATACACTAGGGAACCCTACAACAATTTGATCCTGCATGAAACAAAATTTTAATTATACAGGTAGACTCCGATCAAATAAGGATAAGCACCTAGGGTAGAAAAAACAAAGCCAAAGTAAAACAACAAAACTCTTGATTTGAAAGTAAAACAGCAAGTAGGTACATATACATGAAGGACAAAATTACTCTGAAGGCAGGTGCTGAGTCCAAGAACTGGCTGTGGGCTGAAGAGTAGGTTATATTCCAGGATTGAGCAGGGTACAGGGAGACCCTAGCTGTCTGGTATACCGCTATGGGTCACACAGTTAGTCAGTCACAGAGTCAAGGGCTCTGGAAGAACCCAAAGGGTATAGAGATGAGATTTCAACAACACTGACAGATAAAATACATTTACATCTGATCCCTCTTCCCTGGCTCTACACAGAGAAGGAAGAGGTTTGGAACCAGAGGTAACAAATGAGGAAAAAGAGAGAAGGGAAAAGAAAAGACCACACTCTTTCCCTCTCAGGGACACCAGAGCTATGGGTTAGGCCTGATATGGAAATAGGGAGATTTTACTTAAGGGGACAGACTGCAAAACCACACCTGAGAGTGACTAGAAAGCTATGTGTGGGAAGGGAGATCTAAAAGCATGTTTGCAGGTAATGACAGGAGAAGAAAAACTTCATTGAGTTTTGGCCATTCAGTAAACAAGTTACTCTCACCCAAAAGGCAAGCAGCCTGACCCTGCTTCATAGTGTTTCAACTCATTCTGCATAAACTTGGGTATGATTCCATGAAGAAGCATGGAAATTAGCATATTGGACAAGGAAGTAAGGAAATCTGGCCTCCAAACAAATTAAAAACAAATCTCATGGTTCATGTTTTTATAGCCTTACAGATACCACAGCCCAAATCAAACCCATAGGAAATATACTTTAAAAGATGTCTGATATAACCCAGTTAGTACAAAAGGTGCTTCCTCAGGATCTGTCATAAAAGTGGCTCTGCTCTATTGCCTCTATTTCTAGAGGATTTCTTTCTGACTTATTGAGAAAATAATGCATATTTGAACCTCAGTCATATGGATGCACTAGGAGAAGGGATAAAAGGTAAGTGAGGGGTTCAATAGAGCAACGAGATACGAAAGCTAGTCACAGAATTAGGGGAGTAGATAATTTATTTTGTTTTTTGTGATCACAATATCAAACAGCGCATATTTAAAGGAAGAATAAAAGTTAAGATTAATGTGAATGAAAATCATCACATATCAATGGACCTCAGAATGTTGCATAGTAATGTTAAAATATCGTTAAAATATAAACACTATATTTCCTTTTTTTTCTAGAATTAGATAATGAACCTAGAATATGAAGCCGTTTTAATGAGATCCTTCATTTTCTGAACTACTAATTTTAAATAAAATTCCTCTTACAAGTATTTATTAGTTGAAAATAAATGCTTATTTTGAAGTTATTCTATAAGAATTATGTATTTGTATGAAGATTATCAGAAATTTTAAATTCTTAGGGTTCTTTTTTATAAGTAATAAGGCTGAAGTGTTCTTGTATTTTCTTTTTCTTTTTTTAAGGTAATTTGTATGCCCAACGTGGGGCTTGAACTCATGACCCCAAGATCAAGAGTCATACTCTACCAACTGAGCCAGCCAGGTGCATTTGTCCTTGTATTTTCTCAGCCATTTCATAAGAGACAGGGGGGGGCTGGCTGAAGGAAAGGAGACTGTTTTACCCTGAAACCTTCATTAGAAGCAGACAAGTTTTTAGTAGACTCTGCTTTTTTTTTTTTTTTTTTAAGAGAAGGGGAGGGGAGGGGCAGAGGGAGAGAGAGAGAGAATTTTTTTTTTTTTGAGAGAGAGACTCTTAAGCAGGCTTCACACCCAGCATGGTGCCCCACTTGGGGCTCAATCTCATGACCCTGAGATCATGACCTGAGCCGAAATCAAGAGTTGAATGCTTAACTGAGTCACCCAGGCACCCCAAGATTCCTTTACTTTTGATGGACTAAGTGCAACGGTGATTTCCTCAGCCTTCCATGGATAACTTATATTTACAGAGCACCAGACAGTGTTCAAAGGGCTTCACCTAAGATAAAGCAGTTACAGACTTGAATCAACTGAGGAGGCCTGGCTTCTAGTGTATTACAGATTGGCTTGGGGCCTCGGGCAAGCCAGTCAATCTCCTCATTTATGAAATAAGAGCATTTTATGACCCTTCTCAATGTCCCTTCCAAGCCTAAGATTCAGTGGTCTTGCCCTCCTAGCAGCCAAATATATAGCGTAGCCACTCTGGCAAATGAGCAGAGAGGTTGGTGGAGTTTGGCAAGCTAAAGAAAATGTTTATGGACCCAGAACATGGTTAAAACTGATGTGCAAGTACTTCAAACAAAGCAAAAAGGAAACCACTTTTCTGAATACACTTGGTGATATGTATGCAATTTACTTCCTAAAAAAAGATAGAGTATCTTCACGGCTGGTGTGAGTCCAAACATGACACAGTTGCATGCAATGCATTCTGGTTATTTTAAATGCTAAGAAATTTAGTGACAAGTGCTCTTCCGTTTCTTCTTTTTAAAAAATTATTAGACTTTGGGGGTGAGGAGAAGATGTAGGGGGAAGCTTGAGTAATCCTTTCAAGGGCTTCTTCTTACTTTGGCACACAGATAGTTCTCAAGAGGAAAGAAGAGATTTTTCCACCATGTAGTTTTCCAGGAACAGGAAATTCATAGCAAAACATTTCCCTTTATTTTGAAGTAGTCACAACACCACAAAACCCAAGGGCCCATACTGAGAAAGGCATCTATAATTCTTTGTATTTTGGCCAGCTTTTCTTGCCATATTGTTTATATAAAACATACACATACACCTAAATTCACTAGATGTAGATCTAAATACAAATATCTTTTTGCATACCTATCATATGCATATTAAAACAAGTTTATATAACAAGATTAATCAGAAATATACAGTATAAAAATTGTGATCTTGTTCAAATTATCCTAATACTGTAGGACAGTGATTGTCAACCAGGATCCTATAGGACTTTGATATGTTAGAGAAAGCTTTTAAGTGTCCTAACAAATATATATACATATTTTTAAGATTTTATTTATTTGACAGAGAGAGAGAAATTACAAGTAGGCAGAGAGAGAGGGGAAAGCAGGCTCCCCGCTGAGCCGAGAGCCCGACGCGGGGCTCGATCCCAGGACCCTAGGATCATGACCTGAGCTGAAAGCAGAGGCTTTAACCCACTGAGCCACCCAGGCGCCCCTGTCCTAACAAATATTGACCAGTGTGCAAAATCTATCTTGGCTACATCTGAGTATGAAAGCTATTATTAAGATGTCTATCAGATGGCCCAGAGAGCTCAATGGCAAACAGACAATTGCTGGGAGTGGGACGTATGTGGTAGTAACATCAAACCAAAGCAAAAAAGTACTTACTGGAACAAGGGAGAACTTTGTCTTTAGAGGCCTGAAGAGAGTAAGTCAGATAAACACATTGTTCTGCTCAACAGAAGCAAAAATGCAACCAGTATGAGCTGTTATATCATAGAAGTGATTGTTTTATAGTTATTGTTGACTTGTTAATTTTTAATTTCTTCAAGTATACTGACAAAAATCCTAACACTTGCAAGTATGTTGTAAACACAAAAAGGGTGAAGATCATCATAATAAGAAAGCCTTTGGGGTTTGGTCTTGACTTTCCTACAGTGCCCAAACCCACCCCCAGCCTCTTCTTGTAGGTCTCATGGGGCTGCTGGGCCAATCCAGGTACATTCTGATCTTGTGGAAGCCATAGAATATAGCTCTGCAGGGATGGACGTTCCCTATATGTGTCATCCAAGGAAAAGGGTCTCTGGCTGGAAAAAGATATTGTGAGATAGGTAGGAAGGGATAAGTCATCTCTCTTTGGGATTTGGCCTGAGGCCACGGCCTGGTGGAAGAAATTGAAGACTTCCTCCAAAGGAGGTAGAAACAGAGCAGAGAGCTGAATCTTGCAAACAGGATCATCTGTTTTTATGTAAACCTTAGTATTTATTTCCCTTTTGTTATCCCAAAGTTTTTGGGAACTAAAACCTGTGTTCTAGTTTGGTCACAGATATGTTGTGTGCTTTGGAGAATTAAGGAGAGAGTGGGTCTGCCTTCGGGCCTAAGCATTATTGGAAGGGGAAAATTCCACAGGGATTAATGTGGTGACAGCAGCATAAGTAAGAAATCCCCACGGGAAGAGGAATCCTGGGAACAAATGTTGGCCATACCACCTGGCTGTTCCTCTCAAGGTGAAGACTCTTCCTTCACTGCTAAATCTTGATGGATCAGGCTCTGATTTACCAAGGGGTCTTGCAGGTTCCTTTATGAACATGTGAGGAAGGAGGGAGGTGGGTTGGCTGGTAAGTTTAGCATTATAGGAAAGTCAGAATCAAAGCTAAACTGTAATCATAACAACGACTGACAAACCCTCAGCATGAGATCCTGACAGAGGTTAAATTGCTGAAGGAACAATAACCTATTCAAACTGTACTTTGGCATTATTATAGATATTGAATTTAATACACGAAACTGGAAGTGGCATTTATCAATTTTTTAGCTCTTAAGGAAAGTGTTGAATAGGGACAACTCCCAGAATTTCCTAATTCAAGAGTATTAAATGTCTCAGATTAAATTCTTTTATTAAGTGTCTGCAGTGTTGCTTGTGAAAAAAACTGACTGTATTTCCTAAAACCAAGCTGAAGTTCAAGACTGGTAGGATTTTCATTTATGGGAATAGAAAAAGAAACCAAAGTGAAATAGGGAAATGAGATAAGAATCCAGATTAAAAATTCACTTTCTTAAAAAACAAGAAGAGTGACCAAAAAACTACCACAACCCGTGTCTATCAAGACCATGGCAATGAATCACTTAAACATAAAGCCAGACCAGAACTCAAACTTCTAGAAAACCACAGACTCAAACACATGTATCTATAAATTCAGTTCATAACAAGCATAAAACAATCCACCCAACAGCAGACAGCTGTAAGTATCGTGGTATTTTAGTCCTAGTTATCTTCATTGATGACCATAATGGTATCTAAGAATGATCTCCATGTAGGGGAAAGGTTGATTTAAAAAAATCTATACAATTAGTTTCTGGATATTAGCTCTGAAGTTATGACTGATATTTATTCTAAAATGTAAGAGGTGGAACATTTCCCTCCTCTCCCTCACTCCAAAATTACTCCCAAGATATAAAAATTACAATTTGAAAGACCAAACCTATAAAAAAAAATCACAAAGAGATAACATAGTATATAAATTATAACTACCAATACTCAAGATTTGGCACAAAATAAAACACACCGCAAATTCTATAAATAACACAATGCCATTCTATATCAACCAAACGACATTGTTTCATGTATGTTGAGATAATTTTCCCTATTAATAATACTGGATTTGCATTAACCCATCCACATATTTTTAGGGGCCCTTGATGAGTCACAACACACATTTTTTAAAAAAGATTTTATTTATTTATTAGAGGGAGAAACAGAGATAGTGAGAGAGAGTATGAGCAGAGAGGAGAGGGAGAAGCAGGCTCCCCATGAGCAGGGAGGGAGCCCGATGCGGGGCTCAATCCCAGAACCCTGGGATCATGACCTGATCTGAAGGCAGACACTTAACAGACTGAGCCACCCAGGCGCCCAACAACACATATTTTAAAGGTGGCTGCCAGGGTAGGACCACAAGACAGATGACCTTAGTCAGGTGGAGCAGGAATTGAACCTGTCGCCATAGCTCCATTAGCATGAAGCTCTCTCAACTGAGCTCGGCTAAAGAGCACACCTGTGGTGACTGATGTGGTAAGCAGGGGTGGAATAAGCTAGCCGCATCCGGTGCCTGTCAACTCCCTCTTTCAGGCCACATCGGAGCACTTGGCATCATTCTTGGGTTCTTACATTATTAACTTGGGTTTCAAACATCATTTGTTAGCAGATGATATTATTTCTCTTCTTGAAGTGAAAATGGCATATCCATTGATAGGGTGGGTGAATGGGCTAGTAAACAGAAATTTAAGGGCTAAAAATCATTTGTTGTTACAGCTGGAAGAAATTGAGTCCAACATCAATAGTCTACAGATGAGAAAACTGCAGTGCAGAGGGGTTAAGTCCCTTGCCCAAGGTCATCGAGTTATTAAGTGTTGGAGCCGGGACTAGAATTACATCTGGTCTCCACGGTGAAGGCTTCTGGACTTCGCACTGGTATGTGGAGGAAAAGAGTTGCAAGGGTAGGAAGAAAGAAGCTTTGATCTCCCAAATGGCTCAAAACTTCTTCTAAAAAGTGATTTTTGTTGGCATGACTGGGAGCACTGCCCTGGCAAGTCTCTTTTGTTCGACCTCCTCCACACAAACCTAAACTACAGCCAAGGGAGCTCAGCACCCTGGCTGCCTAGAGGGTCTGGACAGGAGAGTTTGTTTCTCTGAGGCACAGGCTACTGGCAGCTGCACATATACCCAGGGCCACGGTTCACCCTGTGGCTTAAGTACCCATGGCAGGGCCCCATCACAGTCCTGGAGGCCCCCACTTCATGCTGACAGTGGATCTCAGGCAGTGATGTACCAACTGGCAGAGATTTCAATATTTAACAATAATATTTAACCAAACAACTGTACCAGCACATACAGCAGTCCTGAAATCAGCCCTGCATATGCGCATTTCAGATTAAATACTCTTAATGAGATACTCAGCTTCTAAGTTTCAGAGTAGTAAACTTAATACAAAACAGTGCCACATGATATGTTTCCTTAAGTATGGGATATACTCGAAGAACTTGAGGCCCAAGGTAAATCATCATGTGTAGGTCCCTAAATCCACCCCAACCTCTTATGTATAAAGCCCCCCACAATCCCTTCAACAGAGACACAAAAAATCCAAACAAGCAATTTTAAAAAGGAAGTCACAAAAATCTACAAGTCTAGGGGTATATGTGTACAAGGGTCCTTTGCTTGCATGTAAATCTCTTTGTCCTCTTCCCCTCAGTTACTTCCCCAAACAGGTTTAGGCCCTGGAAATGGATGTGTCTATCAGATCATCTTTTCATTTAGTCAGAACCAAGCAATAAAGTCAAAAGACATTATCTGGTAAAATGTGTTTTGGCCTGGATTTGCTGGGAGAGCTCTTTGGACTTGCCCAGAACTCACCCAATTACTGAATCTTCTTTCATTCAGCTTTTGTGTTCGCTGGACAGAACCCAAGAGGAGGATATTATTATACTGGGGTTAAACAAGGTCATCTGGTCTGAGTGACGGACTGTAACACCTAACTCCAAAAAAGGTACCTGTTTTTCAGGGTGGTGTGATCAGCATTAGGCAAGAATCTTGCAAACCATCTTTTACAAGGCTAGCAAGATCACAGAAGGCAATACCCCGTTTGCTCAGAGACAAGCTGTTTTCTAATCAAGTTTTCTTATACTCAGAACTACGGAAACATTTTCAAAGGTATTATTCTCGGCAGGTTTCCAGTAATTCAACATTTCCAGACTTATCCAAATGGCTTCTGAAATATTTGCTGTTTGTTGAGAGCAGCTTTCAGGATGAGGTAATTAAAAGAAACCTATCAATTTGAGATTTTTTTTTTTCCATGAGTAAATAATGTTGACATACTGTTCAAATAAACCCACAATTTACTGCAATCTGTTTTTAGACAAACCCTCCACTTTAACCTCCAAATGGGAAAAACGAAGAGACTTTCCTCTTCTCATTTAATCAAGAACATATGTTCAAAGATAATACCGGAGGCTTATTCTGGGAAGCGTTCTGCTCTTCCTCTGACAGCGACGCAGTAAGCTCATGAGGCAGCCTCGACACATAATGAAAGCAAACGCCACCATAAATCTCCCGTCCCGCGGAGGTCACTTCAGAAAAATCGCCTGCTGCTCAAATAAGCACTGGCTATGCTGAGGCACACTGAGGGGGAGAAATGCCAACTGTGATAAACACTAGCAGGTATGCACCAAACCGAGGCCAACCCAGGCAACTGGAAGAGAAAGGAGCCCAGTGAAGCAGGTGTGTGTGTGTGTGTGCATGTGTGTGTGTGTGTGTGTGTGTGTGTGTTTACACACAACCTTGCTGGTCCCCTGTGTTCTAGCTGAGCGAAGAAAGGAAGTTCACTGCAAGAGTAGCTGCTCTCCCTCTTAGGAGACTTGGGAGGCACCAATTTTCATTAAACCTAAAAGTACACACAGTGGCAGGAGGCCAAAACAGTCCTCAAAAGTGAGGCTTTTAAAAACATCTGCTAGGGGCTTTGAGATCCTAAGGAGAGAGAGAGAGAGGGAGAGATTGGACTCCAAGTCCAGTGCTTTTCATTTCCAGACTGTGAGTCATAAAAAAGAGTGCGTAAATCCAGATTGCCAGGATACGCTGACCCGAGTCTGGGTTTACTAACACCTGAAGTACATTTCATGGGAATTAGGTTTAAGTATCCACCTGATCATGAAGCTTGAAAGGCTTTTTTCCCATCACAGGATGCCAGGAGTGATCTGGAACCTGGAATGTAGTTTTCTGACAGCGAAGGTTTACTGTAGCGTAAAAGAAATTATGGAGATTTTCCCGCTAGGCATACGGACGTGATCACTATAGGCACCCGTGGGCCAAAGCAGGTTACCCACCAATACTCCTTTAAACACCAAATTATGGACTATTAGGCTACTGCTTCAAGGCTTCCACAAATGTGAAACCTTGACAAATTCCTAAATAAAAGCCATAAAACCAATCATTTTTTAAACCTGCATGAGTGACACCAGGAAAATTAGAGCAGTGTGGCAGATCACTGTGAAATAAAGCTGCCATAAAGAAGCTTATGATGCTGTCATGGAAAAGGCAATTAGAAGGTTACTTTCTCTCAGGTTTAAGACTGGTTCTTGTTCTTCCTCCAGCCCCCTGCCTTCCACCTCCCTACTGCAAAATGGATCAGTCTATAATAAGTAGTAGTTATATATCATAAGGCAGCAATTCCTTTTAGTTGTTCCACTATAAAAAAGCATCCAGATTTAGAACTTGACAGGAACCAGTATCGCCTGCCCCCAAAAGCCGGCAGAAAGTCTGTGTGTGTCATTCAGCCAGCATGGAGTCTGGGTGTTTTAAAAGCTTTAATTTGAAGGGGATAAAAAACCTGGGCGTTAAGCAATTTGGCTGTGGATATTTAATGCAGCAGCCATGCTACAGCATTGGAGCCCCCTATTTAAAATGAGAAATTGAAAACTTACATGTTCTGTAGGCAAGGTGTAAGTAAATGTAGGATGGTAAGCAGAAATCAGCTGAGAACCTGCAGAAACACCATTAGAAGGACTAATGACTTGTTCAGGAGTGCCCTTAAATAAATGCTATGTGTCATCTGCAGGTGTGTAAAACAGGTCTAGCTTTTAATTAGCCAGAGCCACGGCTCCCAGTGTTTAGGTTAAAGACACCATGAGGAAGCATTGACCCATGGAGACTGAGATTTGCCCCAAAGCATATAGTTCCTCAATGGCAGCACCAAGATTGGAACACTGTCTCTTGATTTCTAATTTCCACTCCAACATACTTATTGTATGCAGAGTAATGCACCCCAGAAATGTCTATTTATCCTAATTCCCAGAACCTATGAATAAGGAACCCTACATGGTAAAAGGGACTTTGCAGATATGACTAAGTTAAGGATTTTGACATGAGGTGATTATCCTGGATTAATCCAGGTGGCTCAGTGTAATCACAGGGGTCCTTGTAAGAGAAAGAGGGAGTAGGAGAAAGACAGTCAGAGTCAGAGTCAGAGATCAGAAGCCACTTTGAAGATGGAGGAAGGTTCAGAAGGGAGAAACGGCCGGTGGCCTCTAAAAGCTAGAAAAGGCAAGGAAATGGGTTTTTCCCTAGAGCCACCAGAAGGAATCCAATCCTGAGGACACCTTGATTTTAGCCCAGTGAGACCCTTTTAGACTTCTGATCTCTAGAACTATGAGAATAAATTTGTGTTGTTTGAAGCTACTACATTTGTGGTAAGGTTTTACAACGGCAATAGGAAACTGATACAATGTTCTAGATGGGCACAGCATTTACCCCTCATTTTGACCTACTCAAAGTTACCCCATTATCTCAGTGGTGGTCAGCCTTTATAAAAACAAAAAGGGCCCCCACAACCACCTTTTTTGGTCTTTAGCACATTCTGCTCTCTTTAGAACTTTAGATTCCCTCTTTCTCTCTGGCCCCTCATTGGCTCTCTTCTCTGTATCCTCTTTCTCATATGAACTACTGTTAAAATGAAAACTTTTTTCTAATTGTCAACTGATCCATGTGGAGAAGTTAGTTGGTAGGAACTTAAAAATATTCTTCACCAACTATTTTCCAAAATATTATAATACTCTATTTGGGTGTATTTCACCTTCTCACTTCTGCTGCCCCTATAAAGCCTTGAAGACTGAAAAAAAATCTCTACGGGTAGAATTTTAGGTTCCTGGTTTGGATGGGCCTTTCTCAGAGTGTCTCAAATCACACTATAGACATGGACTTTGGAGTCAGAGAGAACTTGGTTTGACTCCTTGATTCACCATTAATTAGTGATGTGGCCCTGGGAAAATGACTTAAGTCTCTCTCTACCTCTAAAATGGAGCAATGATCTTGCTCCATAGTGAGAAATTAATGAGATTTTGTATTTAAAGTGTTCAGCACCTAATGTGACCCACTCCATATGTAGTGGTGGTGGTGTGAGTATTGAAGGTACTTAGTATGGTGGTACCATACTAAGACAGTAAAACCCATTTAAATCTTGTGGGACCAGAAGTTTCAGATTCTGAGTGTTGATAAGGGATACCCAGATACCTTCTTAAATACAGGGGATTTTAAGGGCCAAGCAAGTCATAAGAGACAATATACAGCCCTGTCCAAAAGAAGCTCATGGTTTAGTAGGGAGCAGATATAAAAACATAATTACTAGCACTTATCACTCAGTAGTGAAGACTTAAGCACAACAAAGCATGACCCAGAACAGAGTCTTTCTAAGGGAATCAAGAATGCAGTCACAGAGAAGATGATTTTTGAGTTGGGTACTGAAGGATGAGTATGTTTGCCAAGCAGAAAATAGAAGGAATATACAGGGCAGAGGAAAATGTATATGAAAAATGAAGTAAAAGAATATCAAAAGAGAACATCTCCTAACCATAACTATAATACTGAAACCATTGGAACAAATTAATCCAGTTCAACAAATTAAATCCATGGCCTCTTGTTCTGAGTCATCAACAACTCAACTTTTTCTGGATCTGCTACAAAGCGATTTCAGGGTCACACTAAACAGTTCATTCTTCCTTGACTAAAAACAATGCCCTGAGAATTCACTGATGGCCACAGTGCAATCAATACTAATCAGGTAATATACACTGGCCCTGAGATAACAAAGCATCCAGAATCCCAATGTATGAATTCATACTTAATCAATACTAACCTATATGAGTGGAGGATTTTTTTTCACATTCCAAAGTATTTTAGTAAGATGCTAAGAAAAATCAATAACTTATTAAATCCCAGTTACCTCATTAAAACAAACTATTAATCACTTTTGTTGTGATTATATTGGGACCATAGATCTGACTTTATATATTTTGTAGTGCTGTGTATGCTCACAGGTTTGCTCCATTCATTAGAGGAAATGATGCACAGAATGACCACACACTGCAACCAAGATGGGGCTACTACAGGAAATGTACTTCCATGCATTATTGATGGAAAAAAAAATCCCGCAGTTGAAAAAGTAGGAAAGCTGTAACTTCATCTGGAAGTGGTAAAAATTAATTGCTAGAAGTAGGAGAGCCTTTGTTATTGAAATAACAATCATCACTTAAAATATTTCCTGCAGCTGAAATATTTTGACTACCATCCATGTAACACCAAGGAAAAAAATTATATTCATTTCCAGTTGTAAGATGGCCCCTTTCAGCCACATGAGTACACAGTAATGTACATGTGTATTTTGTGAAATCAAGAAGTGAGATCTACTCAACCATAGTGTTAAGTACATTCATCAGCAAATGAAGACTTCCAGTTCTATTTCACTGAATTGTTAGGGGGTTTATTTCCCTAGGGATGGTTAACTTTTTAATCTTTTTGAATACAAATATCAGGCTACCTCTTCCATTGTCATTCTGCCATCATTTTCTTAGGAATATAGAGAGAAGTGTAAGCTACATGTTTATGAATTTGTGCATACATTATTTTTATTACTATAAAAATGTACCCTCACTTAAAAAGTAGGGTCATCAAAAAAAAAAAAAAAGTAGAGTCATCATTCTACACTTGAGAAATGCTGACTTAAACAAAACTATCTCATTAAATTACATAAGATACAGGTACTTTCTAATAATCTTTGTATAGCATTTCTTGAGAAATTGTGATTATTAAACCCAAATAGAAATAGCTCCTTTATTTGGAGGTGGTTAGTATTTGTGTAAATATTTTTTCAAAGAGTATTTATATATTGGTTTTCCCTATATGCTGCATGATATGGTGGAAAGACACAGATGCTGCATTTAGTAGTCCTGGATTTGAATCCTGTCTAATCACTCTCAAATTCCGTCCTTAGACAGTCACTCCACTTTTCTAAGTCAATATTTTCAGGGACTAAAAGGGTATAGAAAACATTTTATCTATCTATGTCACTGGATTATTGTTATGATCAAATAAAATCATATGAGTAAAAAAAGGCATAGTATGTGGGACCCCAATTGGTCAGTGTGGTTTTGCAGTAAAAGAAAAATGACTCCAACAGCCAGGACTTGAGGCTTGTCTATGTCTTTCTCATCCTTAACCCCTGTGTACCACCCCTTTGCCTCAAGCTTTTTAAACTTTTTGTCACATACATCATTTTAGCTTCTTCGACTCCCACAATCCCGTCATCCCCCAGCTTCCCCACAGCAAAGCCTAGGGGAGAATCCAGCAGGCAGGAACCTTCCACACAACATTCCCATATCCCAGTGAGAGGCATGGGATGAAGAGAAAGGATGGAGAATATTCATACAATAATTTTTATCCTTTTACACATTAATATTATCATCTTACCTAGTGTTCATGATACATAGTAATTATTATTATTATTTTTTTATATTTTAACTTAGGTAATAATGTCTTTATTTTCAAAATAAGAAAAACAAATCACAAGAAAGTTACACAGCAATTGCATCCAGGGCACGGTCCCAGAACTGGCCAAGAATGTAGTAGAAAGTGGACTTCATTTTTTTCCTACTCTATAGAACAACAGTTCCGAAAATACATACCAAGGCATCCCTGGAGATGCTCTGAAAAATAAATCCAAGGTTGGAATACAACAGGGAAATATTGCATTCTGTCTCCCTTCAGGGAGGTCCCCAATGCATATTAACAACTAAGAGAAGTCCCGAAGTAAAAAAATCTATTCATGAAAACAGAGATTAGAGACTTAAATGTGAAAGCAAAATTTTAGAATATTTAGGACAATATTTTTATAACCTCTGGGTACTGGGTAGAGAAATTATTTCTTAAATTGGACCCCAAAGCCCAACATAAAAAATGATATATCTATATTAAAATGTACAACTTCTTTTCATGAAAGAACACCATTAAGAAAGTAATAACACAGGGCACCTGGGTGGCTCAGTCAGTTAAGCATCTGCCTTCAGCCCAGGTCATGATCCCAGGGTCCTGGAGTCCCGAGTCAGGCTCCATGCTCAGCAGGGAGTCTGCTTCTCCCTCTGCCTCTGCCCTTCCTCCTGCTTGTGTTTCCCCTCTCTCTCTCTCAAATAAATGGATGAAATCTTAAACAAAAAAGTAATAACACATATCAGATATTGGGAGAAGAAATTTACAAACATATAATTAAGAATTATAATGAAGAATGCATAAAGAACTACAAATCAATAAGGAAAAGATGAACAACACAAACAGAATTTGGGCAAGAATAGGAAACACATTCACAGGGATGCCTGGGTAGCTGTCAGTTGGGCGTCTGCCTTTGGCTCTGGTCATGATCCTGGAGTCCTGGGATCAAGCCCCACATGAAGCTCCTTGCTCAGCAGGGAGCCTGCTTCTGCCTCGGCCCCTCCCCCTGCTTCTGCTTTCTCTCTCTGACAAATAAATAAATAAAATCTTTAAAAAAAAAAAAAAGGAAACACATTTACAGAAGAGGAAACGCAAAGGACCAATAGATATATAAAAAGATGATCCAACTTGGGGTGCCTGGGTGGCTCAGTGGGTTGAGCCTCTGCCTTCGGCTCAGGTCATGATCTCAGGGTCCTGGGATCGAGCCCCACATTGGGCTCCCTGCTCGGCAGGAAGCCTGCTTCCTCCTCTCTCTCTCTGCCTGCCTCTCTGCCTACTTGTGATCTCTCTCTCTGTCAAATAAATAAATAAAATCTAAAAAAAAAAAAAGATGATCCAACTTACTAATAAGAGAAATAAGAATTAAAACCACAAAAAGGGCAGAAAATTTAAGTCTGACATTACCAACTGTTGATGAGGATGGTGCAATAAACTCTTAAAGCCTGTTGAAATGAATAAAAATTGTAATCATCATTTTTTAAAAATATTTTATTTATTTATTTGAAAGAGAGAGAGAGAGCACGAGTGGGGTGGGGAGGAACAGTGGCGGGGGGGAGGAAAGAGAGGGGAAAGAATCTCAAGCAGACTCTCTGCGGAGCATGGAGCCCAATGCCAGGCTTGATGTCACGACCCTGAGATCATGACCTGAGCTGAAACCAAAAGTTGGATGCTTAACTGACTGAGCCACCCAGGTGACCCTGCAACCATCATTTTTTTTTTAAGCTTTTATTTATTTGAAAGACAGTGAGTGAGAGAGAGAGCATGAGGAGGGGGAAGAGGGAGAAGAAGACTTTCCTGCTGAGCAGGGAGCCTGATTTGGGGCTCCAGGACCCTGGGATCATGACCTGAGCTGAACGTAGTCCGCTTAACCGACTGAGCCACTCAAGTGTCCCAGTAACCATCATTTTTGACCACAATCTGGTTTATCCTAAAGTTGAAGATGTGCCTACCCTAACATTCAGTACTTTTACACTTACATATATATCCTAGAGAAATTCTTTTTTTTTTTTAAAGATCTTATTTATTTATTTGACAGAGAGAGGGAGAGAGTGCACAAGTAGACAGAGCAGCAGGCAAGAGGGAGAGGGAGAAGCAGGCTCCCCAATGAGCAGGAAGCCCAATGAGGGGCTCAATCTCAGGACCCTGAGATCACGACCTGAGCCAAAGTCAGACACTTAACTGAGCCATCCAGGTGCCCCTATCCTAGAGAAAATCTTGCACACGTGCTTCAGGAACTATGTACGAGGAAGTTCATAATCCCATTGTTTGTAATAGCAAAACATAATAAGCAACATAATATCTATCAGACAAAAGAATGGTAAATAAATTGTGGTATATCCATAGAATGAATAATAGCAATGAAAAAGGACTACAGTTGTGCGTATCAATACATAGGAAGGACAGGAACATAGAATTGGATGAACAGCAAGTCTCAGAAGAGTACCTACAGTATGTAATTGATACAAAGCTAATTCAAAAGCATGTAAAATTTCAAAATATATTATTTAGGATATATACATATATGGTTGAACCATTACAAAAAATAAAACTCATACACAAAATTCAGAAAACTGGTCACCTGGGGAGAAAGGAGGACAGAATCAAAGGGGCAACCAGGGGAATTGATGGGATTGGTAATGTTGTACTTATTAAGGTGGGTTTTTATTGTTCTTTATCCCTTATGTATGTTTTTATGTAGATTTTTCTGTATGCATGAATAGTACAAGCAAACATTCCAAATTTTAATTTAACTTGTTTAATTCAGTTCTCACAAGCATTGTCCTTGTAATCCTTATATCTCCTCACACATATTCACACCCTGTTGCCTTCAGTTTGGGAAACACTGCCCTAGGCTTTAAAACCTCCTTCTTTGGGCAGAGAGAATCACTCCAGCCAAGATTCGTGGCCATTATTCCAGCAGGGCCAGGATGCAGTCACAGATGCAGAGCTTTTCCTGGGTCTAAGAATCCTAGGATATATTTGCACACAGCCTCATCAGCAGACATGAACTGTATATATCAGTCTCACCTTGGGTTTAAAAGTGCCAGTCATGGACGTAGTAGGCGGTCTGTTGGTCTGTACAAAAGTAACTGACAGTAAAGTCTCCTATGTCCTTAGGAGTCCACTTTCCCTCCCCATCTTGTCCAGATACACACCACAGGAGGAACACACTCCAAGCCAAGATGCAGAATCTCATAAGAATGAAAATTGCTTGAGAGAGCTCAGCCTCTTCTAGGATTTACCACAGAAGTACCTAGTCAGGGGTGCCATTTTTGGAGGCAATTCCTTGTGTAGTTAATGCCTAATAATCTTCAAATATAAATAGCTCCTCCTGGGCTTTTGATGTTCACACCTTGGTGGATTTGTTGAGAGATACTTTACAGCTGGTTGCATTGCTGAGAAGCCAATGTATTTCTCCCCCATGCCTTTGCTGATAAAGGACTTTTGAATCAGTGTGATTGTTGCAATATTAAAAGCCCATCCATGATCACTGGACTTTAGTCCCTCATTAGTATCAGGTATGATGAGGTCAGGCTAGGAGGGGATTGCATGGTCTTAAACTGAGTCAGTATTGATTGTTACCAATGGTGGAGCAGCCTCCTATACTTTAAACCCCTGGTTCTGAGAGAATATTTCATTTTTGCCAACTTTGTCCTCCATTGTGAAGATTGATTTCAGCATAATGATCTATCACCTGAAGAGATTCACTCTGTTGCTCCTAAACTCATATCTTGCAACCAGACATTTTATATTCTGCAAGTTTCCCAGTCCTCAGCAACCCAGCTCACTGCTGATCAAGCCCACAGAGCTCCCTGCTATTTGCTTCGGCACTGGCTTTTTCATCACCCACGCCTCCTCCTTTTAGACATTGCTTACTCGGCCCTCTCTCCTTGTAGGGGATGCCACAGACATGTTTGGCTATCACTGCTTTTTCCCCATTTTCTTCTTCTAGAAACCTTCTCACTGACACATAGTTCCTAGCTAAAGAGCAAGTAAGTCATCTAAGTCATCATATGAGGTGAAAATGGCACAAAGTAGCATGTGCTAAAGCAGAACCAACATGTTAATGGCAAATTTGTTTTCATGAAGCATTAAATTGACTGAGGTATCTTCACCACAGTAGCTTTACTCATGGGATGGCATTTGGAGGGCAGGCCGCTAATATTTTCCTGAACCCAAGGGCAGGAGCTTAGCTAGGCAGCAAGAAGATACTGAAATCAAGACCTGGAAAGTCACCCAGATTCTCCCCCTGTGTCTCATATCACATTTTCTTACTGCACATCAACTAGGTCTCATTTCTCTTCCTCTGCTCTCACCAGCCTTCTTTGATCCCCAGATCAGAACTCATGACTGTCTGGGGCTCCTGAGGATACATGAGACAGTCCAACTATATGACTCTCAGCCCCAATTCCAAATTGCCAGGGTTGCAATTTTGATTGGCCCAGCTTGAGTCAGCTGTCCAGTTCACTGCAGCTAGAGGTCAAGGGCATGTTCAAACAAATGGTCATGGGAGCCAGTTCCTCTGAATCAGGAAGCTCAGTTAAGAGGGTCATTATAAGCTAAGCAGATGCTCCAAAATGCATCCAGTGTGTGCACCTGTGCTTAAGAATACAACAATACTTTTTAAATCATTATGATGCATTCTTTCACTTCTTTAACAGATATTTAATAAATCCCTAATTTGTCAGACACTGCTCTAGGCTCTGCGGATTTAGACAGATGAGGTCCAGCCCTCCAGTGGGAGAGATAAGCAAAAGAACCACAAGCTCACAAATAAAACAATAATAGATTGGAATAATTGCTACGTAAAAAATTGAAAGGGTGATGTGATAGAATATTTGAGAGGTTTATGTGGAGGTGTGTTTACTTAGGCCTCTTTGAAGAGGTAATGTTAAATATCTAAGGACAGAGGTGATCCCAGCAGAGGGAAGGCAGGTGCAAAGTTGGCCCTGAGATGGGAAAAGACTTAGGGAATACAAAATGAGTTTAGAGAAATGGACAAAATCTAGCCCACATAGGCCCTTGCGTGGCATGTTAAGGGACTGGATTTTATTCTAAGTGTAGTAGGTAAATGTTGATGAAGATTAAGCAACAGGGAGAAAGAAAATCTGCTTTATGTTTTGAAAGATTACTTTAGGATGAGATTTTAGGCAAGCAGCAGTAGAAGCAGGGACACCAGTTAGGAAGCTATTATGGTAATTCAGGAGAGAGAGAGCAGATGAACCTCTGGACTAAGGGAGGTGGTGGTTATTATTGGGATGGACAGAAGGCCCAGATTCTAGATGTATTTTAAGGTAGGACAACCAGAAGTTGCTGGAGAGTAGAATTTAAGGAGAAAAAAAAAGAAAAATTGCAGAGGACTCCTAGTTTAGGTGTGAGTGGCTGGGTGAATGGTGAGCTATTTTCCAGAATGGGCAGGCTGGGGTGACTGACCAGGTTCTCATCACAGAAGATGCCAAAGTAAGAACTCCGCAACCCCAGATATCAATGTCCTTGGATCGTGATGTGGTGAGAAATTCTTGGTTCTCTCTGCAACCAACTCCTAACCTTTGAGAACACCATTATAATCCTGCCTTAGTTGTATTGGCCTTCTCGTCCAAGTCATCCCAACCACCTCCCCCATCAAAACCCACCTCCATTCCAAAGCCTCTCCTCTGCCCTGAGGAGCTTAGAGGAAGAAAGGCATAATGTTGAAGCAATATTAGAAGGCAGTGAATAATACAAGTATCAATGCTCTCCCTTCTAGCTTTATACATTATTAGAACATATTGCTCAAAGTGCTTTATCAGCTTCCTCCATCTATAATAAGGGCAGGGAGGAGATACTTCAAAGAGTTTTCATTTTTAAGACTGAAACAAAATTATATACGTAAAGCACTTAACACAGTGCCTTAAGCATGTTAGGTGTTTAATACACATTAGATGTCATTACTCTTAATGTTTCCTTCTTTCATCCGTTTTCAAAGGAAATTTATTACCAGCTACCAATTTGCTGTTTATACGGAGAGCCTGGAAATAAGTTTTGTTTGTCTCTAGCTCTACAGACTAGGAATGTTTAGTAGCAATATAATTATTCAGGCGAAAAATTCTACCACCACGAAAACAGATATCTGGCTACATTTGCTCAAACTAAAAATTAAGATGAATTAAGACAGAGGAACTTTCTCTAATTTGTGAAATTATTTGTATGAAAAGTCTTACCAAGATATAAAATTACATTGTATTTAGTTATACATTTAATTAATTCTTTATTGAGAAGAATAAAATTATATGAAACAAGAACTATTCCAGAAATTCAGGTCACACAGTCCTTGTCCAATGGTGATCAATATAATGAGAGTTTATATGCGTTTCCTGCCAAAGAATAACTTCTTTGGCATGTAGACATAACATAGAGGTTGAAGACAACAAAAGAATGTCTCACTGAGGAACATTCTGGTATCTTTCTTCCTATAAATTTCCAAGTGTGGATAAGATAGAATAACATTAACTCTTTCAAGAGGTTAGAACTTGTGCTATCTAACTTGATTCCCTCTATTTCCATACAGAAATGAATTCCTTCTTGGGAACCATCTCACCAAATACAAAGATCATAAACATTCAGGGTTAGGAAGTATCTTAAACGTCAGTGATCCAAATGTCCATCTGGTTAGAAAATAAGTGAGAAAAAGAAATATTCCCTGCTGTTCTAATTCTATCCAAGAACTGCGACCGTCATCTCCACCATCCCATATTCAGCCTCCCGTGCAGGAAAAACTAGCAATCCTGCCCCATCAATGGGCTTAGCTTTACCATGTTTACAGAACAAAAGCAATGAGACTCCCATGACAGGACTTTTCTTAGTCTCAGTGGCTTTTCTCTTTATAGGAAGTCTCCAGTAGTTGCAAATACCTAATAAATCAATACATCAGAGGAGCAGGGTGTGACACACAGAATAATAATCCCCTGAAGATGTTCACATCCTAATCCCTGAGATATATTTCAGATATATTATATTACATGTTATGGGGGAAATAAAGTTATTAAGGAGTTAATTTTGAGATGGGGAGATTATCCTATCCTGGATTATCCAGGTAGGCCCAATGTAATCACAAGGATTCTTATCAGTGAAAGTGGGAAGGAGAGGATGCGGGTCAGAGTCAGAGAGAGAGATGGGAAGAAACTACCCTACTAACCTTGAAGATGCAGGAAGGGGCCACAAGTTAAGAACTATGGGCAGCATCTAAAAGCTGGAAAGAGGTTAAGTAAATGGGTTCTCCCCAGAGCTTCCAGAAAAGAACGCAGCCCTGCTGGCATACTGATGTTAACACTAGTGAGACCCATTTTAGACTTCTGACCTCTGGAACTGTAAGTGAATAAATTTATGTTGTTTTCAGCCACTAAGTTTGTGGAAATTTGTTCCAGCAGTAATAGAAAGCTAATACACAGGTGGGTAAACAGAGGGTAATGAGAGACATGGTTTCCTCCTAAGGCCTCCTGGATACCTTACAGGGAGCAAACACCTCAGGTGCAGAGCTGCTTGTCTTTTTGGCCCCCAAAGGTCAGCCTACTACTCTTCAACTACTGAAGGCTTTTACTATAGCACAGAGATGTGAAATCTTCAGAAGGCTAATTAAGGATTAGTGTGTGAAATAGGAGGAAACAGTGAAAGTGGGAGGCAATTAAAGGGCACTATATAAGGGGCCAGGTATGAGGCGATGGAGCACAAGAACAGAGTAGCCATGAGGAAAGAAATGTCACAACCATCGGGGTTCCCTGCACCAATACTAACTACCCCGAGCCCTAGCCAGCCTGGCCTTCCTTCTGTTCCTAGAACTCACCGAGCTCATCCAGAACTTAGGCCCTTCTGCCTGGAAAGCTTGTTCCCCCAACAGTGCATGGATTTTCAGACCTCACCTTCAATAGCACCTCCCAGACAGCACCTCTACAGCAGCCAGCCGGGAGTATTATACCACTTGCCTTAGTTCTCTTCTTAGCATTTACCAGTGCTATCATTTTCTTATTTATGTTTACATATTTATTTACCCTACATTCCCCAGCCAGAATATCAGCTCCATGAGAGCAAGGACCTTGTCTGTTTTCTTCACACTTATCTCCTCAAGCCCCAGATCAGTCAGTACCTGGCACGTAGGAGGGCCTCATAAATATATGGAATGAACAAATGACAGTTGAAAGGTCTAAGCTACTCACTGGATATAGGTGGAAACAAAAGGATGAGTCATATATGGTTCCAAAGATTTTAGCCTTAAATGACTGAGATGGTGGTGCCATTGACAGCGAGAGAGGAACAGAAGGAAAAAATAAATATAAATAAAAAATGAAAAAATAAAAACTAAAAAATAATAAATTATATATGTATATATATACATATATATAAAATACAAAGCCAAAGATTAGTTTGGTTTTTAATATGTTGGGCATAAAGTAATAGTAGGAAGTCCTGTAGCTCAACAACTGAACTCAACAACTCCAGAGTCCCACTTGGTGTCTCATCATCTTCCTCCTAAACTGGCTTCTGTTCTCTCCTCCATCTACCTCATTTGGGTGACACCACTGTTCAGGCAGTTGTTCAAGCTGGAAAGCTCAGAATTCATCCTGGACTCCTTTCTCTCACTTATTCCAACACCCAATCAGGCCGATTTTCAAACTGCCAAACCAAAATAAGAGCCATATTTTTTTCTTTTACAAAAAGACAAATAGCCTACATTTGCTGCCCTTTTCCTTGATGGTGTCAGTATGCTATCTCACAGTTATTTTAGAAAAAAAAAACAAACAACTTATTCCGGCCCTTCAGAGTAAAGTTAACATTTCAACAAGTGAGAAAATAACTACATTTCAAAAGAAACTCCTACTGAAGAGAAATTTGAAAATAGACATTTGGAAATGTTTCCATCATTTTGAAATTTTATTGCCAAAAATAGTATAAGGATGTCACGTGTACAAATATTTGTATCAGAATGCTTTAAAGACAAGGGATACAGAATTTGCTAACTTATTTTTTAAGTTTTTAAACAGAAATTCAGCAGATACCGAACCCGTTTTGTTAACACTAGGAAAAATATGTACTTCCTCCAATTAGCTTACAAGAACAACTGATTGATACCAGGGATAAAGGAAATGTACTAACTTGAATTTCAACAAAAATGTATGCATAATCATAGCACAGAACTAGAACTGAGCCTGATCATTTAGGAAGTATACTTTCATTGGGAGCTACATCACTTTAAGAGGCTCGTGGCATCTGTATCAGCCATTAAACCCAAAAACTGAAATAAACTTAGAGCAAGACCTACAAATCATAATAACACAAGTATAAACCAAGATTTAAAAAAATAGACACACTAAATCATGAGGTTTTGTTTATCACAAATAAATAAAATAAAAATTACTCTAAATGTTTTAATCTCATTTTTATCTCATCCTTTTACAATTTCCATTTTGGAGTACGTTTTTGAGTGGGCACAATATATTCATGCAGTAATAAACATGTAATTTATTTGAAAAATAACTACATTGGGAGTGTGTGGCTGAGATTTCCTTACCCACAGGATGCCCAATCACTGCTCTATGAAGCCAGAGGAATCGCCATAAAATAAACGTGGGCCCACAGCATGGAAAACCCTTCCATGGCTTTCCAGTCTACACAGCCACAGTCTTGTCATGACCAACAAGAGGGGTGAAAGACACTCATGGAACTGTCCTATCCCCTGGGTGTATGCAGATTTGAAGAAACCCCAAAATACTGATAAAGAGATAAAGTGTGGAAACAATTTGTTAATACAATGTCTACTAGCTTGCAGCTTGGATGAGGTGAGCAGAGAGTTATTCTCAAGCCCTGGCTCCTAGCCCTAGCTCAGTCCCTTTCTTTCTCTATCTCTTTCTCTCAAGAAAGCATATGGAATACCAGTGGGGGAGAGTCACCATATTATAGGGATAACCTTGAGTTTGCTCTAATTTAAGATTTTTAAGGAGTAAAGTCATCACAAATCTAATACCTTATTATTAGTAACATTATTTGGCTGCTCCCTGGTAAGTGAAAAAGCCTCTTACAGCATCAAATCTCAACCTTTGACAGCATTCTTGACCCTGCTGTCCTCTGAGATCTCACCTCCTACTAACCTAGGTCTCATACTTTATATTCTGTTGCCTGCACATAACATGCTATTTTTTACCTTGTTCATATAGTCCCCTATGCCCAAAATGTACTCCACTCCCTATCCCCATCTAGCTAACCTCTATCCTTCTGTTAAAAGTAAGTTCAAACCACCTCTTCCAGGAAGTCTTCTCTGACCGACTGCAGACTACCTTTGCTGGCCCTCCTTTATGTCATACTCTTTTTGCATGACTCTCTCACTGCACCAGAATTATCTATTTATGGGTTGGTCATCCCCACCAGACTGTGAGCTTTCTTTTAGGACAAGGATGGAGTCTTACTGGTAAGCACAGTGCCTGGAATGTAGCAGGCAATCCATAGATGTTTGCTGTATCAGTGAGAGAGTGAGAGAACATGTGAATCACACAGCATATGTAAGCCATTGGATATTTGGGACTGACAGAATCAAAGATTACTCTAGTGACAAAATATCTACACTTAATTACTGATCCTTCATTGCTTAAGAATATGACTCCAATAACAAATTTCTAAAGAATGAGAATTACAAGGAAAGCAGAATTGGGGGAGTTGAGGTCAGTGAAAAGACAGAGGAGAGGAGAGGACCTTGGATTGTGTCCCTCATTCCACCCTCCTTAACAAGGCCACTTCTCTCCTTCACAGGTATTACCACAGAGCAAAGACCTCTGAGGTAATCTATGGTTGGAGAGGGCTGGAAACCCAGAGACTGTCAGACATTAACCCTGTAGTTGCTGTATTGTCCAGAGGTCTGAGGGATCCCAGAGAAGGCAGGAAGTATGGACAGTAGAGAGGGAGGGGCTCTTAGAGAACCCCCGACTGTAGCTATTTTCCAACAGGTATGAGACTATTTCAATTTTTTAACAATTGGGACAGCCACACCAGTGACTATCAGCTTACTACCAGATTGCCTACAGGTAAATCAGGTAATATTATCTATACTTCTGCATGTCCAGGGAGAATAATGGCTCCTTTAAGAGCTGACAGGTTTTATTAGCTCTTGACATTTGAGAATTTTCTCAGAACTTGGGTGGATAGAACAAGCTCTAAATGAACACTGAGTGATTTTTCCCCCCACTCTTTTAGTTCCCCTTAACAACTTGCCTGTAATTGTGTTGGGTAGTTCTGTTCTTCCCCTTTGCAGTGAAATGAAAGCTGATTCAGGCCTTACCACGTGAAGGACTTTTACTCACAACAAGCATAGTTTTACATTTATTTGCATTCTATGCTTCCTCCTTTGTGTAACTGGAAGAGATTTTGATTCAGTCCTTAACCTAGTTTTTACAGAGCCTCTACCAAATGCCTCAGACCCAAATACACTCCATCACCCTTGGCAAAATAAATGGGCTTTCATCAGAAATGATCAGTTCTCTAAGAGAGAGTTTTTATGATCCCAGCACTTGATGGGGTTTTTTTCCTTCCCACCTAATGGATTTATTTCTCACTTGATTGTCCTTTCCACATTAAGTATAAGCTGCAGCCCTTTCTCACGCGGAGCTCATTCAGTGTTTTCATTTTCTAGGACTGATTCACTCTCAGAAGTGAAAGGTGGGGGGCTCTGAAACCATCTCTGAAATGACCCAAAATAGCTGCAGTGTGCAAAGCAGCTGATTAAATTATTTTGAAGAGCTGATGAATGCTTTAAAAATCTCTGCACTGAATGCAATTACCAATGTTTTTCAAAGTGCACTTTGAGGCCACCTGCATCCCAACCACTCTCGTGTTTGTTAAACATGTAAAGTCCCAGGTCCCATCAAAGGACCAAATTTTTCATGGTAAGGGCCTGGAAATCTGCACTTAAAAAAATCCCAAACTTTTAATAAAGTATAATATACATGCAAAGAAGTACACATACCCTAAGTGGACACCTTGCTGAAGTTTCACAACTAAACCCATCTGTAAAACCATACTCTGATCAAGAGCCACAATATCACCTTCCCAGGTTGTTCCCTTTCAGTCACAACCTATTCCCCTACTCCAGTGTTAACTATTATCTTAACTTCTAAAGCCAGAGATTAGTTCCTTTTGTTGTTGTTGTTTTTTGGTTTTGGGATTTTTTCTGGGGGGGGGGGTACTGTCTATAAATGTAATCATACAGTATGCATTCTTTTGTGTCTGGCATCTTTCACCAGTTATATTTGTGGAATTTATCTATATTGTTGCATGTAGCTATAGATTGTATTTTACTGTGTGATTAGACCAAAATGTATGTGTTCATTCGATTTAAATCTAAATTACAATGAAATACTTCTACAGAACCACCAGAATAAGCTAAACTTAGAACAGAAAATACCTAAGTGTTGATGAGGCTGTGGGACAACAGAAACTTTTACACACTGACAGAGGGGACTCTGGAACACTTTCCAGCAGTGTCTACTAATGCTAAATATATGGCTAACTGGTGATACAGAAATTACATTCTCAGATACATGCCCAACAGAAATACATACATATGTTTATCACAAAGACACAAACTAGAATGTTCACTGCTGTTCATAATAATCAAAAACTTGGTACTACCTAACAGTCTATCAACAGTTGAGCCATATCTACATTTTAACAAGTTCATCAGTTGGTTCTTTTTTTTTTTTAAGATTTTATTTATTTTTTTGAGAGAGAGAGAGAGAAACATGGGGTGCGGGGCGGCTGAGGGAGAAGAAGAAGCAAGCTCCCCGCTAAGCAAGGAGCCCTATACGGGACTCAATCCTGGGACCCCAGGATCATGACCTGAGCTGAAGGCAGACACTTAACTGACTGAGCTACCCAGGCACCCTCACCAGTTGATTCTTATACACACAGAAACTTTGAAAATCTTTGAATTTGATATTCTCAAGATTTACTTTGAGAATAAGTCCAGGAATTTCAGCAATTATCAAAATCCATAAGGTCAATATGTTTGAATTTGTCAAAGAAAAAAGATATTTTTTCATCATTAAACTTACAACAGGGCTTCAAGTAGAAGTTAATACTTAAGCACCATGTACATTTCTCCATTACTTCGAAAACTGAGCACTTCAGAAAAGAATGTTTCAAAAAATGTGTTAAAATTTTAATTGTGTTTTCACAGCCATGGACTTAGGGCAGCTGCTGCTACTCTTCAATCACACTATCACTGTTGTGAATGAATATTTCATATACTGCTGTTTTCCCATGAAGTTCCTTTGATTAAATAAAAACTGGGATTTGTAAGCTCAAGAAATAACTGAAAAAACTCAGTTCTTAGAAACTTTGACAGGAAGCAATTGAGCAGACCCTTATTCTTAAGTCATACATAAGAGTTTATTGTGTACCGGTGGCAGCTGGCAGATTTGGAATAATCACCTACGTAAGGTACTCCCTTAGGATAAGCAGACTTAAATAACATACACATAACTCAATAAGTGCTCCTGAGGAGGTAGAAAAACACCCAGGAAGCAAACCACCTTAAAGATAAACAAAGAAACAGCCATTCTTATTCCTCAGGATTTTCAAGGACTAAAAATGGTCTAAATAAACCCCCAACGCAAACTATTTGGAATCGCCAAATGTTTAGAACTGAAAAAGGCCCTAAAGGACATCTACAAAGAGGAAAGGAGACATTTTCCATGGATATAATCAAGTAATCAAAATTATACATGGCTTTGATTTTACTCTTTAATTTTTTTATTGAAGTATAATTGATATCCAATATTCTATTAGTTTCAGGTGTATGTCATAGTGATTTGATGCTTTTATACATTATGAAATGATCCTCATGACAAATCTAGTTACCATGTGTCACCATACAAAGTTATTACAATATTGATTATATTCCTTGTGCCATATATTGGAAAATCTTAATATGAACTTGTTCACAAAAACCCCCATGAAATTGGAAGATGGCTTTGATTTTAAAAGAATTCTCTATAGCCAAAGGGCGCCTGGGTGGCTCAGTGGGTTAAGGCCTCCGCCTTCGGCTCAGGTCATGATCTCAGGGTCCTGGGATTGAGTCCCCGCATCGGGCTCTCTGCTCAGCAGGGAGCCTGCTTCCCCCCCCCCCCCCCCGCCTGCCTCTCTGCCTACTTGTGATCACACTCTCTCTCTCTCTCTCTCTGTCAAATAAATAAATAAATAAAATCTTAAAAAAAAAAAAAGAATTCTCTATAGTCAATAAAGTGACTAAATTTAGACTACCTGAGTATCTCAGCAGTTACTAAAGAAGCACAACAAACTTAAGGAAAATTTAGCATCTCCAAGTATAAGCCATGAACATGACCTTCTTTTAAAACTAGAACTATCATAGATATTTTTCTTTCTGTTAGACTTATAATGGACTATGTGGAAGTAACCTTCCAAATTACAAGGTGCAAGAGCCTACTAGTAGGCACCAATATCTTAAACCCAAGGTTCAGAAGGGCCCAGTGGTATTTAGAACAACTACACTCTTGAGGGGAAGTGTGTGTCAGGTTCAGCAGGTGAAATGAAAGAGTACTGTCCCTGGGCCTTGGGAAACAAACACTATGTGCAAGTGACAGTAACATACAAATGTGGAGGAAGAACTCTGACTGTGGCAGCAGGAAGTTTAAAGGCTAAGAGTAGAGAGGAAAAAAAAAAAAAAAAATCCCTCCTTCCATCATTAATCTGCTTGGTCTCAAGAGAGATGGCAAATACTTACAATATCAAGAGGCTTATTCACTTACAAGCAGCCCATCTGAGAATATACATCTAATCCACCCTAAATTCCAGAATGTCACTTCACTTGCCCCTTAAGTCCACACTTAACTTTCCAGGCAATGGAGTTACAAGGAAGGTGGTGGGAGTAGGGCTGAAGGTGATGATAGTTGGCCTGTGCACAAAAGCACTGGCAAGTCTGACCTTTGGAATGTCCTCTCTTTGTGACCTCTGAGAACTCCACCACCATGTCTTCAAGACATGGTCTTTAGAATGACATGTCTCTAGAATGACAGCCTCAAAAGCTGTTGTCAAGTAAAAGATTCTCTTTGTTTTGGTAGTTTCTGTAGAGAAATGAAGTTGACTCTTCAGGACAATGAAATGATTTTAAATATGGTGACTTTTGTTTTTTAAGTTGGAAGCTAACCTGGTAGTTAGCTGTTCTTTGAGACAAAAACTTTATACTCATAATTTAATTTACTTGGACTGCACAGGAGTTTTCTAATTAAAAATGGTCTACAACAGTGTTACTAGTGAACTCACTATAATTTCAGCTTTAAAATACAGCTTTGCCCACAGACAGCAAAGACAAACCAAGGACAGCAGCTTTGGCTCGCTGAGGCCCTCCTTCTCTGAGCAGGAAGTAGATACTGGCACACTTGGGTTGTTCCATGCTTCTGAGCTCTAATTAAGTCCACCTGTACTTTTCAAACAGCGCTGATGCGGCTGCCAGCAGGGTGAGGCCAAGCATTGGTGCCAAACAGACCTTGTTATTCTACTGCTTGCACCTCATGCTTAAGGCCATCCTGGTACTACCCTCGCCAAGGCTCTGCCTCACCTTCTTCTTTTGGGTCAACCAAGCAATCCAATTGGGAAACCCCTTACATTTCTGATAAATAGAGGAAACTTGTGGACTGTCTGGCCTAATTCCCATCAAGGCCACCCTGGTGAGGTACTGATTCCCTTACATGTTTGTGTGGTATTGGGAACTGAGCGAAGTTACACAGGAGCCAGATACACATGAATATGAGCTCCGCAAAAGCAGGTGTTTCTGTGTACCTTATTCAGTTCTACCTCCTCAGGGCCTAGAACCGTGTCTGGCATGTAATAGGAGCTGGATTAGTGTTTGGTGGGTGTGGTGCTGACGCAGAGAAGATAAGAGTATGAATCAGAAGAAACTAAGGAACATGGGCCTGGCACTTACGCGATAGAAGTAAGAGAAAGGTAGCTGTACCAGCAGAATTCAACACCCATCACAGACTTTTTAAAAACTAAATCATCAAGGTAAATCCTCCCTTATTAGTGTGTTGTTGTTGTTGTTGTTGTTGTTAATTTGGCAAATATTTATTGAGTACCTACATTGTACTAAGCAGTGTCTGGGTGCTAGATATACCACAATAAACAAGACAAATCCATGTTTCCATGAAGTTTATATTCTAGTAGGGAAGACAAACACACAGGTATTTTGGAGAGTTTTAAGTGCTAAGAAGAATATAATTATTAAAACAGGACAGAGTGATGGGGGAAAAGCAGTGTTATTGCTTCTGCTAGGATAGTCCAAGAGACCTCTCTGAGGACCAGATATTTGATCTGAGACCCGAATAATGAGAAGAAAGCAGCCAGGGAGGCTTCTGGGAGAAGAACATTTCAACCAGCCAGATCAAAGGCCCAGAGACACAGGTGCATTGAGGTGGTTGAAGGACAGAGTATGTAAGTGGACAGAAGCTGAAAGGAGGAGGGGGAGGAGGAGGAAAGTTGAGGCGTGGGTCCTTATAGTCCTTGGTGAGGAGCTTACATTCTAGTTTAAGTGCAAGGAAATTATAAAATGAATTTAAGCATAGGAGTAGGCTGATCTTTACTCATTAAAAAGATCTCTCCTGTTGCTGTGTGATGAATGGCTATGGGGGGAACCAGAGAGACCAGTTAGGAGATGGTTGCTGTGGCTTGATTGGGCTGTAGCAGTGGAGGTTGTAAGAAGTGGTCAGTTTTAGATACAGTATACAGCTGCAGGACCTGCTGACAGATGGCAGATGAGGTAGGAAATAAAGTGAGCGATCAAGTGGGACTTCTAGGATTTTGACTCAGCAATTGAGTAGATGATGGGCTATTTACTAATGTGGGAGTTTGAGAAAGGAGCAGGTGTATGGGGTGGGTACAGAATCAAGAGTATTTTTTTTTTCTAAAAAGAGTATGTTTTAGCCATGCTGAATTTGAAGCTGACTATTAAGACATTCAAGAGTTTCATGATGTCAGGCAATAGTTGGATATACAGATCTAAAGGTATGAGCACAAACAGGGCTGGAGATAGGGACTCAGGAGTCATCAGCATATTCATAGTATGAAAACTCTGGGCCTAGATGAGACCACCCAGGCAGAGTAGCTTTGCATCAATAGCATCTGCCATGATGACTGACCAGTTCTGGGGTTAGTGGAGAGCTCTCCAGCATCCTGCTAGCTCATAGCCAGATTTCTTTCAGACACATTCCTGTTTCTCTTGTTGATGTAATGTGAACAAATTAGGGAAAATTATAGGGACAAAATGTCTAATTTACATGAAACTTCAGGAATGATGAAAGTTCCTTTTTAAACTAGATAATCTAGAGGGGAAAGCAGCAAAATATAAAAGGAAGCACAAATAATCATTTTTCTCTAACTTGGTTTCAAATCTGTTTTCTTAGTGAAGCTAATGCCATGTGAAATGCTGGGGGTGGAGGTAGAAAAGAGCCTCCAAAATTCCTTTTCAATGACACAATTTTCTAGCCAAAGAATCAAGAGATCTTGGACAGCCAAACTTAGCAGATAAGGAAAAGGGCAAACTATTAACATTTAGGTAACATAAACACAGAACCTTTTTGTTGTGTTTTTTTTTTTTTTTTAACACTTTAAAAATATTCCATTCTGGAACCTATGATACTTTGTTCCAAATATATTTGATTTTCATTTTAAATTGTAAGGTCTCATTGTGTTTACTGCAATAAGCTTCAAAGGCACATCTGTAATTTTGAGAAGAAAACTAAAGCTTAAAGTTCTATAACAAATAGATCTAGTTTTCTATTTTGCCACTGGGAAACTAGGCAGACTGCACATTATGTTTCATAACCAAAATCCCCCAGAGTCCTTACACAAAACCTAAGCTGTATACATGACTCTACTTTGAAACAGTGGAATCTTGGGGTGCAGCCAACCTTCACAAAACAAGTCAAGGAATTTCCCGTGATGCCAAGGACTCTAGTGAGAGTTTTCAGTATATGGGGGACCATTTTTCCCTCTTGCCCATTTCAAATATAAACAGAAAAAAAAAATAAAGAAGAGGAAGAAAGAGAAAGATATGAAGAAAGAGATGGAAAGAAGGAAAGAAGGAAGGAGAAAGGAAGGAGGAAAGGAGGGTGAGAAGGATGAAGGAAGGAAAAAAAAATAAATTTATTCCTGGAGGTCAAAGAAAAAGCTTAGCTTTTTCCTGGAATCGTTAAATCTTCTTCCAAGGGCAAAGGAAGTATATGGTTCCTCTCACTTTACACCAGAAAATAACATATTTCCTGATCCTTCACTCTAAAACCACTGCAACATGAAACTGGATCTAAAATCCTAAGTTTCACCTTGAATTGAGAATCAATCTGTATACTCTGAGTGTTTTTCCTCATGCCTTCCTTTTATTGAAAAGAAAAGGGAGGAGAGCTCTTGCTTTGTATATCCTTACTACGCCATGCTACTGCTAACAGGTTAAAACAAGTATCCCCATTTTCTCTCACTCTCAAATGATGTTTCTTTGAACTTGGCCTTGCCCACTGCATCCAATATATAACCAAGTTTTATCAAGTCTACTTTGAAGTGTGCCTGCTTTTCTCCACTCTCCCCTTAAAGATTATATTCACTACAACTAGAATTACCTTACTAAAAAGCAAGCTCTAAACATACATACACACACACACACACACACACACACACACACACACACACAACACATTCTTATCATCTCCAAAAATAAGAAAATTAAAAAATAAAGAGTAAGCTCTTTCACGTCTCTTTACCTTTGCACGTATTCTCCCCTCTCCTTTCACACCTATTTGTTTCACATGCCTGTGTTCCTCATTTATGTCTTTCATGTTTATACCTTGGTTGAGCATCACCCCTAAAGGAAGAGGTCACAAGTACAATATGACAATTTTTTCCCCAATTTAGATCCTTTTGTAGGTTGATTGTATTAATGACCCTAGTACTTCACTTTTGCCATGTAACTTGGCAGTCCCCTTACAGTCTGGGTGGAGCACTCTGCCCTACTCTGACTCTGGGTTCTGATAGGTGACTTGCTTTGGCCACTGGGATGTTAGCAAATATAATTCAAGCAGAGACTTCTGAAAGTGCTTACACATTTCCACTTGTACTCATGTGCCTCTCCCCTTGCTATGAGAACATGATCTGACTAACCTGCTGGCCAGTCATATAACAGAGCCAAGTTGCTACAGTCACCCAAGCTAAGCTATCCTAGAGCAGTCCACCAATTCCCAGACACGTGAATGACACCAACCTAAATCAGGAGATCTGCTGAGCCATCTCACAACTGACTGCATATTCAACAAGTAAGTGCAGCTCAGAGCATCGAAGCCCAACCCAGAGCAGAGTGAAGGGCTAAATCAGGGAGCTCCTGAGTGGTTCAGTCAGTGAAGCATCTGCCTTCTGCTCAGGTCATGATCCCAGGGTCCTGAGATCAAGCCCTGCATCAGGCTCCCTGCTCAGCAGGGAGTCTGCTTCTCTCTCTCCCTCTGCCCTTCCCCCTTGCTTGTGCTCTCTCTCTCTCAAATGAATAAATAAAATCTTAAAAAAAAAAAAAAGAGCTGGATCAGGGGTTAGCCAACACTGACCTATGGGCCAAATCTAGCTCACCACCTGTTTCTGTACAGCCCATGGGGAAAAAAATTACAAGCCATTCAATTTCATGGCAGAAAAATATATAAAAACCATTTCATAACATATGAAATAATATTTCATAACATGAAAATTATGAAATTCAAATTTGAGTGTGCACAAGGTTTTATTGGAACATAGGCACATTTATTCCTTTATATGTTGTCTATGGCTGCTTTTGCACTACAAGGGCAGAGTTGAGTAGTTGTAACAGAGACTGCATGTTCTGAGAAGCCTAAAATATTTACTGTGTCTCCCTTTAAAGAAAAATATTGCCAAACCCTGAACTAAATAAATATTTATTGCTGTATGCCCCTGGGGCTTAGTGGTATTTTGTTACACGGCATCTCTGTAGCAAGAGTTCATTGACACATTTTGTCTTCTGGAAGCTAATTCCTTCCCTGTGTCCCCTCAGCAAAGAATACTGCTGGAGCAGCAGAGGCCCAGGGTCAGAACAAAACCACCTCTCTCCTCCTCACCATGATAGGCATGGACTTCATGACCAGGGGCTCCGAGGATAAAAATGCCAGTGCATCAAAGAATGTCACATTCTTCAGTGGTTCCCAGTCCAGGAGCACACAACATCAACCTCTCTGCCACAGTGACCAGGGAAGATCCAAAAGGTCCCTTACCCTGCTGACAGCTCCACAAAATCTATCTATAAACTAGAGATTCCATCCATTGCCAGCTGCATACCCAGAAGTCAGCTTGCATAGCAGAGGTAGGGAGAAGAAATCTGCAAGATGAAAGGAAACTGAGTATTTACTTAGATTATTATAATGGATTAAGTTTACCAAATTAGACTAAAATTTAATTCCCATCCTGGGATCTAGGAGTGGAAACTTGGAAGTAACACTAGTTTAATTGATAAAGAAAAATTAAGAAGTTACATTTTCTTATCTCTCAGTATAATATGAATGCATTTTGCAAACCTGGTATGAATTTTTGTGGAATGAATAAACAGATGGTAAACTCCCCACCATATTGCCATGTACTCTTCCCACCACCTTCTGGCATTTCTATCCAGTTAAGGTATTAGTCCAGAAATAACTTACTCCTCCTCTTGAACTGCCTTCCAACTTCAAGGAGCAAGGAGCAATTTCTAGGTCTAGCTCCCTTTGTTCAGAGATGCCTAAATGCCCTCCTCTTTCCTCTGGTCCCTTGGCTCAGGATTCTAATAGGTGGTCTCAAAGTCTTAGATAAATTTACATGAAGTGGACTGGCATCCTCCAGGTTAGAGGTACTCAGATCTTTCATTAGACTTTGGCCTTAAACCTGTACTGAATATCTTCTGAGATTATAATGAGGCAATGTTTTCCCCAAGAGAAGAAAAAGTCAGATCCCACATCTGGAGTTTGACCTTTGTGCATGTTGTCATTTCACCCACCACAGGAAACCTTTCTGGGCTGGGCTGAAATGTGTAACTTCTCAACAGTGTGGCTGGTAGCAATCCCACCCAGCTGTGTGGAACGGGAAGCGACAGGGCAATTAATATTCTGTTAAAACTTCAGGGGGCTACCCTGAAGCTGGACAGATTTCAGGGCTGACTCATCATGTTAAAACCAAACATGGTATTGTCTGTTCACTTTTGCTGACTCACTTGTCAGCCCTAAGAAATGTGTACCTGGGCAGAGCTGCAAAGTCACAGATCTGCCTTTCTAAGATGTTACCCTTCAGTGCCAGCCATGTCCATTCACTTTGTGGTGAAGCTTCTATAATAAGCCATGGATGTGGGAAGGACTGCCTTATGGGGCAGATGACCAGCCTTTTTCCTGCATTGGTTCATATGAAAATATTAAGGATAGCAGCACAACTGACATTCAAGAAGAATCACAGCACTTCTAAACTAGAAGGGAGGCTTAGCAATCAAGGTAAAAGTACTTTCCTAAGAGAGGGTGGGAGGGTGTATAGCAGAATGGGTAAGAGCTTTGAATCAAGCAGCCTGAATTCATGTCCCATCTCTGCCACTTGAACTGGAATTCTAAATAGGAAGCTAATGTAGCTCTTAAGTAACTTTAAGCAAATTCCTCAGACTATGTGAGCTTTGATTTCCTTATCTGTAAAATGAGGAATAGTTATAGCACCCAACTCTTTGGGCTATTGTGAGGATTAAAGGAGATAAAGTATAAAAAGAATGCAGTGCTTGGCACAAAGTGCTCAATAAATAGTAGCTATTATTAAGGCTGTTGAGACAATCCATGGAAACCTCTCCTGGAAACAGGATAGATCCCCCATGTGTTTGGTATGAGATGGGTAAAGGGTACAGGAATATCACTGCAAGCTGGGTATTGATGGACATAGGGAAGGAAGAGGAGGAATAGTTGCCCAGGGCAAGGATGGGTCCTGAGTATCCTGAGGGGCTATGCCTTGGGCCCCAGGTAGTGAAGAACCCACATTTTATACTAGCTTTAGATCTTGATACTGAAGATAGTCATTCTTAAGACCCCTCTGATGATAAGTCTTTGAAGGCTCTGCTCAGATTTCCCTTTAAGGGCCCTGTTTAAATGCACACAGAAGGCAGCACAGACAAGTTAAAAAAAAAAAGCCAGCCAGTAATGGCATACAGAAACTGATACTAACATGATACTGCTAAGTGCACTCTTTTTAAACCAGTAATTCTTATTCCACAGAAAGTGGTCTTTATGTCACAGTCCTTAAGAGGTTCAACAGCTTGTATAACTAGCAAACCTCATGGTTAGTTAGCAGCTTTCAGGACTTGGATTCCCGGTGATAAACAAAAGAATTCTGAAGGCCACAATCCATAAACTCTCCATAGAAACATATGGAACTACTTAAGTAGGCTGGCTCAAGATTGTTGTTTTGAAAACAAGTATCCTCAGCCAGAATCTCCACTGAGTGCTATTTATTGAATGGTTAGAGAAGGGCAAGACCCCATGGGCCCTGTAGGGCTGCTCCTCGGCAACCTCAAACATTTTACAGATATTGCTGCAAGACTCCAGATACCTGGAAAAGAATACAAAATTCTGTACATTTGTATCCATTCCAACAAAGGCACTGAGGACCCTGCACTCCTTAAATATCCTTCTACAAATCTCTGATTGCAAGATTTTATGCCTCTAATTCTCTCATTTCTCACTCTAAGAACTTTTTTGATTATAACTCCCATCAAGATTCAACAGGCCCCTCTGTCCTTTGTACCTTAACAATATCCATCCAAACTTCTATTATATGATAGATGATTCCAAAGCTAGTATCCTACTACTAAACTCTAAGTTCCTTGAGAACAGCAACTTTTATCTGTTTCTCTTCTATATCTCCAGGATTTGGCTTAATAGGTGCTTGACGATATTGTTATATTAAAAAATCTAATTAATTAGTTAAGATTACAAATTACTGAATGAACTAATTAGGCCATAACCACCCTGACCTTTTGAGTCAGTGGTAGAGCGATGATTAGAACTCAAATGAACTCAAATTAGAACTCAAATTAGAACTCACTATGATAAGCTACTTCACAGGGACTTCCAGGAAACCCATCATGTAATTGTTCTTGTTCTTTGATGGCAGATTATGTGGCCACAAAGATGCAAATACAGGATAGCTTTGGGATCCATTGGTCAACATTCTTCAAAACAAGAACGGCCAACCTTTCTGGCTTGTCCTGTTTGAATAATTTGTCTTGGTCCCTGAACAACGCAGATTGTTTTTCTCTCTCCTTTTTTTTTTTTTTTTTAAATAATAAGGAGGGTTTGTTTTTTCTACTCATTATTAAAGTGTTACTCAAGGTATTCTGTTTTAGAAATATACAGGCTAAGATAAATCTCATGACAAAAACCTAGAAATGCTGGATAAAATATAAATTTTAAAATGTTTTCTATTCATAGCCAAGCTCTCAAGAAAGAAAGAGAAATCCTCAAGCACCAGAAACAAAGAGGTAATTGAAAACAGAACAAAGTTTCAAAGTGTCAGCTCATGATGTGGCTATATTAAATATAATATATAATATATATTATATATTATAGTGACAGAGGTTTTATTATTGATCTATTCGCCTAAGGACTTGGAATTTCATGCTCATGTGGGGATATACGGTAGGCATTGGGCCCAAACAAACAAGGAATTGAACTAGGAAGACTGCATAAAAGCTACAACCCTTAAAGGCCTGTACCCTACATGAAAGAGTAGCTTAAGTAAAAATCCAGCCATTAGCATAGGGAGATATCAAGAAAATTAAAAATATAAATGGATGAATTAAATAGCAATTAGATACAGGAAGGAACTTTATAAAGTGGAAAACAGATTTGAGGAAATTATCCAGAAGGCACAAAGACATAAAGATCAGGAAAATATGAAAGATTAAGAGATATAGAAGATGGAATAAGGAGGTCCAACATGTATTTAATTCTAAAAAATTGAAAATAGGAAAAAATGGCACAGAGGCAAGCTTTGAAAAAATAATGGCTGAAATTATCTTAAATAAATCTTAGAATAGATCTTAAATAAAGGACAAAAGGGCATATTTTATTTATTTTTTATTATTTTTATTTTTTAAAAAGATTTTATTTATTTATTTGTCAGAGAGAGAGCACAAGCAGTGGGAGCGGCAGAGGGAGAGGAAGAAGTAGGCTCCCCAGTGAGCAAGGAGCCTCATGCAGGGCTCTATTCCAGGACCCTGGGATTATGACCTGAGCCAAAGGGAGACGCCTAACCAACTGAGCTACCCAGGCGCCCCAAAGGGGCATAATTTAAAATCCTAAATCTGTAGGTTTTCCAAAGTATGGACCCTTATAGAAAGAAATACTAAGGATACACTCACAAAGAAGAAAACTATAACCAAAGTAAAGAAATGGAATGCAAAGAGCAAGAGTGCTCAGAGTAATTAATAAGCATGTGGGTAAATTTAAGCAAACTTTGTATTAGACAGGGTTCTCCAGAGAAACGGAACCAATAGCATATATATATATATATATATATATATATATATATATATATATATATATATATATAGAGAGAGAGAGAGAGAGAGAGAGAGAGAGAGAAAAGAGAAAATTTATTATAGAAGTTCCATAAACCACCACCTGCGAGCTGAGGAAAGCTGGTATAACCAGATGTAATTCAGTCTAAGTTCAAAGGCCTAAGAGCAGATGACTAATGATGTAGGTCCCAGTCAGAGTCCCATGGCCCAAGAACCAGGAGCACTGATGCCTGAGGGCAGAAGAGGACAGATGTGTCAGTGCAGAGAGAAAGAACTTGCCCTTTGCCCACCTTTTTGTTCCATTCAGGCTCTCGGGAGATTGATAACCACCTGTGCTGGTGAGGGTGATCTTTTTTACTCAGTCTACAGACTCAAATGCCAATCTCTTCCAGAGACACCCTCACAGACACACCTGGAAATAATGTTTTACCAGATCTCTGGGTATCCCTTAGCCCAATTAAGTTGGACACATAAAATGAACCATCACAAATACTGAAAGTATTAAATAATAAGAACAAGAGTAATAATAATAGTTATAAATGTAATAATAAGTCAGCACCCAGCCATGGAACAGGAACCATCCTCTTTTTTTTTCTTTAGGCTTTACTGAGGTATAACTGACAAATAAAAATTATATATATATAAAGCGTACAACATAATGATTTTATATAAATATACTTTGTGAAATGATTACCACAATCTGATCAATTAACATATCCAGCATCTTACACCGTTATTTTTGTGTATGTATGTTTGGTGAGAATGCTTAAGATCTACTCTTTCAACAACTTGCAAGTATATAATACAGTATTATTAACTATAGTCACCATGCTGTACATTAGATTCCCAGAACATATTCATCTTATAACTGAAGGCTTATACCCTTTGACCAGCATCTCCATATTTCCTCCTTCCCCACCCTAGTCCCTGATAAATGGCAACCATCCTTCTCCATTGTTTTTATGAGTTTGATTTTTTTAAGATTCCATATATAAATAAGATCATACAGTATCTGTCTTTCTCTGTCTGACTTATTTTCACTTAGCATAATGTCCTCTAGGTTCATCCATTTTGGCAGAATTTCCATTTATCTCATGGCTGAATAATATCTCATTGTATATATATGTTAGTGAACCATCTTGCTCAACTATAGACCCCAACAGTTAAAACCAGAAAGAGACAAGACTGCTTAACTCATGCTCTAACTAAAACCTATTGTGCTTATTTCTTATCACACTTTCTTGAGACATTGATAAAGGTATTTTGCAATGACCCAGAACATCCCAACCACCAGTCCAGGAAAGCCCTGAGAGGAATGGAATGCCTAGAAGACCACATCCTGCACATCTTCCTTCCCTGCCCATGATCACGGGCTGAACACATACCAACCCCCCCATAATCATGAGCTCCCTGCCTGTTTTCCTGTATGTACCCCCTTGAACTTCTCCTATAAAACTCCAGGAGTTCATCTTGCCAGTGGAGAGGTCAGTTGTTAAGGCTTGAGCCTGCCACCTGCCCCTGGCTGCCAGCACCCCAAGTAAATTTCTCCCTATCTCTTTTCCAAATCTTCATCTCCAGTTATTGGCTTCTCTTGCAATGAGTTTATCTGAGTTTATTAGGCAACACTGTTGGCAAATGAAGCCAGGAGCTATGCTTTCGATTTGTTTAGCCCCCTCAGGATTCCCTGGAACCAAGCAATTGGCTGTGGCAGCCTGCCAGGGCTTACCCATTTGTTTCCTGGGTTAGTGGCTATGAGAGATCATTCAGTAACATATATACCACACCTTCCTTATGCATTCATCCCTTGATGGACACTTTCAAGTCAGCCAGGCCAAGTGCTGACAGCTTCTGTTTGCTTTCCTTAGGACAGTGATGATGCTCTCTCCTAATCCCGAAGAGTCAGGCTGGCTTTCAGGTGGGTTTTCTGTGCATGCTCACTAACCATCTGTAAAGGCTGATCCTGGGAAAGGGGCTGGGGGGTGAGGCACAAGGAGCAATGGGGGTGCCCATGGCCCAACTGGGAAATACACACACGATGTGTTCCCAGCAGCTTTCTGGTGGGTTTTCTGGTGGGGTCTGTGAAGCAGTTTAGTAGGCTAGCTGTTCCTTTGATGTGACCTAACTCCTGCCTGCTGTGCTCCCAGTCTCTCTCTGCCCTACAGTTGGCAGATCATCTCAATATTCTGGATGGGGTGGGAAAGAACTGGGCCTCTTTGGCAGCATCCAAACAACTGGGTAAACTCACTCACATGCTCTCACTTTCCCTCTTCAGGAAATCACAGGCTGAAAGAGTCTCTCTTGGCACTGAGCTGTGCTGCCTAGGTGAAAGGGTGACACAAATCAAGTGAAACTCTTTTTCTTACTCTCTTTATACATCTAATCTCAGATTTTTTTCCTCCAACGGTGTGGTAGAACTCTTCCAATAGATTCCCAGACTCCCACAAAAGTACTCTTGTCTGTGGGTGATTGTCAAAATCAGTGTTCTTTGTGGGGGAAGATGGTAGAAAACTCCTATAGCACCATTTTGCTGACAACACTCTCTTAGCCAAAGAAATACCTAAGTCTTTTAACAGAGAGAATTTAATTGCTTACATAGGTGATAGATGTGTGCAGAAGTCAAACAGAAATGAGGCAACCCAGAGATCAGCAACAGCAAAAAGCTGCTACTAATCCCTGGCCTGGAGGAGCAGGGCTGAGAAGCCAGGCACTAAAATCAAGACAAGGCTTCTCAGCTGGAACTGGGACCATGAAGTAAGTGGGAGCTTACTTCCTGAGGGAGCTGCAGTTATGGAGCATACTCAACAGTTAGAGATCCTACAGGAGGCTCCCAATCTTCTGCCAGTGTCTTCCACTGAGTAAACTTACTCAGAAAGCAGATATCAAGGGAGCCTGGAAAGGTATTTGCCTATAGTACTTAGCAAAAGTACAGAAGGACAGGAAATGGATCTGAAAGCAAAAGGCAGCTGATTAGCACAACAATAATGACTAAGTTAAGGTTTCAAAAGATAATTTATCTTGTTTCAAAAGATAAAATTAAGTAATAAAAGATATAAGATGGGAAAGGAGTAATCAAGTAAATAAAAAAATAGTAAGAATTTAGAAAATTTGAGCAACATACTTAAGAAGCTTCATATAATTCACATCTGCTAACAGATATGCCAGGTACACTAGAATGCCAAGAATCTGTTACAGATATTGATTCCCTTTACCCCTCTGGGTAGTGTGGCAGGGCTTGGCTTTCTGGAATCCCCAGGCTATAAGAAGACTCATCCAAGGTTCCTTCGAGGGTGGCTGGAGCAGGAAAAGGTGTGACAGGGAACTCACAGTTTCTGAAGAAACTGAGCACAGTAAGCAACTGGAGCACTCACTGCTTTGTCACATGTATTTTGCATAGCTAAGATGCTCTCCTACCTCGAGGTGTACTTGAGCAAGCACAGCAGGGCAAACTCTTGCCTAATGGGTACAGACGCCAGTGCATCTATAGGTGAGATAGTGTTCTAGGTGCCCAAGGAGCAAGGAATGTAGCCTAAACTGCAGCCATGGGATAGGGGAATTGGGAGATGGGACTCCTGGTAGGTGCTATTTCAGGCAACAGACCCAAATACTTGTCTTCATAAATACTGAATCTGTTGCTATACAAGCAACCTCAAAACATTATGGCTTAAGGGGCACCTGGCTGGCTCACTTGGAGTATGTGACTCTTGAGCTCAGGGTTGTAGGTTTGAGCCCCATTTTGGGTGTAGAGATTGTTTAAAATAAAATCTTTAAAAAAAAAACATTATGGGGACAACTGGGTGGCTCAGTTGGTTAAGCATCTGCCTTCAGCTCAGGTCATATTCCCAGGGATCTGGGATCGAGTCCCACATCGGGCTCCTTGCTCAGCAGGGAGCCTGCTTCTCCCTCTGCCTGCTTCTCTCTCTGCTTGCCACTCCTCCTGCTTGTGCTCTCTCTCTCTCTCCCTAATAAATAAATAAATAAATAAATAAATAAATAAATAAATAAATATCCATTAGGCTTAAAACAATAACACTTCATTATGTCTCATTATTTTGAGTCAGGATATTGGGGAGGGCTTGGCTAGGCTGTTCTTCCATGCTACATGAGGTAAATTAGGGTCACTTGGTGATATTCAGCTGGTGGCTGGGTTGGGCTGGGCTGGAGGACCCAAGACATCTTTACTCATTTTTGTTATCGTGACACGATGACTGGATGGCTGGACTAATCAGGGCCCCTTACCTCTCCACATAGTGTCAGGTATTTTCTATGTGGTCTCTCTAGCAACGTTATCAGATTTCTTACATGGCAGCTCAGATGCCATAAGGCCAAGACAGAAGCAGCCAGTCCTTTTAAAGAACAAGCCTAGAAATGGTATAGCATCACTCTTCTCTATTCATTTGGTTAAAGAAGTCACAGGCCAGCCCAGATTCAAGGAAGAGGAACTAGACCCCACCTTGCAATGGGAGGAGTGTCAAAGAATTCTCAGTCGTGTTTAATCCACCACCAATGCTTTCGTTGTTTGTGACTAAGTGCACCTGAATGATCTTCAAGCTAGAGACAAGTAACTATTCTACTAGTATATTTGCATAGTAACACTTCCACTAGAATTTTAATCACTCTCTATGTGAAACTTTGTTTGGATTTGAAATCTATTTGTCCTGTATAAGTAAGGGTTCAGTCCCAGAAGCAAAAACACTAGATCAGATAGCTAGCTTGCTAGCTGGCTGGCTAGGTAGGTAGGTAGGTACATAGATAGATAGATGGATAGATAGATAGATAGATAGATAGATAGATAGATAGATAGATAGATTTGTTACAGGGATTTGACCTTATGCAGTTATGGGAGCTAGTTAAGCAGCCTCTATAAGGCTATTATTTTTTCCATCTAATGCTGGATTTGAAGCCCACAAAATAAGCAAGATGCACATAAATGAGGGAGAGCAAAGTCAAATGGGAATCCATCAGCGTGAGCTGGAACCCACAAGGTTGGCCTGGAACCAGTGTCAGTTCTTGACATCTCCAACCTTGATGAAGTGTCTCCAGTATATATGCTAATGCCCTTTGTCACAAAGCTAAGCGCACACCTGGCTGAGGAATTGGAGAAGCTGAGGGAAGACCCTGGGTAAGGCATAGCAGTTACAGGCAAGGAAGCAAATGAGATGAGCGAACAGAAAAAGCAATGTGTGTGAGCTAAATAAACAATCACCTGCCCCAACTTATCAGCATACAAAATTGCTTCTACTTCATTTCACCCTCCAAACCTCAAGTAAAAATGTCTCTTATAGGCCATCCTGTCAACCCACAGAGAGGGGACTTCTGGGAAATGAAGTCCACTTAGCCAATTTGACACATTAAAGAGCCTTCATGCCACATCACAAGAAATTTCAACATAACATTTGTCAGTGAAATAAAAAAGAGATTTATATGCTTTCAAAATAATTTCAATGATATATTTTTTTAATGTTTTAAATATTTTTTGTCATGGATTTGGGCAAAGTTTTTCATTTTTTTTCTTAAATTTCTTACTACCAAGAATTTGAAAAGATTAGATCATTATTGAAAAGTCTTGACCAGAAATTATATATCATCATTTCTCTTTTTATTTTCTTAAGTAATCTCTACACCCAATGTGGGGCTCGAACTCATGACCCCAAGATCAAGAGTCATATGCCCCTCCCACTGAGCCAGCCAGGTGCCCCTGGATTTATAGAAATTTAATAGTTAATATCTTATCTAATGTTTTACATTTTCCTTATAATTATATATAATAAGGAATGTGTAATAAATGTTTTGCTAAGCCTTATAAAACACTTTCAAATCAATTCCAGCTTATGTTACTGTGCTGTACAAATATTACAATTTTCTATATGTACCATGGCATGAAAAAGATAGGAATTGCTGATATAAATTGACATATATAAATTTCTGTACCTAGCAACAACAAAAAAATTCACATGCTGTTTAAGTGTGCACTATACATTCGCAGAGACAGACTACATTCTCGGGCACAAAGCACATCTCAACATACAGCAAAGAATGGATATCATATATACCAAGTTGTTTACCACAATGCAATTGAGTTATAAATCAATGATATAAATCAAAAAAAGCAAAAGACTCACTATATTGGGGGATTTTAACTATGATTTTTAAATTGAGGCAAGATCTTAGTCAACTTCTAGCTTTAACTTATTATCCAGAAGAAAAAGTCTGAATACATTTATGAAAGGAAATTTTTGAAACTGCCTTCAAGTAAATGATGGATCAAAAAATAAATGAACAATAATGGGAATTAGAAATACTAAGTTAAAATTAAAACTCTTATTTATAAAAATATGTGAGGTTCAGCAAAAGCTCCACATGGAAATTCACTGCCTTAAATACATATGTTTGATATAAAATATTGAAAATTAATGAGCTAAATAAGCAACTCAAAAAATTTTTAAAAATGCCAGCAAAGGCAATTGAATAGAGGAAAAAAATAATAAAGACTGAAAATTAATGAATCTAAAGCAATGAAATAATGGAATCCCAAAACCTAACACTGTTCTGAAAGCAAACTTCTTACAAGATTTTCAATAAAAGAGAAAGTAAGACTAAAAGATATTATGAACAAAAGGAAATCTAGTTGTTGTTTTTTTTAAAGATTTTTTATTATTTATTAGAGAGAGAGAGAGCACAAGTAGGCAGAGTAGCAGACAGAGGGAGAGGGAGAAGTAGGCTCTCCACTGAGCAGGGAGCCTGATGCGGGGCTTGATTGCAGGACCCTGGAATCATGACCTGAGCCAAAGGCAGCTGCTTAACCGACTGAGCCACCCAGGCGACCAGGAAACCTAGTTTTAAATATGGTTGATAATTAATCATAAAAGAATGCCTTGGATAACTATATTAAGTAGAAAATAAGTAAAATGGACAATTTTTTTGAAACAAATACAGAAGCAAAACTGACTCAAAAATATAGAAAATTTGAATAAAGCTTTGAACAACTATAGCAGAATCAGAGATTAAAATGTACCCATTAAAAAACACTAGGCCCAAATAATTTTTTAAGGGTGTTTCTACTATACCTTCAAGGGATAGACAATTCCAAAACCATCCAGGGAATAGAAAAAAGGAAAGGAATCTACAAACAAATGTATGTATTTCATGAGGCAAATATACTTTGATACCAAAAACAGATATAAAACTGAAAAGTCAATCACACTCCTAAGCAGAGACCCAAAAACTCTAAATAAAATATTACCAAATGGATTCCAGCAATATATTTAAATACATATTAAAGTATTTTAAAATCCTCAAAATTCTATGTTAAAAGAGAAAAATATACATATATTTCAATATATGTAGAAAAAGTATTTTATAGAATTCAATCATCTTTTCATGATTAAACCGACAGCTAAAAAAAAACAAAGTCAACTTCCTTAAGCTGATAGAAAGTACTTTCCACTAAGCAATCTACAGATTCAGTGCAATCCCTATCAAAATACCAATAGCGTATTTCACAGAACTAGAACAAATACTACTAAAATTCATATGGAACCACAAAAGACCCTGGAATAGCCAAAGCAATCTTGAGAAAGAACAAAGCTGGAGTTATCACAATTCCAGCTCTCAAAATATATTACAAAGCTTTAGTAATCAAAGCAGTATGGTCTGGACACAAAAATAGACACATAGATCAAAGGAACAGAATAGAGAGCCCACAAATATGGCCAATTAACCTATGTCAAAGGAGGCAAGGATATACAATGGAAAAAAGACAGTCTTTTCAATAAATGGTGTTGGGAAAACTAGACAGCTACATGCAAAAGAATGAACCACTTTCTAACCGTACACAAAAATAAACTTGAAATGGATTAAAGACCTAAATGTGAGACCTGAATAGACATTTTTCCAAAGAAGACATCCAAATGGCCAATAGACACAGGAAAAGATGTTCAACATCACTAATCATCAGGGAAATGCAAATTGAAACCACAATGAGATATCACCTTACACCTGTCAGAACGGCTAAAATAGAAAGGATAAGAAATAACAAGTGTTGGTGAGGATGTGGAGAAAAAGGAACCCTCATGGAACACTACTGGCAGGAATGTAAATTGGTATAGCCACTGCGGAAAACAGTATGGAGGTTCTTCAAAAAATTAAAAATTAAAATTAAAAATAGAAATACCATAAGATCCAGTAATTCTACTGCTGGGTATTTTCCCAAAGAAAATGAAAATACTAATTCAAAAAGATATATGTATCCCTATGTTTATTGCAGCATAATTTACAATAGCCAAGATATGGTAACAACCTAAGTGTCTTTTGATAGATGAATGAATAGGAAGATGTGATATATATAATGAAATACTATGTAGTCATAAAAAAGAATGAGATATTACCATTTGTGACAACATGGATGGACCTAGAGGGTATTCTGCTAAGCGAAATAAGCCAGACTGAGAAAGACAAATACTAGATTTCACTTAAATGTGGAATCTACAAAGCAAAACAAATGAATAAACAAACAAAGAACAGAATCAAACCTATAATTAAGACAACAAACTGATGGTTGTCAGAGGGAAGAGGGATGGGGGAATGGACAAAACAGGTAAAAAGGAGTAGGAGACACATGTTTCCAGTTATGGAATAAATTAACTCATGGAGATAAAAAACACAGCATAGTGAATATAGTTAATGATACTATAATAGCATTGTATAGTAACAGATGGTAGCTACACTTGTGATGAGTGTAGCATAATATACAGAGAAAGTGAATCACTTTGTTGTACACCTGAAACTAATGTAACAATGTGTCAACTATGCTCAAAAAATTTTTGTAAGCACTTTCTAAAAATATACAGCAAATATTTTTCTTAATGATATGATTCAGAAATACTCCTATTTAAATTCCAAATAAAAGAATGCCCATTATCATCACTTTAATTTTGTTCTGGTGGATATAAACAGTACAATAAGACAAGAAATAAAATGGGTAAAGGTTTAGGGAGGAAGAAACAACTATAATTATTTGTAGATGATGTAAAGGATTTTATCAAGGCTGATGGATTAAAATATCAACATGTATACATAAATAGCATTCTTATACATCAGCCACAAACAACCAGAAAATGTAACTTTTAAAATAGATTCCATTTACAACAGCAGCAACAAAAAGAAAAACAAATAAGCACTGAGGAATAAATTAAACGGTAGATGTGCAAGACTTTATGAAAAGAAATTATAAAAAAAGTATTGACAGTCTGAAAGAAAAACTAAATAAGTGGAGATATATATTTATTCATGAATTGGAACATTCAAAATAATAAACATCTCAGTTACCCTCAAATTAATCTATAAATTTAATGTAATTCCAATCAACCAGGATTTTAATAGAACTTGATAAGTTATATCTAATGCATATGAAAGAATAAAGAATAAACAAGAAACATTTCTGAAACACACAAGAGTAGACTTCCACAAATGGACAGATATGTTTGTCATTCTTAGGACAACTCAATGTTGTGAACATGTTGGTTCTCCCTAAGTTAATTCATATATTTAGAGCAATCCCAATGAAAATACCAACAAACATCTTAAGTTAGAAAAGTTGGAATTAAAGTTTATATGCAAAAAATAAATATGAAGCAAAAGCCAGGAAAACACCAAAAAAAAAAAAAAAAAAAAAAAGCCAATGGAGGAGAGAGGAGAGTAGCCTTACCTTAATAAACATAGTATAAAGCTCCTATAATTAAAATAGTGTGATGCTAGTGTAAGAACAGACAATAGACCAGTGGGCTAAAATAGAAAGCTCAGAAGTAGACACAAGTTCATATAGAATTTTAATATATGATAACGATGGCAACTCAAATCACTGGTACAGAAATGGACTTTATAATAAATGGTGCTTGAACAACTGGGCAGTCATTGGGAAAAAGATCAATTAGATCTATAACTTACACTGTACACATAAAAAACTCCAAATGGATTAGAAATATAAATGGAAAAAAATGAAACTATTCTAGTACTGGAAGAAAGCATGGGAGAATTCCTTTTCAGCCTTCATATGGGCAAAGTTTTCTAACTATAACTCAAAATCCAGAAAAAAGTGGACAAATCTGACTACATTAAAAATGTTTTAAATTGCATGACAAAAAAATAAAGGCAAAGGGAGTTGACAAACTTGAGAGGAAATATTTGAAACATATACCAGAAAATGCTAATAGCCCTACACATGACAAATTCTTAAAAACTGAGGGACAAAAGACATGAACACGATTCATAGAAAATAGGTATAAAAATCTTCAAACTCATTCATAATTAGAGAAATAATACTAAAATAATACTGTGATATGTTGTACCTTTTAGATTAGAAAAAATGAAAAAGTATAAGAACGCAATCTGTTGATGAACCTATGGAGAAAAAGCACATTCATACAATGCTAGTGATAATGCAAACTGGTAGAGTGTTCTGGAGGAAAGTCTGGCAGTACCTAATAAAACCACATAAGCACTTACCTTTTGACCCAGTAATCTCATTTCTAGGAATCTACTCTGCAGATACAGTTCTGACAACATGCAGAAAAAAGTGTAGCCCTAAGGTTTGTCATTGTGGCATTATTTGTAATTGCAAAAAGTTGGAAACAACCAAAATTCTCATATATAGGAGAATGGTTGAATAAACTATGGTACATTCATATAATAGAATGCTATGCAGTAGTAAAAAAAGAATATGGAAGAGCTATGTGACTTTTTTTTTTTTTTTAAAGCAAAGTTCAGGGGTGCCTGGGTGGCTCAGTCGTTAGCTGTCTGCCTTCAGCTTGGGTCATGATCCCAGGGTCCTGGGATCAAGTCCCACATTGGGCTCCCTGCTCTGCGGGAAGCCCACTTTTCCCTCTCCCACTCCCCCTGCTTGTGTTCCTCTCTTGCTGTGTCTCTCTCTGTCAAATAAATAAACAAAATCTTAAAAAATAAATAAATAAAAAACGAAGTTTAAAAGACTATAGTGCTACTCTCAAAGTAAAAAAAAAAAAGTAAGAAAATACATGTATCTGTTTATTTGTACAATGTAAAAGAAATGTAGGAGGAATAAACCAGAAGCTAATAAAATTGGTTACCTAGCAGGGGCTGGTGCGAACAGAGTGGAAAAAAATGGGAGAATAAGAACAAGGATAAGTGAGGAAGTGCTACTTCTCTGAGGATACCTTTTTACATAATTCTGATTCTTAAAATCATCTTAAAATCATGGTTAATTTTATGTGTCAACTTGACTGGCCAAGGGATCCTAGATTAAACATTATTTCTGGGTGGGGATATTTCTAGATGACATTAACATTTGAACTGGTGGACTTAGTAAAGTACATTGCCCTTTCCACTGTGGGTGAGCATCACCAAATCTATTGAAGCCCCAAATAGAAGAAAAGACAGAGGAAAGAGAAATTCACCCCCTTTTTCCTACTTCACTGCTGAGCTGGGACATCTCTTCTCATCTTCTTCTGCCCTCCAACTAAGATTAAAGCTAACAGCTCCACTGGTTCTCAGACCCTCAGACATGGACTAAATTTTATATATGTATATATATATTTTTTTGGTTATGTGAAACACTAAATATATAAAAATATAAATACACACACACATACTAACACACACACATATGTCTAGGGTTCTGTTTCTCTGGAGAACCCTGACTAGTACACATTACTATTTCACATACCAAAAAAACCCTAATAATTAAAAATCAACCAGAATGTGATGGGAAACTTGAATGGAATATAAATAGTAACAAATGAACCTAACTGTATTATAAATGGCTAGCATAACCAAATGGAAGGGGGTGGTAAATAAATCATCTCAGTATCTTTGAAAGAGTATTTCGACTGGATACTATAAGGCTAAAGACCAAAAACAAAACTGTACACAAATTCTTTTTTTTTTTTTTAAGATTTTATTTATTTATTTATTTGACAGATAGATCACAAGTAGGCAGAGAGGCAGGCAGAGAGAGAGGAGGAAGCAAGATTTCCGCTGAGCAGAGAGCCCGATGCGGGGCTCGATCCCAGGACCCTGAGATCATGACCTGAGCCGAAGGCAGAGGCTTTAACCCACTGAGCCACCCAAGTGCCCCTGTACACAAATTCTGTACTCTAGGTTAGTATGCCTTGTTATTCTGAAACTACTTTATATTATACTAGTATCAAAAAATTAATAAATACATTGTGGATAATAAGAGCTAGGTTTCTCACTATGAAAACAAAAAAAAAGCTACAAAAGAGAGGAGAAAGGCTAGAATGAAACTTGTGATGTTAAGCAAGGTAAGAACGCATGGTTTTTAATATGTACACATAGGGACATATGCAGAAATAAATATGAATGTATATATTTACTGTTCCATATAAATAAGAATGTATATACATATGACTGAGAAGGACTAGAAACCATGACATCTTATAGCAATGAGCATATTTGGTGCCCAGATCTTCATTCAAAATACCATTCTTCAATAAAAGGAATCAGGGCTAAGGACTCAACTCTAGAGAAACAGTTGATTCCAGGGGTAGGGTAAGGCAAATAGAAGATGGTCTGAAACAACCTATGCTGCCAAGTATGAATGGGCTCAGAAATAATTTGGGCACAATGGGGCACCTGGGTGGCTCAGTCGGTTAAGCGTCCGACTCTTCCTTTTGGCTCAGGTCATGATCTTATTGTAGTGAGATTGAGTCCCACGTTGGGATCTGTGCTCAGCCCAGAGTCTGGTAGAGTCTGCTTGATATTCTCTCTCTCTCTCCCTCTACTCACTCATGCGCACATTCTCTCTTTCTCTCTTTAATAAATAAATAAATCTTAAAAAAACAACAACAACAAAAAAAATAATAATTTGGGCATGTTGAAAAGGCAGAGAAACAACTTGAAGGAGTTCCCAACAACCAAAGGTTGTTTCATTTAAGCAACAATGTATATGATGGTATTGAATTATGACCCATGACTCCATACTAATATAAATAAAAAACTGAATAAAGAGAGAGAAAGGGGTAACTCTTTTTTTTTTTACAATGGATTTCAGTTAATAAATTTAGAGGAAATTATGGGAAATAGAAAAATCACCACTAGGCAAACACCACAGAAATAAATGCTGCAGGCAAGATGCTAAAATGAGTGGGCAAAAGTATGATAAGGATGTTTGCAAAGTATTCAAGTATCTCCCAGAAGATACTTTTGACTGCAAAGGGGGAAAATAGTGGCTTTATAGTTGAGAAACCTGGCAGACATCACCTTAACCAAGAGATAAAGGCTAGCATCAACAGTAATAAGTCATACTGACATCATGTGTCCCCGATACAATGTGCTAAGATGACCACAATGTAACTTCTGTGGTATCCTTGCCAAAAAGGCATAACCTTAATGTAATAATAAAAAAATAAAAACTCACTCCAAATTATGGTCAAAAGACGATTATCTCAGTGTAAAAATTAAAAAATAAAAGACCATTCCAAATTACATTCTATAAATAACTGATCAGTTCTTTTCAAAAGTGTTGAGGCCATGAAAGATCAAAAAAAAAAAAAAAAAAGATTGAAAATATGGCACAGATCAGAAAAGACTAAGGAGTCATGACAACTAAATGTAATGTAGGATTCTGGATTGGATCCTGTAGCAGAAAAAAAGAAAGTAGTGGGAAATCTGGTAAAGCTTGAAAACGATCTGTAGATAAGATGCCAGTATTAAATCAGTGTTAATGTCCCGGCTTCTATACACTAACTATGGTTATGTAAAATGTTAACATTGGGGGAAACTGAGTGAAGGGTATTTAGGAACTCTGTCCATTTTTGCAACTTTTGTGTAAGTTTAAATTTATTTCTAAATAAAAGTTTAAAAAATAGATCTGGGGAAAAAAGGAAAGCAATGAAATTTCTCTCTGCACAAAGCTTGACTTTCAAGGTAATTACTTGACTAAAGAGGTCAAGAAAGTCAATTCTGATTTGACTCAATCCGTTTTTTCTGTTCCAGGTAATTCCCATTTTCTCCTTCCCAGCATATAAATTCTCATGGCATACAGATAAGGAAATGGACAACTGCAACTGCATGATTTGTATGGGGAAAACTGAATAATTTTTAACAATTAATATTTGCAAAATTTTTCCCTATTTACAAAAAGAAATGATCATCTTAATATGTTTTATGTTCCTTTTTTTTTTTTTAAGATTTTATTTATTTGAGAGAGAGTGAGAGTGTAAGCACGAGCAGGAGAGGAGAAGCAGAGGGAGAGGGAGAAGCAGGCTCCCCACTACCCAGGGAGCCTGATGTGGGGCTCCACCCCAGGATCCTGAGATCACGACCTGAGCGGAAGGCAGACGCTTAACTAACTGAGCCACCCAGGTGCCCCTGTTTTTACAGTCCTAATCTAAGGTGCAAATGCTGTCAGGTCCAAGAGTCAAAAATCAACATGGAGTATGATATTAGAAATAAACAAATATAGTGACAGAAGTGAAAACTAGAGACTCGAGGAAGCTGTTTAAAAAAATGTAGCCAGTGGCTGTATCATTAGTAGTCAAATGGCATTTTTGGTCAGAAGTAGCAGCTTAAGTCACTCTCTCACTTCCATTAGCCTAGCAATATTTTTTAAATGTCAAATATATTGCCGTAATTATTTTTCATGTTTCTAAAAATATACCCATTTACCTTGGTTTTTTTTGAAATCACATTCGTCAATATGATGAAGAACAAAAGAACATTCCTACTGTTCTTCAGTACTCTGCAGACAAAAATAAGAAATACCACACCTTTGTTCTTCCCTATCTGTGACATCCTAAAACTCATTGTAAGTTTTACCTCCTTTTGTTTAGTGTCAACAGTAATTTTTTTTACTGTGTCTTATTTTCCTATTGCTATATAATTCCCTTGGGGGTAAACACCATATCAGGTCATGATGGTATCCCTAAGGCACCAATATCTTATGCACAGTAGATATTAAATAAGAATGATGATGGCTTGGGGCGCCTGGGTGGCTCAGTCGTTGAGCGTCTGCCTTCGGCTCAGGTCGTGATCCCAGGGTCCTGGGGTCGAGCCCCGCATCAGGCTCCCTGCTTGACGGGAAGCCTGCTTCTCCCTCTCCCACTCCCCCTGCTTGTTTTCCCTCTCTCACTGTGTTTCTCTCTGTCAAATAAATAAAAAATCTTTAAAAAAAAAAAAAAAAAGAATGATGATGGCTTAAGGGCTGGGGCTGATGAGATATTACAAATTTAGGGTGATGATTAGGATTGAGTAACTAGGTATCAACATTCATCTCATAGCTAATTAGTTAATGCATGTGGTAGGTACCAAGTTGGTATGCTAAGTGGTAGGTACTGTGCTAGGTATGGGAATAAAAAGGTGAATACCAATAATAGTATATGCTTATATAGTGCATACAATGTCTCAGGCACTGTTTTAGGCACTTTATATGTATAAAGTCCTCATAATAATACCATATGGTTATTTTAGAGATGAGGAAAATGAGAGGTTGAGTAACTTGCCCAAGATTACACAGTTAGTAAGGGGCAGGGCCAGGATTTAAACTGGATGGAGATATCTAATAGACTATTGGAGAGATATTTGCCCCAACAGAGTATGAAGTATATAGAGTAAGAAGAGAGCCTGTAACAATAGCCTAATGCCAACTCATAGAGGACTAGGTTCTTTAGCCCAATTTGAATACTTTAGGGAGAGAATTGTACAATTAGGGGCGCCTGGTAGGCTCAGTCAGTTAAGTGCCTGCCTTTGGCTCGGGTCATGATCCCAGGGTCCTGGGAATGAGCACCACCTCAGGCTTCCTGCTCAGCAGAGCCTGCTTCTCCCTCTGCCCAACCACCCCCCTGCTCATGCCCTCTCCCTCTTTTTCTCTATCTCTCGCTCTCTCTCTCAAATAAATAAATAAAATCTTAAAAAAAAAGAGAAATGTACAATTGAGGCCTAAAAACACACACTTTACAATACAACCAGGTTTACACTTAGTAATAAAGTGATAGATAAAATTAAAAAGAATAATGTTTGGAAGCAGAAAGGAGACTATACCAAAAATAGAAAATTAAACTTTCAGTAGTGACGAACACTTTCTCTTCAAGAGGCATATAAATCTTAAAAGTTAAGCCATGGATAGTATAGAGGTTGCAGCTATCTAACACAATGTGATGGGGTTTTAGATGTATGGTATTCCATTTTACAATAAAAACATAGATATTAATTAGGTTCCAGTTCCATTTCTGGCTTATAGTTGATAGAAAAACTACCCACCTCACTGCAGTTTAAAAATGTTTACTACCAACCATAATGAAATAAAAAGCTTGTGAGTAAATAGATATTCAGAGAAACAGAAAGAGAGTACCTTCCCACTAAAATCTAGCAGCAGAGCAGAAGCTAAAAACAAGCTTCAGTGTTTCCTAGAGCCTATAGCATAAAATTTGAGTTACCTGGGACCCAATTATTGAGAATTATGTTGGAAGCAGGGGTATTTTGGGGAAAAAAAGGAATAAGGGCTAAAAGGTAACAATAAAATATTAGGGTTATACACTCGTTATATCTCAATAAAGGTGGGAAAAATATTAGGAATTTCCAAAACAAAGCAAAAATACCTTCCATAATAGATATAACAGACATTGCTATCATATTATTCCCATCTTCTACTTTTCCTACAGCTTCTGCTAAGTGGGCATAACCAGCAGAGGACATCTGATGCAAAGACAGCCAATCCATGGTTTTATCAGCAATGACCTGGGGTCTGAGTAGAAGAGATGAGCTGGGCCCATCAGATTCCTCCCTCAGGAATCTGAACCAGGAGACTCTGGGGAAGTTTTCATTTAGCAGTAAGGGCAAAAGCCAAACAGACATTTCAACAGGTGCTATGATGTAGTGAACTCTGAGTTCCTATTATGGGCCGTGTGCAAGCTACACTGTACGGAAGTCAAGCAACAGAGACAAATAGGGTAGAGGAAACACACATGTTTTGATCATGTGGCCAGAAAGAGAAGGAGGTGGGGGTAGGCAAGAGCAGCTTTGGTTCATGACAACTCTCCTTTAGACTCAACTATAATTCAATTACTGTCCTTAGATTTTTCTGAAATCTCTCTGAAACCTAAGGTTCCTTGTAACTAAAAGTGCCCTAAGCAAAATACTGCATCCTAAGGTTAGGACACTTCTGACCAATCCTCTATATTTCATCCGTAAGAACTGGTACTCAGAATAAAAGCCTTTGAATAATCAAGAAGCAATTTGCTATAAAGGGAACTGATTCACTGCTATATATGTAATCTTAGGTAATTCATTTATCCTCCCAAACTTCACTTTTTTCATCTATAAAAAAAGGAATACATTTTAGGCTTGTTGCAAAGTAACAATAATATGTATAGAGCACGTGGACCCTAGGCACTCAAAACTTGGTTGTTGTCATCTTCATCAAGATAAAACCTAAGACTTGTTCAAAGCACTTCCACTCTCTATCTAATTCAATGCACTCTACAGCCCTGATAAGGTGGGTAAACCAAGTGTTACTCTCTCCATTTTACAGATGGTTTAGCAGAGATCAGTAACTCCCCAGGACCAAAGAGCAGGCAAGTGAAAACATGAAGACTTGAACATAGGGCTTACAATTGCCAGTCAATTTATATTTTTTACTAGATAGCCTCTCATTTCATCAAAGTCTGGAGAGTACACTCATGGATTAGGAAAAAATTTACAACCAAAAATCTGAGAAGCTGTGAATAAAAGGGTCCTGATTAACCCTCAGTTAAAGTGAAAAACCCAGTCCATTAAAACTCCCTTTTCCTGGGTATTCCTGATCTAAGATTTGACAGTTCTTTGAAACACCATAAGATCAACAAAATGCACACACTTATAGCTCCATGAGATAATGAAAACAGTGGTACTTTCTACAGTAGAAGAAGAGAAATTCATTATATTAGACAATCCCAGAAGGATGACATGAGAGACCAAGACCAATATAAGTAAACGTAGAAAAGGAGGGAGAAGGAGGGGGAGGGAGGGAGGAAATTATTTCTGGCACACCTAATTACTACAGAAACTCACCTCCTAATCCCCAGGGTAATTCACACTTTTATAGATCAGTATGTCAAATTACATTTTTTAGATCTTAATAAAATAATTCTGAAACTTTCAGATTTAGATTGTGAACAAACTTTACATTAGACAATATGGCATTTCTAAATAAAAGCTAGTTGCTAAATCTTTTTTCAAAGTTTCTCTTTTGTATAAAATAAAAAGGTTTTCATTGTAGTACACATTTATTGTCTAATGATTTTAATAACAAAAACTATGAAAACCACAGCCATGTCCTAGTATAGAAAAGCTCAGAGGGGCAAAATTTCTACTTCCTGAGAATTGTTTGGCACCTGGAACATTATGAATACACAGTACAAACTAAGCCCTGCTCCCTGTTCATTCCTGTTGGTAGCCTGGACAGGACAATCCAGGTCAGATGAGATGAAGAACACAGGATTCTCCTTTAACTGCTCTAGGGCCTCAGGTTCCTTGATAACATGACCTCTAAGGTCTTACCTATTACTAAATTTCTAAGCTCTATGAACTTTCTTTCTGAGTTGCTCCTTCAAATCAAGTTTAATGAGACAATCAGATGACTGAACTGCCTCTCCAGTCTAATAAATGTTTGCTAGCTTTGCATGTCTTATATGACCCCAAAGCCTAGAGTGATCATAGGCTCAGGGTTTAGAGAGTATACTTTGGCATTTACTAGCTGTGTGGTCCTGGGAAAGTAACCTAATCAATCTCTCTGTGCTTTCATTTCCTCAACCATAAGATGGGATGATGCCTACCTCATAGTATTGTTGCAAGGATTAAATGAGTTAATGAGTTTAATACATATTAAATGACTGCTTAAAAGAATGCCTGCAACATTTTAAGTTCTCAATAACTATTAGCTGCTTTTATTATCATCTTTCAACTATGTAACGTGCCTTAACATGTGCAAGCACAAAGTCCATGGAAATACCTGCCACAGGGGAGAAAAGATGAAATTCAAATATGCATAAAGATCAAGGACAGGAATGTATGAAACAATGCACTGCTTGCTACAGGCTGCATCTCTTCAGCTGAGCTGAGATGAGCTTCATGTTGTTCCATGGTTGGCCTGCACTACCAACCTGTGCTGGCAAATGCTCATCATAAGGAGATTGAATGGCAGAATGTGGGTGGAACTGGAAAAATCCATTCATACCACTGGCCCTGCATTCTTTGCTGTCTCTGTATTATAGCACATGGGATATGATATAATGCTAACAGGTTCTAAGAGCTCTGGGGGTGGGCTGAAAAGAGAAAGAAGTAAGGGCATATTGGAGGAAATGGCATTCGGGATATCTCTCCACAGTCCACAGGGGAAGGTCTTGAGCAACTTTTTGAAGGCCATCAGGAAGAGGGCTTGTGATAAGTGAGTAGAAATTTCCAGATGGGAGGAGTGGGAAGTGTGTGTCCCTGGCATGAAGTTTGGGAAAGTCCACATGGAAGAATGCCAATAGTGTTGCCAGGAAGAGGGAGCACAAAATAAGATGTAGCAGCAGGTATATTCAGTAATGTCCAGGGAAGAAGTTTTAGCCCATTTTGCCAAGTTCCAGAGAAATAATCTCCAACTAGTGTTACTTTGTTGTCCAGTTAGCTGCCTTTCAGTATTATATTTAGACTTTCTTTTCTTTTCTTAGAAAACCTCAAATGATTGCAACTTCCACAGAATGTTTAAATAGGTCACAATAACCAACGAATGCTTTTTTTCCCCTTTCAAATAGACCCCTGAAACTCTAGGTCCCAGAGAACTAGATGTTAATTCCCTCATTCTCCTGAAAAGACAGAATGGTAAATTTAACCTGCCCCACTCCCATCTCCTTCCACTCTGTTTAAGAGCTTTTAGTCTACTGTTCAGTAAAAGGAAGGTGGTTTTTCTCAGGAAGAAGAAAATTCTCCAGGTTAAAGAAAGCTGGATAAGGATTTTTAAAGATTATGGACTTCTCTTAGGACAAATTACTGACAAAAATCAGGGAATTTTATATCACCTTAGAGAGATTACCAAAGGGACTGTAGGGATTTTACAATAGAGTAAGACAGTAACATTTAAAACTACAAACCCCACTAACTTCCTAATATGGCAACAAATAGTGATGCTCAATATCTGTTGCCATGGCCCAACAGGTAGATGTGAACTTCCAACTCAATCTCAGAACTCTTTCATCCATGCTGCTCACACAGAAAAGAAAAAAATAATGAAAAATCTAGGAAGGATTTTTTTTTCCTCTTTAAAGTTCATCCTGGGGTTTAGAAAGAACTTGGAAGAAAGATTCTAATTAGGAAGAAGTTACCCTCATTGGGACAAGCACTTCCTTTCACTCCCTTTTATAAGCTATGAGCACATGTTTTCCACATTGTGAAGTCATGGCTTTCCAGCATCTTCATCTGATTCTTGTTTCCTTTTCCAATCTAGGGATATGAATCAGGAAATTCTCACTGAATGTCACTTTCACCAAAAAGATCCTGATTAAGAATTTTGGCATCTTGGACTAGAAAACTTTCCAGGATAGTTATTGTAACCCAGGGCTTCAAAGGAGTAGAAACTGAGAGTAAGAGAAAGAATTATTGTAGATAATCTATAAAATAGCTGCTATTAATTACCCCCTCCCCCAATTCTGGCTTTGCTCTTTCCCTATGAGCTTACTGTTGAGATTCTGTTAGGCATTCCAGCCAAGGCCATGGGATTTATGACAACATAATATAGAGAATAAATGAGAAAAGAAGATGACTCCCAGACTTTAAGCCCAAGAGAAAAAGAGAGTGCAGTAGAGGATAGAAGCAAGGGATTAATTTTAGAAGTGAAGAGGAGGGAGGTAGGCTGAGAGGCAGTTAGGAATATAAGATTGTAGAGAAGATGTGAAATGTAGCCTCAAAAATAGACTAACAGTTAAAGCCATAAGATAAGCTCCCCTAGGGAGAGAATAACGAGCAACACATACAGTTAGTCTGTGTATCCATGTACACATACTCATATACATACAGGTTCAAGACCTGTTTGTTTGATGCACTTCAGAGTAGGAGAAAACAAAGAAGAAATAGAAGAGCAGAGTGAAAGGACAGGTTAGAAAAGCAGAAGGAAAAACTCCCAAGATGTGCCAAAAGCAAAGATACTCTGGGGCAAACATTAACCAAAAGAAAACTGATGTACTAGACCATTAATGTCATACAAAGTAGACTTAAAGGCAAAATTAATTATTCCAGGTAAGAGAGTTACTATATAATGACAAAAGTCAACTTATAAGGAAGATATAACAGTTCTGAAGTTGTATGCAATGAATAACATAGTCTCAAAACAAATAAAGCAATGATTGAGAAAATGTCAAGGAAAATAAACATTCTAACATCAATACTGGGAGATTTTTATATACTTTACTCAGTAACTGACAATCCTAAAAATCAGTATTATCATAAAAATACCTGGTTATTTTTGACTATCAGATTCCAAACTCTTTATTATTAATATTAAATATTCTTTAATATTATTACCTCACTTATATTCCTCCTACTTGAAACTTTTCAACTTGAAACATGAGCTCTGGTCAAGCCAGTTCACCAAACACACTTTCTTGGTCTCATTTTATTCCTCCCCTCAGGCTATGACCCCAAGCTGAGATGTTCTCTCCCACTCCATAGATTTTTTTTTTTTTTCATTGCAATTGTGAGAGAGCCTGAGCAGGGCTGGTAGGCTAGAGTTCTAGATCTCATGGGTGGAGAAGGCAAAAGGATAGGTTGGCTCCAACCGCAATGCTATTCCCGAGCTTCCACTGGAAAATTGTGTTTGTTTCTAGACTCCCCTTCTGGTCAAGGGCCATTGCCCCAAGTTTGGGGATGACAATCTGTGTGGAGTATGGAAAACTAGAAGGACCAGAGGCCAATTGTGTTATCTCTTTTAGGAGAAAGTCGGTGGCCCAAGAAAATGAGTCAGAGGAAGAATGGAGTGTCTGTCATTTCAAGCTAAAATGTGACAAACAAGGGAGGAGCCAGAGAATAAACTGAAGTTGCCAGTGATTAAATAAGGAATAGGAGAGTAATGAGAAGCCAAGACACAAGTTGAGTCTAATGGGGATCAAGTAGAATCTGTTAATTTGTGAAGTTTTAGGACTGGTCTCTTGATCTGACCACTTCTGGCACTTAAAGTAGCCATGGAATGACTCAATATCTTGAAATGAACGCTTCACATTCTGCCTCTTCTAACAGGTTTTCCTTTATCAGAATCTAGGCACACTTGGGACACACATGAGGAAAGAGGTGTACTCCTTCCTTTTCTCCCTCATGCAGCTGTAACGCACCTGTAAGTAGTTGACACATAAAAGGACAAGTCATAATAAAGATAATGCTTTGTCTGCAACTTCCCCTAAGGGCAAGAAAAGCAGACGAGTCAATCACCTTTCTCTAACAGCTTGTGGCCCTGGTCCTATTATCCCTGTCAACAGTTTATGAAAAAATTTTATAAATAATTCAAGGCTAAGTATCAGTTGATAGTTTTAATAAACTCATAATTCTACAGCATGAAAGCCATTTTGTTTTCTCATTTTATTTGCTGTCTAAAGTAAGAACAACAATAATAATATACCCAACATGTAAGATATACCCTTAAATTAGAAATTACAAAACCCACATATTGTTGAAAGAGGCCATTTTCCAAAGAGTCAGAAAGCAATGGAAATCAAAGAGCCTCAGGGCACCGCCACCCTAGGGACTCTGTTTAAAGAATCAAAAGATGTTTAATAAATCATGCTGCTTTCTCTCCACTAATCATAGACAGTCCTGCCTCTTCCATGGTCTCAGAAAAGCTAGAAAGGCCAAAACGAAAAACTCACTCAGGTAGTTTGAGGCTGCTGTTGGCATAGGCAACTGAAAGAGGTATATTGAAAAGGGTTTTAACTCCTTTGGTCTTGACAATGATTTTTTTTGATTTGATGCTAAAAGCAAAGGCAATAAAAGCAATAATAAGCAAATAGGATTACATCAAACTAGTAAGCTTCTGCACAGCAAAGGAAACCATCACCAAAATGAAAAGGCAACTTATGGAATGTGAGAAAACATTTGCAAATCAGTTATCTGATAAGGGGCTAATACCCAAAATATATAAAGAACTCATATAAATCAATAGCAAATACACAAACAGTCCAATTAAAAGATAGCTGAGGAACTGAATAGATATTTTTCCAAAGAAGACGTACAAACTGCAAACAGGTACATGAAAAGATGCTCAACATCACTAATCATCAGGGAAATGCAAATCGAAACTACAATGGGATAGCACTTACAGCTGTTTGAATTACTATCATCAAAAAGACAAGAGATAGGGGCACCTGGGTAGCTCAGTTGGTAGAGCATGTGATTCTTGATCTCAGAATTGTAAATTCAAGCCCCATGTTGGGTGTGGAGATCACCTGACGATGAAATCTTAAAAAAAAAAAAAAGATAAGAGATAACAAGTTTGGATGAGGATGTGGATAAAAAGGAACCTTGTGCACTGTTGGTGGGACTATAAATTGGTGCAGCCACTATGGAAAATAGTATGGAAACACTGTACGTTATTTACAATGGAATTAAAATTTAAAATAAATAAAATATTTTTTTAAAAAAGAAAAGAACCATAAAGAAACATAGTTAATGATATGCTTATGAAGTGTTTAGGGGTGAAGTGAACTGGTATTCATACTTACTATGGAAAAAGAAGATGAATTGCTGGCTGTAAATGGGAGGAGAGGTACTGATGTGTGATAAAGCAGGTATAGTAAAATATAGTCTCAGCATGAGGGAAAAAATACCAAGAGTATATAGGTTCTTCAATATATTTTTTTAAAATTTCTAAATAAAACTATCATATTATCCAGTAATCTCACTTCATGGTATATAACTGAAGGAGAAAACATCACTATCTTTTTTTTTTTTTTTAAGATTTTATTTATTTATTTGAAAGAGAGAGAGAGAATGAAAGAGAGAGAGCATGAGAGGGGAGAGGGAAAAGCAGGCTCCCTGCCGAGCAGGGAGCCCGATGTGGGACTTGATCCTGGGATCCAGGATCATGACCTGAGCTGAAGGCAGTTGCTTAACCAACTGAGCCACCCAGACACCCCAAAAAATCACTATCTTGAACAGATATCTGCACTCCCAAGTTCACTGCAGCATTTTCACAACAACCAATATATGGAAACGGCCTAAGAGTGCATAAAAAAAGGAGATATAAATATAAAGTACACACACAATGGAATATTATTCAGCCATGAGAAAGAAAATCCTGCCACTTGGGACAACATAGATGGAACTAGAGTGTATTATGTTAAACAAAATAAATCAGAGAAAGATAAACACTGCATGGTATCACTTATATGTGAAATCTAAAATTTAAAACAGTCAAACTCGTACCAACAGAGTAGAAAAGTGGCTGCTAGGGGCTGGGTGGTTGTGGTGGGAGCAGATAGGGTGACACTGGTAGAAGGGTACAAACTTTAAGCTTATAAAATGAATAAGGTATGAGGATCTAATGTAAAACCTAGTGACTACAGTTGATAATATACTGTATTGTATAACTGATCACTTGCTTAAATGATCTTACCAATATATATATAAATAATAAACAAGCAAATAATTATGTGAGGTGATGGATGTGTTAATTAACTAGATGGGGAGGGGACTCCATTCATAATGTACACATCTATCAAATCACCATGATGTATACTTTAAATATCTTATAATTTGGTTTGTCAATTATACCTTAATAGAATTGAAAAAAAAAAAAAGAGTTTAAGCTCTCTAAAAAAACCTTTTAATGCTGAGTCTCCGGTTTTTAGAGTACTGTCAAAGCTCTACTGAAAAAAAAAAAAAAAACAACAGACACGGCAACAGCAAGTAGTGGAGATATCAAATAACACTGGGGATAATAGCAGATGCTGAAGGAGGGTTTTTCCCATATCGTGGCTGATCAAAGGGGATCTTAATGCTATTTAGGAAACTAGGGATAAGGCCCAACAGAGAGTATAGTGATTCTTCACTTGGGTTCCACCTGACAATAAGACTTAGCACCAAATTCCACTTTATAAAGGATCCTCATCTGTCAGGGTTCCTATGTAACTCAAAAAATGATTCTGTTGCAATATTTGGACAGCTCCTGTGGTCTAAGACTGAGGTCCAGATTCTTTCTTGGTTTAACGCCAGTTTTCTGTCTTCTTTATGCCAGGCTCTGTGTTGTTTTTGTAATTTACACAATCAAATGCTGTCTGTTCAAAGGGGAAGATCATTAGAGGGTTTGCAGGAGCCCCTCAAATACTCCATTCATTTTTAATGGGGTACTTGACATCCTGCAAAGTTCACATACATGAGGAAGAGATTGCACAGCATGAAATGGAAAAAAATACACTGCCTATTCCTCCAGGAGGATGCTGATAATGTGAGGCAACTAGTACATGACATGTTTTATAGGACAGCTTTGTAAATGGTCATGCCTTTCAGCACAAAACAAATTAAAACATAATCATAACCCCAGTACCACTGTTACCACTGGGTGGCATTCTTTGTGATTAAATATATATCACATTGTTTCCAGTCCTGCTAAGATAAAAACTGTCAAATTCAGGATGGTAATTTATTTCAAGTTTTGAAAATAAAAGTGATATACCAAAAAGATAGTTTTTTAATTAACACTTTATACTTAGTTACAAGTCAAATCATTATGATAAACATTGAGGGGTTGTCCAAATATCTTTCCAACATTGTAGTGTCATAGTGTTGAATATTGTTCAAAATAAATAGGTCATTTAGTAAATATTTTGAGTTCTTTAAGGTTTTAGTTTATTGTCAAAAAAACCTAAGATATGAAAAGGCAGACTTATAGAAAAGATAAATTGGAGAGAGGATATATAATGTTTATGTTTTCTTCAACAGTTCACCATAGGATTCCTTCATATCACAGGATTCATTCTTTCATCATCCCTGTGATGAAATGGAGAACTGCTACCCACAGGTGGGTTCTTGCTACTATGCACTTTGGGTGATTTTCTTCTGTTAACATTTGGGAGGATCAAAGAAAAGGGTTTTAAGGGTTTTATTTCTCTTTCAAAGAAAGAGTAAACCTTTCCCAGCCTCCTCTCTCTGCCAAGCTCCATTTTTGAGAGCACATCTAAGAGTCTGATGCAAGTTGGCTACTAATCTTTGCACCCTGTATCAGAAAGGGTGCCTATTGTTAGCCGTTCATAACCTTAGGTGTTTTATCCTCAGCTTTATGTAAAAACAATTAACCAGCCTTTCAGGGGCCCTCTGGCAAGACTTTTTTCATGGTCCTGGCACTCAATCTCTTCTCATTTGAGTCTACGTTCAATGAAAAGAATATGAATGTTGGAATCTGAATCCCAAACCTAACTCCACCAGTTAGTAGCCAACTGACTGCAATATTCTGGGGCTTCAGTTTTCCCATCAGTAATGGGAGTAATGATATCCAATTCATTGAAGAGTGGAAGGAGAAGTTAAATGTTGATAAAGCATCCAGCCCTGGGCCTGTCACATAACAGGTGCTTAACAAATGGGAGCTTTCATGATGACAGCTATGATCCTGAGTGTTTCCTGTCTTTTTTCTTTCTCTTGTCTGTTTTTTTCTCCTTGTATGTTTTTAATATTTTTCCGGTAGGCTCTCTGTTGATCCAGAGTTCCTTTTTCTTAACCTGCATTTTCCCCTCATAAACCTCTAATCTCTTATTCTCCCTCCTCACCAGCAAGCTCAGTGGATCAGCCTTCTCATCCCTTTCAACAGGAACCATCACACCTTTTTCCTTAACCCCATCTGGAGCCAGACTATTTCTAAAGAACAATAGTACATCTGCATGTTATTATAGCTCGGTTCCCCTGACCCTCATCAGGTTGAATAGGATGCCAAATCCACAATGACTTTTAGGGGAGAGAAACTCTGTCAAAAAGCTCCTCTGTACATTTAAAATAGAATTTAATTATAAAACCATCAATGTACAGGTAACTTTTAGGATCAAGTCTATGGTTCTTGAGAAGTGAGATTCACACATTTAAAAAGAAATTTTATGCAATATTTGTTCTCCTTTTCCTGTTTTAGAAAGGAGACAGGATTAAAAGTATCTAAAATTTATTGAATGTCTATTTTGTGTAAGGTACTATGTTAGTGTTTATAACCATTGTTATTTAATCTTCATAACTATCCTTATAAATAGTATTGTTATCCTCACTTTGTGATGAAAAAAACTGAGATTCCAAAAGGTCAAGTGACTTGCCTAACGCATGAAGCTAGTAAGTGGCAGAGCCAATATAAATCTAAGACTGCCTTACTGTTTATGGTACAAAAAGCTTTACGACATGCACAACACAATAAAATATGTTATTATTGTTGTCTTAACTATTTTACCTAGTACTTTGGATTATGAAACATCCTCATATAGGTGGGAGTGACAGAACTCTGACACCTCGACCACACTGAAGATCGGTGACTGCAACACTCTCAAGTTGCCAGAAGTCTTAAGGACCAGTCTGATCCCTTTTTCATTTCAGGGTTTCCAGAAAGCCCCTAATCACATGGCGGGGAGTTCTTTGAGCTCTCACAATCATATAGAAAGCACTAACTCAAAAAAGAAAGAAAAGAAAGAAAGAAAGAAAGAAAGAAAGAAAGAAAGAAAGAAAGAAAGAAAGAAAGAAAGAAAGGAAGGAAGGAAGGAAGGAAGGAAGGAAGGAAGGAAGGAAGGAAGGAAGGAAGGAAGGAAGGAAGAAAGCACTAACTCTGCTGACTACAAATTAATTCTCTTTTCCTGGAACTCTGTAGGGACAAAAGTATGGAAAGACTATGGCCTCTTCCATTCTTGGATGGGTAAGCCATGGGCTAGCCAGGTAAAAGCCCAGGACTCCAGACTTTATCAGGCACTATAACAGGACTGGGAGCTCAAATTCTACTGGAAATATAATCTAAGAGTATGGAAAACTGTGTTTATCAGGCCTCCTGTCAGGGATTATACTGAATGTGGTAGAAAGGAATGTCTTAATAAGCTGCTTGGGGTAAGCAAAAGAGACTCACAAGGGGTATGATAAAGTCATGGCTGATGAGCCTTCAGTTATGTTCTAAGGAGGTGAGGTCCAAAGGACTATACGACCTTGTTTTATAGGGTGGGGTTTGCATATTTGAATCCAGAGCTGGATTTCCCAGGAGAGGCTGAACCTGCCACCCAACATCTAATCGTTCATTCAATACATATGTATTGAGTGATTACTACATATGTTCTGTTTGAGGTGCTAGGAATAAATCAGTGAACAACATGACAAACAAAAATATTTCAATCTTTCTTCCAAATAAATACTAAAAAATACTTAAGAGGCATCTCATTTCAACATGTAGCAGCCAACTAAGCTAATGCAGAACGCTCTTCATCTTATAAACTAAAAATGACTGACATAATATAACCAACAATGTTTTTCACATAGTTGAGATTAAAAGAAAGGATATCTCAGATATCAGAAATAAAAAGGAAACATAAAATTGAAGTAGTAACAGTGGACCAGAGAGGCGACTGGACTAACTGGAGACCTTAGTCTGCTAAGTTCTAGAGTTTTAGTAGTGATGGGTGTCAGGAGATGTGGCCTTAGGCTCATATATGAGAGGAAGCTAGAAATGAAGCCTCTAAATAAAGCTGGTACCCACAAAGTTAAACATCCATAGTGAAGGGAACTAAACATATCTGTTCATCAGTTGAGGGAAATCACAACACAAGGGAGGGTGTCTCTTTCCAGAGCATTTGGGTGAAAAATAAAAAAACAGGTGTATGTCATGTCCAGTTTGGGAATTCACATTTACACCAAGAGGTGTTAGAAATAAACATAAAAACTGGACCCAGACTGCATGTGACAGCAGCAAATCGGAACCATTCTCTAGGGCACACAAACTTTATAGGAAAAACCATTCCAACTGAAGAAGAGTTCACAAAGCATACACAGAAATAATCTACATTGAGTGAGAATGGACACAAAAACTGTGGAGGATTAGCACCCCCAAATAGTTGAGATAGTAAAATAATTTGGAATGGGCTATTTAAACAGGATGTCTAGAAAGACTGTAAAAAGGAATGAATGAAAACTATAAGAGCTGGATGCTATGGGAAAAATTAAGAATATCAATTTGTTGATGTGCCAAATTGCTAATCTGCCATGAATATCAAAGTATTCACCAAAGTACGAACCTACCTTGAGTGCCCATAGGGCTGATTCTAACTCTGCTTCCATTTTATGATTCTGTAATTTTTTTTTTTATCACAGCCATAGAACAAGTATTCACCAACACAAAAACAGAACCGGGTGGTATTATTTTATAGCTGTTTCAAGAACTTCTCAATTCAATGTATTCGTCTTTACTTTAGAAGACACTAAGAAACAATGACATCAATTGAGTTTACCTATTGTATTAGTCAGGATGAAGGCTAAGCTTTTGTAACAAAAAGCTCCCAAAAGACAGAGGGTTAAAGAAGATAGATATTTATCTCTCCCAAATAAAAGTCAGGAAAGTCTATTCTGACAAAGCAGCTCTGCTCCAACACATCATTTAAGGACCCACATGCCTTTCATCTTACTTTTCTACCACCCTATGGGGCATTTTGCTTAATTTGCATGGTCAAAGCTAGGCCATGAAAGAGACCTGTTTTCACCTAAGGGGAAAGGGGCCAGATCAAATGGGAGCATAAGCTTATTGTTTTAAGGCCAAGTTCTGGAAATGGCACACAACATTTCTATTTGGCCTAATCTCAATGACATGGTCTCAACCAACTGCAAGGGTATCTAGACAAAAATAGTTTCTAGCTAAGTGACCATGTATCCAGCTAAAATTCTATTACTCTGAAAGAAGGGGAAAATATATTTGGGCATAATCTAATAGTTTTTCATAGCTATAATTATAGCAAATATTGGGGGGGTCAGATAATAGTTTTTTTTTTTTTAAATATGCTCCAGCCTATCAGTCAATCACAACTATAGATCTTCCTCAACTTGTGATGGGATTATGAACTGATAAATGAGCTATTAAGTTGAAAATATCATAGGTCGAAATATGTTTAAGGGGCGCCTAGGTGGCTCAGTTGGTTAAGTGCTTGCCTTTGGCTCAGGTCATGATCTCAGGGTCCGGGGACTGAGCCCCGCATTGGGCTCTCTCCTCAGTGGGAGTCTGCTTCTCTCTCTGCCTCTCATTCCTGCTCGCTCGCTCTCAAATAAATAAATAAATCTTAAAAAAAAAAAAAAACATTTAATACACCTAACCTACCAAAAATCATAGCTTACTCAGCCTCACCTACCTTAAATGAGCTCAGAACATTTAATTCACCTACAGATAGGCAAAATCATCTAATACAAAGCCTATTTTACAATAAAGTATTTAATACCTCATGTAATTTATTGGAATGCTGTACTGAAAGTAAAAAACAGAATGGTTGCATGGGTACAAAAAGATTGTAAGTATTTTGCTTGTTACCTTCATGATCACGTGGTTGACTGGGAGCTGCATCTTGCTGCCATTTGGCATCATGCAAGAGTATTGTACCTCATATCGCTAGCCTAGGAAAAGATCAAAATTCAAAGTATGGCTTCTGCTGAATGTGTATTGCTTTTGCACCATCACAAAGTTGAAAAATCGTAAGACAAACCAAGTCAGGGACCATCTATATTAGTCAAAGTCCTGCTATTAGCTCATTGTTGGTGGTAGAAAAAACACAAAAATGAGGTGACAACTGAAGGGTAACAGAATATGCCACCCCAAAATATGCTTCTTTGGCCTAAAGATTATTTTGAGCTGATTATTTTTTAGAAAAAGCAGACATAGAAGAATCTCTAAATACAGAGTAAAATTTACTCTTTTGTAAGGGAAATTTACATTTACAGGCATAACTTGGAGATATTGCGGGGTAGGTCCCAGACCACTGCAGTGAAGCCAATACTGCTATAAAGCCAATATTGCAATACAGTCAGAGGAATTTTTTGGCTTCCCAGTGCATGCAAAAGTTGTTTACACTACACTGTAATCTATTAAGTATGTAATAGAATTATGTCTAAAAAATAATGTATATACCTTAATTTAAAAATACTTTATTGCTAAAAATGGCTAACTATCATCTGAGCTTTCAGCAAGTCATAATCTTTTTGTCAGTGGAAGGTCTTGCCTTGATGTTGATGGCTGCTGACTGATCAGGATGGGGAGAACTGAAAGTTAGTGTGGGTATACCAATTTTTCCAAATAACAATCAAGTTAGCCTCATCAACTGACTCCTCTTTTCATGAACAATTTCTCTGCAACATGCAGTGTTATTTGATAGCAGTTTACCCACAGTACAACTTCTTTTCAAAATTGGAATCAATCCTCTCAAACTCTGCCACTGCTTAATCAACAAAGTTTATGGAATATTCTAAATCCTTTGTTGCCATTTCAGTAATCTTCACAGCATCTTCACTAGCAGTAGATTTCATCTCAAGAAACTACTTTCTTTGCTCGGGGGAAAAAAAAGGAGACAAACCAGGAAACACACTTAACTACAGAGAACAAACTGATGGTTACAAGAGAGGAGGTTGCTGGGGAGATGGGTTAAATAGGTGATGGGGATTAAAAAGTATACTTGTCATGATGAGCATCAGGTGATGTACAGAATTGTTGAATCACTATATTGTACACTTGAAACTAATAAAAAATAACAGTGTATGTTAACTGGAATTAGAATAAAAACTTTAAAAAAAGATGAAAAAACCCCACTTTCTTTGCTCATCCATAAGAAGCAACTCATTTATTCTAGTTTTATCACAAGATTGCAGTAATTCAGTCACATCTTCAGGCTCCACTTCTAATTCTAGTTTCCTTGCTATTTCTACCACATCTGCAATTACTTCCGTCACTGAAGTCTTGAAGCTCTAGAAGTCATTCATGAGGGTTGGAATCAACTTCTTCCAAACCCCTGCGAATGTTGATATTTTGGCCTCTTTCCATGAATGACAAATGTTCTTAATGGCATTTAGAATAGTGAATCCTTTCTAGAAAGTTTTAAATTGGCTTTGCCCAGATCCATCTGAGAAATCATTATCTATGGTAGCTATAGCCTTACAAATTATATTTCTTAAATAATAAGACTTGAAAGTAAAAATCACTCCTTGATCCATGGGCTGCATAATGGATATTGTGTTAGCAGGCATGAAACATTAATCTCTTCATACATCTCCATTACAGTTTTTGGGTAACCAGGTGCACTGTTAATAAGCAGAAATGTTTTGGAAGGAATCGTTTTTTTCTGAGCAATAGGTCTCAACAGTGGGCTTAAAATATTCAGTAAACCATTTTGTCAATAGATGTGCTGTCATCCAGACTTTGTTGTTCCATTGATAGAGCATAGGCAGAGTAGATTTAGCAGAATTCTTAAGGGCCCTAAGATGTTTGGAATGGTAAATGAGAATTGGCTTCAACTTAAAGTCACCAGCTTCATTAGCCTCTACCAAGAGAATCAGCTTGTCCTATGAAGCTTTGAAGCCAGGCATTGATTTCTCCTCTCCACCTTTAAGTCCTAGATGTTCATTAAATGAGAACGTAACATTTAAGCCAAGACCAAAGAAAGTGAGGGAGTTATCCATGAAGATCTGAGCAAAGAGAATTTCAAGAAGAGGTATGGCTGAATTGTGAAGACCTATGGTGGGAGACCTGCCGGCATGTTCAAGGAATAAAAAGAAGGCCAGTGGGGCTAGAAAAAAATGAGTGAGTATAGACAGAGATGGGATCAGAGAGAATTGTAAAAACTTAGGAGTTCACTTTGAATCACACTAGAAGCCACTGTAGAGTTTTGAGCAGAAGAGTGACATTATCTGACTTAAATTTCTAAAGGACCACTCCGATTGGGGAGGGATGGGAGCGGAAGGGTGGAAGTAAGCAGAGAGTTAAAAAGCTATCCCAATATTGCAGGTGAGAGATGATGGAGATTTACACAAGGGTAATAATGGTGTTGGGCTCTGGATATATTCTGAAAGCAGAGTCAACAGGATATAATGTAAGATATGAAGGCAAGAGAGAAGTCAAGAATGACATCATGGCACTTGGGGCTAAGCAAATGGAGAGATGAAGATGCAGTTAACTGAGATGGGGAAGCCTTAGGGAGGAGTTGTGTGGGGTTTGGGGGGAGATTAAGAATTTGAAATAATAAACTTTAGATACCTATTTGACATTCTAAGTGGAAGTGTCAAGTAAGCAGATGGATATATAAGCCTGGAGTTCAGGCAAGATGCCTGCCTGGAGATACAATAATAAAGCCAACAAGTAGTAAGCTTAGAACAGGTACTGTTCTAAGCAAGAACAGGTACTGTTCTAAGCATTTTACATATGCTAACTCATTTAATCCTCACAACAACTCCAAGAGGTAGTAGGAAATATTATCATCTTATTTCACAGAGTAATTGAGGCACATAGAGATTAAATAACTTGCCTGAGATCACAAAGGTACTTTATGGAAGAGCCATGATCCAAATCCCGGCATGTAAGTATCAAAATCCATGCCTTGAGCCATAATGCAAGAGTGCAGGTAATAAATTTGGGAGTCTTCAGTATATGAAGTGTATTTAAATCTACAAATTCAGGTGAGATCACCAAGAGAATATGATCCCAAAAAGGATCTGAGGAATTTGTTTAAAAATAAAATGAAGTCGAATGGAGGAGAGTGGGTAGGAGCACAGATGAATAAGATTGGCCCTGAGAAGATATGAAGCTGGGTAATGGGTACATGGAGGTTCATTATACTCTGCTGTCTATTTTGTCTATGACTAAACTTTTACACAATAAGAAGTGAAAACAAAGATAGGGAAATGATGAGAAATTATCAAGGAAGACCAAGAAAAAGTGACAGTGAGGCAGGAAGAAAACCAGGATCAAACTAGAAATCAAACATTCCAATTGTCTATTGATACATAACAACCACCCCAAAACTTCATGGCTTAACCAACCAGCAATAATTTATCTTTCTCAGAAATCTTCAATTTGGGCAGGGCTCGGTGGGGACCTATTATCTCTGCTCCTGTGGTGTCAGCCATCAGACAGAATGACTCTCCTGGACCTGAGGACCCATCTCTAAGGTGGCTCACTCGTATGGCTGGCAAGTTGCTGGTGTAGGCTGGGAGCTCAGCCAGCACAATCCTATCTTTATCTAGGGTCGACCCCTAGATTTACTAAAGATAAGTAGTACAAATGAGAATTATTTGAAAGTTTTTCAAACATGTGCCTTACTCTCAACTGACAAAAGACACTTCAGAGAACACTGAAAAAGATTCCACTGATGCTGGGATTGTTTTCTTTATAAAAATTACAGGAACTGAGAAGAATACATTTGTTATCTAGGTCTTTGTAAATGCCAGAAGAGCCTGTACTTTACAGTAAAAGATATCTCAATTTCGTTCATATACATTGGTCACAGCTCCCCCTTGGAGTTTCTCTTTTGTAAAATACTTTAAATAGCTGCAAGAAGATAGGGAGAGGGTGAAAAGATGTGTACAAATTCTTGTGTCTCTGGCAAATAATAGGCAAATAGCAAAAACCAGTTTTTCTCTCATCCTCTTACCCATGACTCAAAATAGTTCTGTTCATGGGTTTTTAGAAGGTTTACACCATGGATAGGCCAGGTCGTTTTTCCTCATCAATATTCTAAGGTGCTGACTGCCACTGCAGCCCACTGGAATTCATTGAGAGTTTCTAACATAGAGACCTGATTTCCAAAATCCTTTGACACTTCAAATCAGGTCAGAGGTTGGAGTGCCAGTACTCTATCTCCCCAGGTATACCTAGCAAGTATAGAAGGGCAGGGGACAGCTGATCCCGAGATAAGTGAACACCCCACATGTCACTGAACATACACCACTGGGACTGCTGGGTTATTACAGGGAACCAAGGAGGAAACTATTTAAAAAACACATGAGGAGGAGTGAAAGGCAAGTTTTATCTTTACTTCCTCATTTCTGCTAACTTGAAAATACATGGAATATCTGAAACCAACAGATGTGACCTGGTACACATTTTTCCCCCCTTAGTACACATTTTGATCATGATGCAGTATTTCTGCAAGTTATGTCTTTGCCTGTGTTTTATTATCTAAGAACAGATTTAAACAACCCAGCTTATTTAAATTAAATAACAACGACAACAATAATAATTAGTGAATAAGCCAGCTTTTCTCTGTGAAGTTTTTTTTTTTTTTTTTTTTAAGATTTTATTCGTCAGAGAGAGGGAGAGAGAGAGAGAGAGAGCACAGCAGGGTTATCAGCAGGCAGAAGGAGAATCAGGGTCCCTGCCGAGCAAGGAGCCTGATGCAGGACTCAATCCCAGGACCCTGGGATCATGACCTGAGCTGAAGGCAGATGCTTAACTGAGTGAGCAACCCCAGGCATCCCTCTGTGGTGAAGTTTCAAAGGTATCATCCTCAACAACAGGCACCCATCACTGACACATGTCATTAGCTAAGTGTTTAAGTATTTCTCAAAAACTCAAAAGAACTGTAGTAAGTCCCAGGAGCAAGTCTTTCATGCTCTGCCTTCCACTAGTGTAACTTATTCAAATCAGAGTCAGTTGATGAGGCATTTGGAGAGCAAACTACTACCAAACAAATGTATTTGTATTTGTTTTTACTACCAAAACAAATACACTTTGAGTTCTTTTCTTCCTTCACCTCTCCTCATCACTTGTTAGTGCTCATCACCTCTCCTTGGTTTCTAGGAGATTCCTGTCTCCTGAATTTCCTCTCTCTCTTGGATTGCCCTTCCTTACTCTGATTCTGCACCCAATTCCAATGTGTAGGCTTTTTTCCCGACACCAAGCAACTATGCAACACCAGCTAAATGTGCTATAATTCAACTCAATTGTGATACTGTCTACCTGGAGATAGCAACCAAATCCAACAAGACTGCCCCATCCTCAACTTCGACAGAAAAGATGCATAGGACAAGGTATGGGCAAGGGGTCTCAAGATTCCATTCTCTCTAAATCTCCATGTGTTCATCAACCTGGAATCTCTCAGAACCTCATTCTTTTGGGGTTTTTACGAAGGCTTCATTACAGAGGCATAATTGATTAAATCATTGGCCTTTGGTGACTGAACTCAATCTTCAGCCCTTCTCCCCTCCCTGGATGTTTGAGGGTGGGACTAAAAGTTCCAACCCTCTCATCCTATGGTTGGTTGTCTTGGCAACCAGCCTCAATCCTTAGGTTACACAGCTCTCCAAAAGTTACTCATTAAATAAGACACCCTTATTGTTCTCATCACTTATGAAATTCCAGAACAAGGACCACATATATATTTCTTATTGTAAATCACAGTATCAAGTAACTCTTCTTATAGACTCTTCTTGAGCTTCTCATGCTTCTCCTCATCATCAGTCCACTTTTGTACTCATTCTACATGCTCTCAGTGACCTCATCCTCACTCATAGTCTTAGATAACCTTGGTCTCCTTACTGTTGCTGTGGGAGTAGTGGCAGTGGTAATAGCTGCAATAGGTGGAGGAATAGCACCAATGGTAGTGATAGTAGCAAGAGCAGTAAGTAATAGCATGGACAGCACTACTGTTTTTAACTTCAGTTATTGTAGGAGCCATCTAAGACTTTTCCCTGGTCTTGATGTTCCCTTTATTACATACTTCACATTGCTGCCAATGTAATTCTTCCAAAATAGAAATTCAGTTGTGTGACTCTATTTCAATCTTCTAATAGCCCCTGAGGTCTTGGGGGATAAAATCTAAATTGTTAGCATAGTAGAAAAGGCCTAATACAACCGAGCCCTGACTATCTCAGCCCCTACACGTGCCCCTTGCCATAGCCATCCCAAACAACATGCATTTTGCCATATACAGAATATTATTTCCCACCTGTTACTGGAAGGCCCTTCCTCTTACCTCCTGCTGGACTCCCAACCCAAATGACTCCCATGAATCTTTCCAAAAGCAGCTGCACTGGTATTTCCTGTCTAGGAAGACAACCCCAAGTCTCCAGGCCATGTTAGGTGTCCCTCCTGTGTGCTTCCTCTATTACAAAACACATTATAATAATAATTATTTGGGGGGCACCTGGGTGGCTCAGTGGGTTAAGCCTCTGCCTTTGGCTCAGGTCATGATCTCAGGTCCTGGGATTGAGCCCCCATTGGGCTCTCTGCTCAGCAGGGAGCCTGCTTCCCCCTCTCTCTCTGCCTGCGTCTCTGCCTACTTATAATCTCTCTGTCAAATAAATAAATAAAATCTTTAAAAAATTATAATAATTATTTTGGGTTTTTGTTAATTTCTTTATAATCCTCTTTCCTGTGTGTTCACTACTCAATTGTAAACATGATGCTCAAGAAAATGTTGAATGAATGAACAAGTGAATTATAGCTCAAGCACGGATTAATACTCTGCTTTCACCCTCCCCACCTCCCGTTTCAACTTGCCTCACCTTCTGTTAAAGAAAAAAAGACAACAAATGTAAATTGGAGTCACTTGTGCTAAGCCCCAAGTCAGCAAACCAAGATCTAATATCTAACCTAATTGTGGTTTCAGCTTTTCCTAAGAATATAACCTCAAACCAGTCAATTTAGAATTACTTGATCAGCACTAGTGAGGTAATCTGTAGGACAGATGCCTGCTGTTCCTCCAAAGTAAGGTGATCTTGTCTGAAACAATCTACTTTCTGTTAGAATCTTACTTTCCCCTCCCTTCTGATTATAAAAGTCTTCCTTTTTTTTCTTTTTTTAAGTAGGCTCCATGCCCAGTATGGAGCCCAACACAGGGCTCAAACTCACGACCCTGGGATCAAGATCTGAGCTGAGATCAAGAGTCAGATGTTTAAACAATTGAGCCACCCAGGCACCCCAAAAGTCTTCCATTTTGTATAGTTCCTTGAGCTCCTTTCTATTTGCTAGATAGGATGCCGCCTGATTCACGAATTGTTAAATAAAGCCAATGAGATCTTCAAATTCACTCAGTGTAATTTTGTTTTCTAACATCCCTCAGGTTGCTTATAGTCTAGAGAGGGAGACAGAAATGTAGGTAGATCATCTTAGTATAATAATTTCAGAGAAGTCATCGAGGAACCCCCCAGGTTCATCCAGGAATTCCACATTAACAACCTATTAAATAATAAGGAAATGAACACAGGGTAAATGAGAGAATGTCATTATTCAATGACATACAGCATCAGAGCCTTGACAGAGCATTTGCTTTATAAAATAAAGGTTGAAGGGTACAGGCCACACCTGCCCTCTAGACTGACAGCAACCTTTAGAAAAAGATCACTCAACCAGGTTTGAGTGCACTTAATCAAGGACAAGGTAAGGTACCTCATAAAATGCTTTGTAGTAACCCTTTGCTTTTCTCAAATTTACCAACTTCATAAACTTTATTTTAAAAAGTTACATACTAGCTTTTTATGCCTCTAGGCTTTATTCATATAAAACCCTGAGAGTCTCTTCCTAGGTCCTCTGTGCTCTGGCCATTTTCTGTGGGAAGTTTCCATTCTGGCTCTCTGATCTTGCCTCCCTCAATTGGTTTCTACTTCCTCTGGTCCTACTTTCAGCAATCTAATTCACACAGAGTATGGCTTCTTATCTTAGTACTTGCCCCCAGCTCTGTTTACTACTTTCCTTAATCACAAGCCTCTTCTTCCACACCAAGCTTTATTTTTCTTCTTTTCTTTTCTTTCTTTTTCTTTCTTTTTTTTTTTTTTAAGTAAGCCCTAGGCCGAGTGTGGGGCTGGAATTCATGACCCTGAGATAAAGAGTCTCATGCTTTGCTGACTGAGCCAGCCAGGCACCTCACACACCAAGATTTCTTTTATCATCATCCTTTCCTCAACCCTAGACCAGACCCATAGAACTGGGTAGCCTTCCACCTTTCACTTCATCAGCTCTCAATCTGGTCTCACCATCATCTGGTCTCACCATCATATGATCTCACCCAGGCAGCAGCATCTAGTTCACCCTGAAATGTAATCTCAAAAATCCACATGTATTTCACATCTATGACTTCATTTACAGCAAGAAAGAGTATTATAGCATCATATAGCATTAGAATCCAGGTTTCTACATTCCGTTTCTCTTTGTAATTGGTTTGACCACTGGGTGAAAGCTAACTGGCTCAACTGTTTAGAGCTGTGATTTCAAGCTCCTGTGAGTTGCAGAATGCCTTATTAAAATAATATCTTAGTGCCAGCAAGTAATACTTAAAATGCTGACTTGTTCTGGCTACCATGGGTGTGAAGTCCCCTTTTCCTCTCACTTCCATCACCCCTAGGAATTCTGAAGAGCCTCGAGGTTGGAAAACCACTGGGCTGGAGTACATTCTAAGAAAGCCCAAGTGGTAAGCTTCATACCACTGGGACAAGTTTCGTCACAGGACATGCAATATCCTGGAAAGCAACATGACAATGATTATGTGGGTTCACTTGAGAAAGACTGCCAAGATTCAGAGCCCCATTCCCCCCACTCACTAGCTGAGGCTCACTGGTCCATTTCCTTAACCTCCATGTGCTTGAGCTTTCCCGTCTATAAGACAAAGATCATACGGGTCCCGCCTCTTTGTTAAAAGGATTAAATGAGTTCCCAAGTAGAGAGAGTTTTTAAAAATGCCTGGCTGACCCAGATAGGTGGTAAGAAAATATTTGCTACTATTATCTTCCAAAATCATACACTATTTCCAAAGAGTTGGGGGACAAAATATAAGTGACTCAGCACAGTCTTTCCACCATCATCATACACAGCCTGTATCAGCAGTCAGTACTGTCCTCCTTGTATGTGAGGTACTACAGACCGTCCCTTTGCAAACTATGTCTTGCAGTACATGAAATACTAACTCAGGGTCCTAAAAGGGGACACTGGCTTCATCCAACAGAATGACTGGTTCCACAAAGGAGTTTATTTCCCAAGATTTACTATAGATTTAGGTCAAGCGAAAGATTATACACACTCCACAGTTTCTCAATGAGAACAGACTGGGCCATTTGATTAGATTTGTAAATCTAAGGTTAATTGGGAGTTGAGCATTGAAATTCTAGGAAATAGGGTACTTGGCACGTTTGTATATTTCTGAATCTGTCCCCTGTTTATAGACACAAACATATGCCATTGATTTATGATTTTCCTTCTATAGGCTTCACCAGGGTAACACAAAGAGAGGTTAGTCATTAAACCCAGAAGGAATATGAGAGCAGAACATAAAATTAAAAGAAGGTTATACACTGAGGAGAAAAAAATGATGTAAGTAAAGACAATGGAAAATTAGCTGCTAAATCTTTAGGATAATGCATTTTTACAGGTTGTTTTTAATAATACTTGCTACATTGTACCTTAATCTGTGGTCCTCCAAGCTAAGCTAAGTAACTCCTAAGGGAAGAGCGGGAGAGGTCCTTCCAAGTAATATGAATAGGTTTTTCAAATGAAACAAAAAAATTTGAATATTTTCTTTCCTAAGTTTGTATTTTATTACTTTTTGCTCAGCCAACCTGCAGGGAATGTAGACAGTGTAGATACTGACTCTCCTTCCCTGAGTACCTGAGGTTCTTCAGACTCAGCCTGAGTCAGACTCCTTCCTGGCCAGTCCGGGGAATGTAGGAATAGCTTTGTCAGCATCTTCACGCCCATGCCTCTGATTAGAATGGAAAAAACAGGCGATGATACTGTCCTCATTCCTTCATCCTAAATTCCAAAATACAAAAGTCTTGCTTTTTAAATGCATTTTTTATGGTTTTTCCATAATCTGGCAGAAAATTCATTTGGTGGCAAAATCTGACTTTCTTGAGATGTGGCTGAGTGTAGTCATTATTTGTCTCACTTAAGGTGAAGATGCATACATTTTGTGGTAGATATATGACTATATTTGTTTATGGGGTGCTAACCCAGACCCCACTAGAAATACTATACAATATATGGGATATATATCTGAAAAATTTTGAATTCCAAAACATAATTGGCCCCATGGGTTTGGATAAAGGGTGGTGGGACTGTCCTAAGTGTTCTAAGTAGGAAGAGGTCTGATAAGAAAGGACACATTCTGGCTCCAAGAAGGAAACATGAACTACAAATCTGGAAGGGTGGTGTGCTCACATGGATGGGAATTCAAAGGGAGCTGTCAGTATTATCCATCCCAGCATGAGATCCAGGAAATCAGAGCAGTGAGTGACAAAAATCAGTCACCAGCTACACTACTTGATCAAATCCCTATCATTGTCAACCAGTGTAGGCGGAGGCCCCGGTAAGCACAGAGTAGGTGATATAGACAGACCACCTCCCCCCCCCCCCCAGAATCCTTATCTCAGTATTGCTACATACTTTTACCAGTGTCTTTCTTCATTTACATTCCCTTTCCCCATCCCTCTACTCTAAATAATTCTTCTATTCTTATAAATTCCATATTAAATCACTACTCAGAATTCACTAGTGGTGATGGTAAGTTTAAGAAATCTAAAAAGAGCAAAATCGTTTAATTCTGGTTATACTTTAAAAGTTTTTTAATTCTGGATTTAGACTGCCTAGGTTCAAATTATGGCTCTACCACTTCCTACATATGTGACTACAATGATTTATCTAATCTCCCTGTGCCTCAGTATTCTCATTCATAAAACAGGAGAAACCTATCTCATACAGCTGTGGAGAGGATTAAATGAACTAATACTATGTGAAGTACTTAGAACAATGCTCAGCATATTGTGAGTGCTCCATAAATGTAAGCTACTATTATTTCTGCAGGTGTCTACAACTGTCTTCTAAATGAACTCCATGCATTGATAAATGTTTTTTTTTCCTTGTAGAATTCCTTATATCCAGTTTCCTAAGATGGTACTATAAAGACCTTTGATGGCCAATAATTATTTGCTGGATATGAAGATGAAGAAGACAATAACAAAAAATAGATACACAATCAAAAATCTGCATGAAGTTACAATCCACTTTCATTACATTGCTGACTATAACATTCTGATGCTGTGTACAGTTTCTCCCCCTCCCTCCTTCTTCTTACTAATTTGTTTTGAAATCTAAGAAATAAAATGGAAAGAGAATAATAAAATATTTGACATAAAAATTTCAAAATAAAACCATCAGGCAGGAGGGGCGCCTGGGTAGCTCAGTTGGGTAAGCATCTGACTCTTGATTTTTTCCTCAGGTCATGATCTTAGGGTTGTGGGATAAAGCCTTGCAACACGCTCCATACTGGGCATGGAGCCTGCTTAAGAGTCTCTGGATTCTCTCTCCCCTTGCCCCTCCCCCACCTCTCTCCCCCTCAAAACAAAACAAAACCAAAACAAAAACCAAACCATCAAGCAGGAACAAATCTTTGAGGAAGTCCTTCAGATTACATTCACACTTTTGTTTTCAGACTACTCATCTCTTGAATGTTAATGCAAATAATATTAACCACCTTGTCCAGCTAAGAATGAACTAAAAACAATTAATTCTGCATTAAATTGAACCAAATTACTTAAGCATTGTAACTAGAAATCTTTTGAATGATGTACCCTTCCCCAATGTTCCACAAACCTGTTCCATTCAGAGTTAGACCTTGGAGTAGATACTCCTTGACCTCCCTAAAGACATCAAAAATAACACCTGTCCAAAATGGCATGTGGGCTATCTCCACCAGTGGATTTATAATTTGAGAGTGCATTTTCAGTGCTCCCTATCCTGCGTCAATGGTTATACTGAAGAGGCTGGGAACCCCATACATTTACCTATTTCTAACTTCCAGCTTTGACTATATAATTAATGTTGGGGCTCTTATGACTTTTTTTCTACAGTCAGCCCTAACTGGACTGACCCATATTTGTCTCAGTCATTTTCACCTCCACCTTTTTTTATTTATCAAAAGAGTATTTACCAAAAAAAAAAATGTCCAGCTGAAGAAGAAAAAAAAAATCACAGCTAAATGTGGGTTTAAAGCTGAAGAGACTTGAGATTGAAAAACTGCCAGTTCTTACTGCTCACTTACTCACATGAGGGTTTACAGCTCCTGAAATCATGCCAGGACTTTGAAAATGAAAGCTTGCAGTTAGAAAATGATGGCTCATGACAGCAAAGATCAGTCATGTGATAGGCCAAGCGTTTTCCGTCATTGCCTTCCTCAATCAGACAGGGCTCAGAAACAGAGGTTAATCAGTCAGATAGCATCCACAGAGGCTGAGGGCAGCAGAATCAGACTGCAGCAATTAATCATTTAATTGCTTTCTGATTCACTTTAAATGTCTTTTAAAAAGATATTAAAGAAAAACATTATTGAAAGGACATTTTAGACTGTTTAATAAAGATCCGATATACCGTTTGTGAACCAGAAAATAAATGGATCTCTGGCCGAACTCTGCTTAATGTTTTCTTGGGCAAAATTTATCTATATAGAAGAAGAAGTGACAGAGTCTCTGCTCCAGGCAGGAGAAAGAGCATGTATAATGTACTTAGGGAAGAAAGCATAGGTGTAAATAAAAGCAGGGTTTTTGTTTGTTTGGCTACTTATTTTTTTGACTAAAGAGTAGGATGTGTGACCAAGGTTGATAGGAAAGCCTAGATTTTAGAGGGCCTGGAATGTCAAGATAAAAGAGCCTGGACTTAATCTATTAGGCAATGGGAACCACTGAAGATTTTTGAGGAAAGAAACCAGTATGAGTAAGGAATAGCATGAACTACGGGGGCCATCAGTCCTGGGTTATAATTCTAACTTTGGCTCTCATTAGCTAATATAAGCACATTATCACCCTTTTGGAGCCTCTCAAGCTATACAGTGGAAGTGACAATACCATTTCCAAAGTTACTGTAACATTAAAAAAATGCATGTAACACACCCACTCCAAGGCTAGGTGCAGAAAAAAGTACCTATTAAACAGTGTTAGCTGTTACTACTGCTTTGCTCCGAGTAGGGAGGTCAAAGGGGAAGAGATGGATGGAGGGAGCTTAGAGAGGTCCACATAAGAGATAGAGGGGCTGGACTGGATAGAGTTCAGGTAAAGGGAGTGGCAAACAGAAAATGAGATAGAAAGCAAGGGACACTACAAAGGCAGAATCCATGGAAACAAGAGACTAAAAAAGATTAACTTCCTCAAAGCCATTTGACAATGATTGGACATGACCAAGGGAGGAAGAACAGCTACAGAGAATCCAAGAAGCCATCTGAGATAAGTATCACACAAGTCAGAGAGATTCAAACTGCTGTGGAAGTCTAAAATAAATAATAAACACAAATAAAGGCCTAACACTGAGCTTGGATTTCTAGAATGACTACAGGAATAACCAAAGCCATATTGCTTGTTTCAGTGATTTCATCTTAATTCTTAATAATAAAGAGCTTTCCTGAGAACAATTTTCAAATCCACAGGGCTATATTATTTGGGCCATGACATTACTTAGCAGTGTACACAAGGCAGTGTCCCCTTTCCACACATCTTCATCATAGCTCACCTCTTCATGTCACCGCCACTACAGAAGTCCCCACCATTTCCTTAGGCACTTCCTACTAGCTTCCTTGTTGTCACTCACTTTATGATCTTCTCAGCACAGACAACTGCTGATGCTCTCCTCAGGCTGGAAATACCTTCCCCATAAGATTCGCCTACTTGAATAACAGGTAGAGAAATACCTGGTACTTCCGAACAGCAGAGCAGCACCTAACATCTCACTGCACCTGACATTTTCATTATTCATTGTGTTAGAAGTTTCTTCAGGTAGCAGCTTTAATAATTTTTCACCGCTCTTCTCTGTGGGTATTAATATTACTTTCTTATACATATGAGCCACAGCCCCTTGTCCAGCACAAGCTTCTGTCCTCGTCTGGGTCACTGTGGGTTTCAGCCATGTCAGCTCCATATAATTCACAAAGGAATCAACCACAGACACTTTCCAGCCACATGTGTGCCTCCCAGGACACACAAGAGAAGATTTACAGCTTATATAAAAGGACTTTAATATTGCAGTATACCTTTTGGGATGTATGTTTAATTTGTAAGAACATGTAGAAAAGTTGACAAGCCATTTTGCACCTTTTGGGAAGCTTCTCCTTTGCACAGGCTGCCCTAAAGAAAGACAGGATTACACTGTCTCCTACTCACCACCCTCGTGCTCTCTCTACAGGATCTCTCTCACATGAGCTCACTCCTGAGTACACAGAAGTCCCAGTTAGAAGACTATGTGGGATTTGTGTTCTTCTATCACTTTCTTCTTCCTTCACTAAGGTTTTTTCTTTAATATCTCTGAGAAACACTGAATATAATTTCATTTCATTTTATCATTAACTTCAGGACAAGTGTCATGCTGACTTATTTCTGTTTAATGACATAGGACTTCCTTGCAACCTGACTGGCTCCAGAATAATAAAATTCAAAATATGGTGTATTGTAGGTAAAAATGTTTTATGCTTTACAAAGGGAAGTAGAACTTAGGGAGAGACGTGATGACACTATGAGGTCAAAAGTTTTTCACTTGATCTTAGCCAAAAGGCCGAGAAGCGATGAGGTCAAAAGTTTTTAGAAGTCAACTTGTCATAAATAGGAAAGTGTTCTTTTTGGATTCTTCAAAACATTCTTAATTTCAGGGGCACTTGGCACAGGGCACTAAATAGGGTCTTCAAAGGTTCTCTGATAGGGTGCAAATATTTCTCTTTATCCAAGTTACTCTTGGTTCAGAAAAGAGACTGATATTTATGGCTCAAATTTGTACTTTTTCTTATCTCTGTATACCATAGCAGTATTAATGATAAACACCCACTATTTATTTAGTGCTACTCTTTCTATTTTACTCCTTTGTCACCACTTTGTGAGATAAAGTATTATTTTACAGATGAAGAAACTGAGCCTTAGAGAGACTAACTTACCCAGGGCCAGACAGCCAGTAAATGGGAAAATCAGAACTTGAATTTCAGTCTCTTTTGTACCAGAGTTAGTGTTAGAAGTCATTATAACTCACTAGAATGATGCTACCCACAAATGACATTCCAGGAGCACTTAGTGGAGACTTCCAGCTTGATATCCATGATAAAGAAAAAAAAAAAAGCCTCAGTACTTACTGAGTATATTACTTACTAAGTAATACTCTGTATTACTTACTGACTCCACACACACTTATGAGATGTAATGACCTTAACCATTTCAAGAAAAAGTATATCCACTCTGTGATATTTATTGACTTCTTACTCTATAAGAGGGACATGGCTAATTAATCACTAAATGGGGGAAGTTGTTGAGAAGAATAAGATGTGGTCCATTTTTTGGTGTACCTACCATCTAGCTGACCAGACAAGCCCTAAATACATGCTCTGTGTATATTTAGATAATATCAAAAAAAAGCAGTGCAGGGGTGCCTGGGTAGCTCAGATGGTTAAGCATTTGTCTTCGGCTTAGGTCATGATCCCAGGGTCCTCGGATTGAGCTCTGCTTTGGGCTCCCTGCTTGGCACGGAGCCTGCTTCTCCCTCTCCCTCTATGGTTCCCCCTGCTTGTGCTCTCTCACTCTCTCTGTCAAATAATGAAATAAAATCTTAAAAAAAAAAAAAAAAAAAAGAAGTGCAAAGCTGGATGAGATTCATTACCAAATTAACAATACAGAGCAAAAGTGCTAAGGTGAGTCAGGTGAGGGAGAATTCTCCCCAACCAGTAGGAGTCAGGTAAGACTAGATCAGAGAAATGGGACTTGAGGTGGGAACTGATGGATGAGGTAAGACTTAGCGAGGTTGGAGATTGCTGAAAAGTGGAAGAGGCATCCAGAAAAAGTGAGAAGGAATCCCTGGACTAGGCAAGAGGTTTCCTTGGTTCCATAGTCTTGAGTCATTCACTACAAGATACTTGATTAGAATAGAGTGTGACCCCAAAGAGTTAAAGCACAATGACACATTATTATAGGCTGAATTGTGTCCCCTTAAAATTCATGTGCTGAAAGTAATCCCCAGTGTGACTGTATTTGGAAACAGGGCCTTTAAAGAGGTGAGTCAAATTAAATAAGGTCATAAGAGCAGGCCCTTAACCCAATAGGACTAGTTTGTTTGTTTGTTTGTTGTTTTAGGACTGGTGTCCTTATAAGAAGAGATACTCCAGTGTACAGGAAAGACCATGTGAGGACACAGCAAGAAGGCAGCCACCTACAAGATAAGGAGGCTTCATGAGAAAGCAAACCTTCCAACCCTTGATCTTGGACTTTCAGCCTCCAGAACTGTGAGAGAATAAATTTCTATTATTATTTTGTTATGGCAGCCCTAGTAGACAACTGTACACACCTTCAGGTATTTCACATATAATTTCCCTGCCCTGGTTGGACCTGCCACCCCTCTCCTATGCTACCCTTGATCTTGTCTTAGAGAGTTTGAACTTTGGAATAGCAGATTTTTAAAGAGGGCAGCTATTCCGTTTGGTTATCATGAAGACCTCTGTTGGAATACTTGGACCTCTGGAATCAGCTGAAGGTGATCTAAGGCAGTGCACTTCAAATTCCCTACAGTGAAGGACCAATTATCCCTGTTCCTTTGCTAACAGACACATGATCCTACTATACATGTCAGATAGGCAGCAGCAGCTGCGAGAAACTCATCATACAAATTTAACAACGCCCTGTTCAATAATGTCCCCCGATCAGGTGCATGGATATTGTGGCCAAGTAGTAATGTGTTGGTAAATGTTCAGCAGCAGTTGTTAGGGGTGAGAGGAGTCCTGATTTGTAGAATTTGCTCATTTTTGTGATAAAAATACCTTCCGCATGGCTGATTTCAAGTTACGAACATGAAGTCACTAAGCCACAAAGGTGGAAAGAAAGCCCACATCGGCTCTCTCCAGCCAGTACCACCCACCTCCAGCATATCACTGACCAATGTCCAATTACTATAAAGTTTCAAAATACTGTCATTTCTGTACATTTGCAAAAGGCAAATGACATTTTGTGTAACACTAATCTAAATGCTTTAAGTGTAGGAGTCCCCAAAGAGGTCCCCCAAAAGTTCATTAGCTCCCTATTTTATCAGGATAAATTCTGGACCCACAAACATCCTAAGAAAAGATTGTCAGAAAGGGCCTATTTATCCACAGTTAGCTATGAAAAAATGGCAGGCGTTCAGCTCTTGTCTTCTTTCCTCTTTTCTTCTTCCCTCCATCTAAAAATATTATCTCAAAGACCTTCTCCCCATCTCCTTGTTGATTTTTTCCATTCTCTTGCTCTCCCTTGCCTAAAGGATGTTCTTCCCTGACATTTGTCTCTCTTCAACATCACAGTCAACTCACATTTCCAACAGTCCACTCTCTTTCTCCCAGAACTTGGCTTTACTGTGGGGATGGGATCCTAGGTTTTGTTACAAGGAGCAATGAGAAGATAAACCCACTCAAACAACTCAAGGATAAAACCAAAGCTGCCAGCAGATTTAAAGGGCCCACAGGATTAAAGGCAGATAACGCAAAGTTACATTAGCCCTCTTTACCCTCACTTTCCCAGAACCAATTCAGCTTTGTTCTTTTCTTTTTTTTCAAACACAGAGCTAGCCATTAGTAAAATATTCAAAGCCTGTGGCATACAGGAAAGGGATAAACAGTGATTGGAGTGGGAGTGACCAGCCCTGAAGTCCAGACAAGAGGTAATTAGGGCTGACCTTGGGAGGTGGCCATGAGAATAGAAACAAAAACAGATACAAACCATAAAGTCATATTTTGAAGTAAAATCAACAATATTGGGCCACTGATTAGAGATGGAACAGCAAGGGCTGGGGAGGAAGAGGGCGCAAGATTTTATATATGGACTGCAGCCAGATGAGTCATCCTGGAGCTCAGCTCCAATTGAGTTTCTCAAATGAGGAAAAAGTCTTTGATGGCCCCAAGCCCACTGCACACAGAATGAAGTCTAAATTCCTATATAAGGACTGCCACAATTTTGCAACAAGTTATCAGCAAGTTTGGACTCATTCATCCAACATTCACTGAACAGCTAGTAGGTATCATGCTGGATCAGGGAATCAAAATGGGGGAAAAGGCACAATTCTTGACTTTAAGGAGTTCAGGGCATAAAGGGGGTAACCTTCAAATAAACTGATACACATACATATGCTCAAGCTCTGTTCACAATATCCTCTTCATCTGAAATCCCTTTTTTAAAAAAATATTTTATTTACTTAATTGAGAGCAAGAGAGAGGTAGAGAAAGACCGTGAGCAGGGGGAGGGGCAGAGGGACAAACAGACTCTGAGTGGGCAGGCCCAACGTAGGGCTCAATCCTAGGATGCTAAGATCATGACCTGAGCTGAAGTCAAACGTTTAACCGACTGAGCTACCCAGACGCCCCTGAAGTCCTTTTTGTTTATTGAATTCCTACTATATACCAGAGACTGCTTTTGGCCCTAGAGAGCCAGTCAAGTTATTTCTATCCATTTTCCAACCAGATATACAAATATATTGGTTTGGGATTTTATGTATAGGGACCTGAGGCCACAGGAAACCTCAAAGGGGAAAGACTGAAGAACAAGAAGAGAACCAATATCACGCTCTCAGAGTAATGCTTATAATTTCAAGGACTGGGAAAGGGAAGAGCCAGAATGGCTAGAAGAGTAACCAGAGAGGGAAGAAAAAACAAGTGAGTCACAGAAGCCTGGATTGGAGAGTTTCAAGAATAAAGGAGAATCAGAACTGTATTCAAGGCAGCAAAGGCTAAGGGAGAGAAGACTGAGAAAGGTGCCACGTGGCCACTCATTTCAGGTGACAGATGGGAATTAATGTTCTGGCTGAGGGAAAGAAGTTTGTAGAGAAGGACAGATTAGAGGTGCACAACAGAGCAAGGGGGTGCTTTACAAAGACTCTGGAGCAGAAATTGGGAGGGTACAGAATTCATAGGCACAAGTGGAAGGGATGGCTTTGGAGACAAGAGAGACCCTCCTTTCTCAGACAAATATGCAGAGACACAGAGTAAAGGGAAGTTACAGAGGCCCCGGGGTGGGTGGCGGTTGGAGGCAGATAATCCTGTTTGAATCCTAGTTCTGCCATTTACTTTCTGTATCGTATCTGTCAGGTTGCTCAAGCTCTTTGATCCTTAGTTTCTTCATATTTAAGATGGATATAGTAATGGCTTTCTCATACATTTGTTGTGAGCATATATTGAGAAAATAAATATGTCACCAGTTTCCCCCCTGCCTTACTAGTATAAGGTACATATGCAATCACGTAAATAAATCCTACTGGCCCTTGCCCCTGTCTGCTCACACAGAACTGTGGCCCTCTGCAAAGTACTCTTGGAAAAGGTGCTCACAAGCAAGCCCACCGTGCTGAACTCCAGTGGGTCAGCCAAGCCTCTGTTGTCCTCAAACTGCTACAGCTGAGGTCCTGGAACAAATCTGATGCTAAATCCAAATACACTGCCACGCATGGCAGAGTTTTGCTGAAGCAGCCTTTTTAGTTTTTACTTATAGTCTTCCTCCAACCCACCCTTCACCAGTCTCAGCCAGGGCCTGGATCCAGATATGAGTGATAGGAGCAATGCAAGCCTAGCATTATCCTTCCTCTCCCACAACCAGCTTTGGGTCAGGCTCAGGGGGCTCTCTATTATTCATATGAACACATTTTTGTTGATCCACCCCATTAATTCGTTACATACCTCCTGATATGTATCAGTCCCAATCGAAGTTAGGATAGAACCTGGCAAACAGCAGGGTCTCACTAAAAGTTAATTCCTTTCTCCCTTAATCCAGCACCATGATTTTATTTATACTTCTGACTTGGGATGTTCCTTCACGCATCCTCAGTCACATTTGGGTATGACACAGGTGCACATTTGGGATTGACACAGGTGCACTGTATGTGGTAAGCTGCTATATGTTTAGTAATCAGCTCTCTGGGGGAAAAAAAGCATGATTTTGTAGTGTTTGCCAGTTTCCATGGTGTAAACACTCCCACCATGGCCAATTTCAATCTCCCAACATGACATCAACCACCTTGCAAAATTCCTGAAAATCCGTTTTCCCAAGCTGGTATGAGTTATCTCCAACATACCACTTGATAGGTTATTTGGAAGTTTTTGGCTGGCAGCATATTGAGTCAGCTCTGAAGTTTATGTCCATTTAATCAAGTTTCATGCATGCCCAGTTACTGCTCTGTAAAGACCACATTGACCCCAGCTGCACTGCAATTCATGGGGATGTACTGCAAAGGCATCAAGTCTCATTTAGAGATCTTCACTATTTTCATGTGGTTTGGGAAAGGATTGTACTTAAATGGCATTTTGGCATTTTGAGGGAAACAGACACACCCTGACGGGTGAAATCTCAGGGATGATCAGTGAACAAAAACACTGTCACCAAGTAAGTAAACAGTGACAAGTTTATAAGATGCTGTTGGCAGTAGCTGGATTTCTCAGTGCTGAACACTTGAGTTGGGCATGGTGGGAGCGGCTGGTTAGCCATTTGTCAGGCAAAGTCAAAACAGCCCTCCAGCTACAGCACAGACGGCAGACTGCAGCTCGTCAGCATTTTATTTATGACTCCTAATTAGCAAGCAAAAAAGGAGGGAAGAAGTTCCCAGCTTGGGATATACATACTTATACATATATATTTTGCTCGGAAATTATCTTTGTCAAAATAATTTAAATCCCCACAACCCTGAGAGGGAAATATTATAATTTACATTTTACAGACAAGCAACTCCATCCTAAAAGGTAAGTGTAATTATCCTAATTTTACCAGTGAAGATTCAGAGAAGTCAAGTTATTTTTCCATGGTAACACAGCTAGAATGCGGTAGAGCTAGGACTAACAATCTTCAGACACTAATGCCAAGGCTTTTTCAGTCACAACATGGATGGCTTTGATCTAGCATATTAGTAATAGCCCTTTGACTTGGGTTAAAAGAGAGCTGACTACCAAACTCATTACATTTGTGAGTAAACTTCTTATTCTTACATTTAGAATTAATTCTTCAGAGGGAGGGGAGTTATTGAATGAGTAAGGAACATAGGATGACTGAGTGAGGGCAACTTCCCGCCCGCTTTTGAAGAATCTGGGGTCTTGCTTTGTGACTGACAGAGTCTAATTGGGCACAGGGCAGGGAAAAAAGAGCAGATGCCCATAGCCCATGAGTCTGAAGTGACTGCTCTGTGGAGTCCCTGAGTGTTTGTGAGGTAAAAGAAGCATCGGAAGCATGAACAGGCCTGGTGACCATAAACAAAGCCGATTGCTTACATCAACCATCTATTTACAGATAGCATTAGAAAGGATTGCAACCTGTTACTTCTGAGCACTGATTTGACAAAAACAAAAACAACCCCCCCACTGATACTTACATAATATAGGAAAAAAAGTTTTTATTGACTTAAGTCATCCTTATTATAGGCTTATTTTGTTTTTAATTCCTGTGAAACCCAAAGGATAAAGTGCATCTATTTATTTTCAAGGGGTCTAAGCCTCACTAAAGAATGAACTGGAAGACAGAAACTTCCAAGTCTCTGAGAAGGTGTGGTCAGCATTATGGAGGTCACTGGTATTTCTGGTTCTCCACCCTTACCAGGACACGGAAGGATGGCATTTCTTCATTCCCTTGAGGTTAAGCATAGCCATGTAACTTACTTTGGCCAATGAAATATGATCAGTTGTAACATATATCACTTCTGAGTGGAGGAGTTAGTTAAGAGTTAGTGCACAATTATCCATGCTCACTTCCTCTGCTGCCTCTACTGTGACACCACATGCTGTGGGGATAGGCCACCTGCCAACTGGGTCTCAGAGTCACTCCGTCAGGCAGAATCTCCACTGAGTTTTGGAAGTTGTTGTTACCCTAGCATAACTTTACCTATCCTAATAGGAGAGAAGAATAGTTTGGTGGATGAGGTTAACTAGGAGAAAAAGTGAGAAATAAGAAGCCAAAGGCTAAAGAGTCCTGGACATTTTGAATTCCATCAGAAACCTAGGACTCTGAGTGCTGGAAAACTCAGTGTCTAGGCTGCCATTCTTCCCAAAGTGGGCAAAAGAAGGTAGAAGTCGAAAAGTTGAATGGATCTGTATCCTCAGGTTTCTAAACGGATGACTAGAAAGGATCTAGACTCCTAAGGACCTAATAAGAAACCTGAGCTGAACATGGAATTGAGATTGAGTCAAATCAACTTAACAAGTATCTAGTCCTTGTAAACACTGTGTTCAACATTATAGGAGATGCTTAAGTGTACAGAAGCTCCTTCCTTCTTTCAAGGAACTTACAATCTAATTAGTGAGCTCAAACTTAACATCAGTTAACATCAAATAATGAAAATTTTAAATAAAAGCTTCACAGGATAAATGTGTTCCCACAAAGTAGGGAAATTAGTGACCAAATTCACCATATATAGAAATTCCTATTGATGACCTAAAGGGACTCAATCACCATTGAAAACTTTACCATAGTTTATATACTGCTTCATCCTCACACCCACAGTTAATATATTCCTGTCAGCACCTTGTGATTGAGACTGGCCATAAGTAAAAGACATGGAAATGATGTTCAGGCTCTCAAAGCAAATAGTGGAAGAAGAAAGAGTTCCTCAAGTTCTTGGTGGCTCAACTAGAAATATTCAAAAGCAAAAACACTGCCTTGCGGGGCCTGCCTTGTTTTGCTGCATGCCCTCAGTGTTAACAGTGAAAGGACTAGGGGAAGGCCAAGGCCAAGAAATGCAGCAGCTATCTGGCTACCATATTCATGTGCCACACCCAGCCCCCGCCCCTGCTCCAGATGGCTTGGCTATAACAAGCAGGAATGCTGCCAACTCACTGGGCAACAGGTAAGGAGCTCACTGCTGCATATGTCACGGCACCTAGAGGCAGCACTTGAGAATCTGTCTTTGAATTAAAATGTAAGTTTGAGATTTTATTAAGGAAAATTTGATGCCAAGGAGACTAGTATCTGATCTACTTCCCTCCAGAGCCTGGCCCCAACAAACCTGTGCTGTACAAAATTACATGACATCATGGTTCTCCAAGTCTCTGGAATCACTGAAGGTTGAGTGCAAATTACCACCTCTAAGTGGGTTCTTCAAGCTGTATGACTGAATTCCTACAAAAGAGTAAGAGGTGAAGAGTTCATTTCTTACTTGAGTTTGAGCAACCCACCAGGTAGCAGCATCCTGACACCAGAATATCCAGCATCATTAAGTCTGAGAGAACACTGTTGCTTCTTCTTTTGTATAAAGAAAGGGGCAAAATGGCAAAGTCAGTGCCATTCACATCCACAGACTTCCTGAAGGGATTAGCCATGCCCACTGTCCAGGCTGGGGAGCACCCTGGGCAGTCTTTATTAAAAGTAAATCAAGAACTGCCAGTCATAAACTGGGAGATGATCTGGCCTCCAAAACTCTGTCTAGAAAGGGACTATGTAATTATGTGATTAACTGAGCCAATGTGTCTCTCCCACATCTCTTCTCTTTCTGGAAATTGAATGGGTAATATAGGGAAGATAGTTATTGAGTTGTTAGTGGGAACAGAAGCTGAAAAGATGTATACAGAGAGCACATGCCATGTTGGAAAGCTATGGGACAGAGGGTATAAGAGTGCCAAAGTCAAGACGAAGCTGAAGAAATCAGCTAAAGAAAAGGTACACAGAGCTGAAAGCTAGGCCAAATTGTTGGCAACGGTTGTGGTGGACACAGAGGCCAAGCCGACTATGATGGATAGGGAGGGGGCAGAAACTCCCAAGGCTGAGCTGTGCTGGACTTCCCAGTTCCAGCTTCCTCATGGCCTCCTGAAGATTAGTTTTCCATGAGTCTCCGTCTCCTATATCCTGCCAATAAACCCCATCAGCAAAGTTGGCTTGATGTATCCCAGCTCTTGTCATCAAACTGCCTAAAACACATACAGAGGGCCAGGTTCTACAGACACCTAGACACTGGACAGTCTAAACCAGCCCTGATGTTCCTTCACCCATATCACCAGATATTTTTCATCCTAAGCATTTGATGCATAGCATGTCAGGTTATATTGTTACTTACTTGTATAGGTTTTGATGCTGTCTCAACAGCTGTTTGTGCTGTGGAATATTTTTAGTATGAGATGGGGGAGGTGCTGGAAGAGGAGTTGGTGAAGAAAAGAACTGTCCTAGGTGGGGATAGTGCTACATTCTCCATGCTGTGTTAAGTGCTTTGCACACATATATGCCCCCCCTCCAAAAGATGGTTGATGATGCCATGTCAATCCCACCCCCCTGTGTTTATAAAAGACAAGTAAGTATAGGCAATTGAAAATGAGGTCTCAGGGGATCTCTGGCAATTGAAACTTTTCCTCCCTCAGGGAATAAACCAGAAAACATAAGGGTATGCATGTGGTCCCATAGAAAGATATCACATAGGGCAGAAGATTTTAGGAAAAGAAAGAAAGAAAGAGAGAGAGAGAAAGGCCTTTTCAAATCCATTTAAAACAATCCATGCAGCTGTTTCCTGAACTCTCCGGAAGAACTGAGATGCAAAATGCCATATCTCCTCTCTATCCCCCCTCCCTTGCAAACTGGCTTTCAGGTGACGCAATGATGAGACCTCTGCTGTGAGCTGTCTGGAGGGATGCTGCCAGCCAACAGAGCATGGGGTGCTGCCACCTCTCGGATATTTGTAGCCAAAGCAAGTCTCTGTCCCAGAAAGGATGTATTTCGGTGATATTATGAAATGTTAACGGGCAATCTGTTCTGAAATAATTGCTCAGTGTGTTGGCCTCCTTTTCCATTTTAGAATTTCAAAGGCATTGCAGGCGGAAAACAGTGCCAGCCTGTTAGTGGTACCTACAATGATTAAATCTAGCCCATCACAACCACAGCTACACAAAAGCTCTTTTTCTCAATTAATAAAATGCAATTAATGGCATCATTGAAAAACTCCTGACACTTCAATTTAGAGCTATTTAGAGCTTCAGTTTAGAACTATGTGCAAATTTTAGGATATGCATTTTTTAGCTGACATGATGAACAGCACCTAATTTCTGGGATACTCCCAAGTTTCTGCAGGGAAAAAAGAATGTTTACCAAAACAGACACCATAATGAAGGCTTCTTTCCCTTTCTTCCTCTCACACACACACACACACACACACACACACAAGCACACATGTGCAACCCAGTTCAGTTCCAGTTATGCAGTGGCCACGCCATCTCCCTCGCCTGTGGGAAACCTAATATGTCCACAATGGAAACATCTAGGGTACTCTGAAGTAGGATACAAATCCTAAGGCCTTTATTGCATGATGGTCCTTTTGAAATATTTATATTGATCAGTCCAGTTCCTGAGAGGAAATAGATTGTTTCTCTTATTCTCACAGGTATAGGTCACTTGAGCAGTTGGGTTGTCATTTTTTTAATCTCTCCATTTCCCTAAGGATAGTGAGAGGAAGATTTAAACGGCAACATTAGTTGCTTTAGGGTAGATTTTCAAAGCTACACCAGGGGAGTTAAAAGCGCAAATCCTGTTATTGTTACAGGATTAATGCACAGAAGTCCCAGAATACCACTTTGGAAATGTAGCCAAGGAATATTATTTTAATGTACTGTATGTTATTTTTAGACTCAGCTATAGCCCAATTATCAGCTGGCGTATCAAAAATGAGACAAGACAGATAGCTGTCTTTAATCCAAAATTCTAATGAGGTTTTTGGTGTTTGTATTTTCTCAACACTTAGAAGTCTGGATATTTGGAGGAAAAAAGTAAAAGAAACTACAGCAGCTACCTCCTACCTACTTTGTTGCTATAGAGGCTGCTACTTAGAGTACTGATTCCACAGAATATTTTAGTATTTCTTTTTCCCTAGGAGAGGCAGGTGGTAGGAAAAGGAGGTATTGAATCATGGGGACCTCTTGACCACACTATAAAAAGCTGCAAATCAACCACAGCATACTAATGATTTCAAAGCAGCAAGTCAGGGTTCCTGCCATCAGTCATTTCTATTTCTGTTTTTACACATCTTAGACTGTTGCTCAAAAATAACTATCTGCAAAAGGTCTTCCAGTTGGAGTAACTTTGCTTCCAAGTTGCCCTGTGGGCATCAACCAGCATTTATTGATTCTCTAGATGCCTGCTGTTGGGTTTTATTAAACTGAGCTTGTCTTTCCTTTTGGCCTCTGAGTAATTGCATAGATCGGAGATGACTACATCACTGTCTCTAGGCTATATCTAGTCTGTTAGATGATGGCCCCCAGAAGAACTCCTGCCTTTCTGTTAGTCAAGAAATACTCTACACTAACTTTCAAATCCCCGAGTACCTTCCATTATCTCAAAAGGTATTGTATCTTTCTAAAAAGTTCAAGCATGCTTACACAGATCTGTTTCTAGGTGGGGCAAGATGATGGGGTGTATCCCCACATCAATAAACTCTGGGAGTTCACTACATTGGGAGTTCACTACGTCAGTAAGGAGAATTTCACTTGGAATGCTCCCTGTGTTTGGCTACCAAGGACTTGCAGACCCCAGACCCACCTCAGCAAATAAAACAGGACCCCTTTTGAATCATCAATGACCACCAGCACTGACAGTATTTTCTGGAGCAGTTGTCAGGAGGATTAAATGAGTAACATTCTAAGAAGCACTTAGCAAAGTGCTTGGCATGTTGTAGGCTCCCCTGAGTTGAGGAAGCAGCAGCACCAAAAATTTTTTTAAAATTACCTTTTATACTTACAAGCATTTCTCAATTTATAAAATTACTTTTGTATATCATCTCACCAGCAACATACTCATAAATCTCTTTAATGCCTGTGGTGGGTATGCATGTGTTTAATGTCAAGCTAACTCAAGTTATAGGTAAGTTTTCCCCATGTAGTTTGTACATAGAAATCGAGCTATAAATAGGATTGGAATGAAATTTTCCATTTCAGGTTCTGGGGCATTGTTCATATCATAACCACCATTCATCTGTGTTTCTTAATCTCTGAAATGGAAGTGATTGGATCCCATACACTCAAAAACCATAAGAGTGCTCCCAGTTATAAATTTGAAAATTTTATTTTTATTTTTTAAAAGATTTTATTCATTTATTTGTCAGAGAGAGGGAGGGAGAGAGAGTACAAGCAGGGTGAGTGGCAGACAGAGGGAGAAGCAGGCTCCCCACTGAGCAAGGACCCTAATGCGGGACTTGATCCCAGAACCCTGAGATCATGACCTGAGCCAAAGGCAGACGCTTAACCAACTGAGCCACTCAGGTGTCCCATAAATTTGAAAAATTTAAAAATAGATCAATAATTCTTATGAATATCCACTATTGGTATAACACAACAAATTAGACACTATGATATATATACTTTATGAACAGTTCCTCCTCTCAACAAACATTAATTTAAGAACTACTAGGATACTTGTATACATCTATATTTTACCAAGAACAAAAATTCACCAGCACGTAGCATAGAAGCACACCTAATATCTTTTAATTCCACATACTCAAGGAATAAACACATAAATGAATAAACACTATGAATCACTAAAGATGAATTTCAACATCAGTTGGTGCAAGTAGAAGACTCCAAGAACTTGCCCCATCTGAAGAACGGGAGGACTAGCACTGCATTGAATTTTAAAAGGATAAAGTGAAACAATGTATGGGAGGAGAGTAGTAGGCAGCCTTCTAAATGGCTCCCAATGATCCTCACCTCCTGGTTTTCATGCCCTATATACTTCCCTGCCCTTAAGTGTGAACTGGTGATATGCTTCTAATAGAATAGGACAAAGGTGATGGGATATCACTTCTGTGATGAGGTTACGAAAGACTATGACTTGCATCTTGCTAATCCTCTCTCTTGCTGGCACTCTCCCCTGCCCTCTCACCTATGAGAGGCTCGAATGGCAGGAGACTGAGGTAGACCTCTGATCAACAGCTTATGAGGAACTGGGGCTTTAGTCCAACATCCCACAGGAGAGGAATCCTGCCAATAACCCAAGTGAAAACACTTTCTCCCTTAGTCAAGGCCTGGGATGACCACAGTCCTGGGTAACATCCTGACTACAGCCTTGTGAGAGACCCTAAAGCTGAGGACCCAGCCAGACCCACACCAGGACTCCTGACTCACAGAAACTGGCAGATAATAAATGTTGCTTTAAGGCATGCCCTTTTGGGTAATTTGTTATGCTGCAGTAATAGGTAATTAACATAAGGACCTATTGTACCATGGCCACATTAAAGTATGCAAATACATAGTATATAAAGTATGCAATATGTAGAAGCCATTTTATTTTAGAGCGGGATTGTAAATAATAGTGGGCTTACGTATAAGACTAGTTTTTAAAGCTAGTAAAGAGAATCATAAATTTGACCTTACTAAGGAGAAGAACTAACTAGTTAGTCAATGGAAGGGAATGACTAGGATCCATTCTGCTGACAATCTCAGCAAATACCAGGGGATAGTCCTGTGTGTCACCCAACACCAAATAGCAGTGATGAAGGAATGTCTTCAGTTACACAACTGGTAGGCAAAGATGCAGTTAAATTTATCACTGCTGAGCAGGGGTTAAAATGGCAGTGGCCTCCTGGAACCACTTCTGTAAAACATTGGGAAACATGGTTGCTTAGCATGAACCCTGGCCTTGCAGAAATTAAATGATTCCTTCGGTAGTCCTATTTTGAACTGTTCTCATCGCCTGCTGTAGACAGTTGGCTCTCAATCCATTTTATAGAAGCACTTTCTGTTCCTTGGATAAAAGGAAGTACATAAATTTCAAGTGCCATATTACCATACATGCATGGTTCTGTTTGGGCACAAGCATGTTGTTCTTGTCATAAATTCTGACTCAGAATGGGAGCTCGGGATTTACCATCTCACTCTTTATAGTTACAAGATCGACTAAACTGATTACAAGAAGAAATATGTAAGCTTTGAAACTGTTCACACCAGTGATGTGGTTCAGTAGCTTGTAAAAGTGGCAAATAACAGCAAGCCAAAAGAAGGGAATTTCAGGAAAGACAAGGTTCTTAAAAACACAGGGTTGGTCATATTCAGAATCCAGGAACAGCTGGTTATCTTTGGAGCCTGGAATACTTTCTCCACTGCCTGTTATTGGACTGTGGTCCTCGGAAACACGCGTTTACTGCTCTACAGTCCTCTCTCCATTGTACCAGAGTTTCTAGAACCCTTCTCTAAGGAATGGCACTCCCAGTAAGTGAGAGACAGTCATTCTGGGGAATGGAATTTTCTCAAATTCTCTAAATCTTCAGCTACTGTGGTGTGTGTGTGTATGTGTGTGTGAGTATGTTGCTCTGGTTTGGTTGTTTCAGCCAGTCAAGAGCAATCTTGAGCCCCACTACAGTCCTCTTTTTGCCCTTCTGCAGGACTTCAGGCAGGTAACACAGCCACTAAAATGGAAAGCTGTGTAAGTAGACGACAAGGGTATGAACTCTAGCTATACTGTTTACTACTTGTGAGGCCCTGAACAAATTCTCTAACTCCCCTAAGCTTCACTTTCCTCATATGAAAGGTAGTATGATATTACCTCCCTCATAAAGTCTAAGTGAAGATTAAATGTGACTTAGCACTGTGCCTGACACATAGTAAATACCAGGTAAATGTTAATGTTTATAGTATTACTGTTTCTTTAATTTTGTTAACCCTTTTTTCATTTGAGGACAGAAAATGTTGGGATTTAGACAGGGATTTTTACATAGTTGGATATTTTTGACTAATTTTTCAGTGAGTGTACCTAGGCTAAAAAATCCCTGCCAAGCAGTCCTGAGAATGTCCTCTTTTCTATTCAATCTACATTCCCTCCCTTGATCTCATCCCCCTATGACTTTAAATACCATCTGCTTGCTGACAACTTCTAAATTTACATCTCTAGCCTAGATCTCTTCTTGAACTCCAGATTCTGGTATCTAACTGCCTACTTGACATCTTCATTAGGATGTCTAGTGAATATCTCAAACTCCATACAGAGTTCCAAAGTAGAATTCTCGATCTTAAAAAAAAAACAAAAAACAAAACCTGCTCACCCACAGACTGTATGCCAGTTGGTGATAATCCCATTAATTCAGGTGCTCAAGCCATGCACTTTGGAGTTATTCTGTTTTTCTTTCATAATCTATGTCCAATTCATCAGAAAGTCTCTTTGGCTCTACCTTCAAAATATATCTAGAATCTGGCCATTTCCCACCAATGCCATTGTCAGCTCCCTGGTCTAAATCATCATCTCTCACCTCCAAAAGCCTTCTTTTAAAATAAAACTACTTTAGGGGCACCTGGGTGACTCAGTTGGTTAAGCACTGGATTCTTGTTTATGGCTCAGGTCATGATCTCAGGGTTGTGAGATCAAGCCCCGTGATGGACTCCGTGCTGGGTGCAGAGCCTGCTTTTAAGATTCTCTCTCCCTCTCCCTTTGCTGCTTGCACTCCTTCGCACACGCGCTCTCTAAAAAGAAGACAACGACAACAACAAAGAAGAACGACAACAACGAAGAAGAAGAAAAGAAAGAAAACTATTTTGAAATTATTTTTGGGGTGTCCTGGGTGGCTTAACAGGTTGAGCGTCTGACTCTTGGTTTTGGCTCAGGTCATGATCTCATGGGTGGTAAGACCAAGTCCCACGTTAGGCTCTGCACTCAGCAGGGAGTCTGCTTGAAGATTCTACCCCCTTTGCCCCTCCCCCCACTCACATTCTCTCTCTCTCTGTAAAATAAATAAATAAATCTTTTAAAAAAAGAAAAAATTTAAACTACATTTCCTGAACTCTTTTTTTGAAGATTTTAATTATTGAGAGAGAGAGGGAATGAGAGCAGGGGGAGGGGCAAAGAGAGAGGGAGAGAGAGAATCCCAAGCAGACTCCATGTGGAGCAGGAAGCCTGATGCAAAGCTCAACCCCATGACTCTGAGATCATGACCTGAACCAAGATCAAGAGTCGGCTGCTTAACGACCCAGGTGCCCCTATATTCTGAACTTTTTGAGAGTAAGTTCTATCACCCCAAGAATTCTCTAATGTGTATTTTCCAAAAACAAATACAGTCTTCTATATAACCAGCCTATAACTCTTTGAATTACAAAACAACAATACAACACTACCATCTAATCTCACTCAAATTTTGCTAATTATCTCAAGAATGCTCTTTTTCCTCTGTGGGCCAGGATCCTCTCAAGAACATGTATAGCATTTAGTAATTATGACTCATTTGCCTTGGAATGATTCCTCAGTCTTTCCCCATCTTTCAATTACTAGACACTCTGTAGGATGACCTCTGCCTTAGTCCTTTCAGGCAGGCTTCAGGCTGACCACAGACAGGATAGCTTAAAAACAACAAACATTTATTCTTCACAGTTCTTTGGAAGTCCAAGATCAAGGTGCCAGCATGGTCATATTTTGGTGAGGTCCTCTTCCTGGTTCACAGTAGGCAACTTCTCGCTGTGTCCTCATATGGTGGAAGGGATTTAGGGAATCTCTCCAGAGCCTCTTTTATAAGGCACTGACCCCATCCATAAAGGTTCCACTCTCATGATTTAAGCACCTCCCAAAGATCCCACCTTCTGACATCAGGTTGGCTTTAGGGTTTCAGTACGTAAATTTTAGAGGGACACAAACATTCAGATGATAGCAACCTCCAACATGGAACATTTGATCAGACTCAGGCAATTCATTCTTAGCAAGAAGCCCAACAAACAATGCCATGCTCTTCTCGGTGCATCACATCAAAAAGCACACAACATCAATCCATACAACAATGGTGATGCTAAGCTTGGTCACTTGGTCATGTTGATGTCTGCCAGGTTTCTCCACTTGACCTCATTTTTTTTCTTTTGTAATTGATTAATATTTTATGGGGAGCTATTCTTAGGTTATATCAAAATGCCTGTTCCTCATGAAATCTTCACAAAATCAACCATATCTGTGAAGGTTGCCAAATGGCAATTCTCTATTTACATGATTCCTTCTACGTTTATTAGTTGGCATTCTACAGCGAGGACAAGTTTTCCCTCTTCATTTATTTATTTGTCTATAGGGACTCATGAATTCCCACTTTATTCAATGAGTTGTAATCCTTTATTATCATATTTTTAAAGCCAAGTTGTCCCTGATTTGGCCCGTGGGAGCCCCATGTACTTTTGAAACGTCCACATATTCATTGAACATTTCCTTATTTTACAGTACACAAAGATATTCCAGGCCTATCTTACACTTTCCACGTCCCCCACCCTGGAATCAGCCGTTGGCCATTTCTCCGAGGACCCTGGCTTCTTTTAGTAAAGGATGGTATTTAGAAACCAATATCTGGGTGCTTATTGTACTCGTTCTTCCTAGGGTTCCACTGCCTCTAAGCCCTCTCAGTGGACAGAGCAAGAGATTTGTATATGTATATTCAAAGACACACACACACATACACAGAGAGAGAGAGAGAGAGAAAGCGAGAGAAATTGAGACCATGAGTTCATTCTGATACCTCCAATTCCAATCCAACACTTTAGGAGTTCCTACTAGCCTTTCCCCTTTCTATGCTCACAAATTCTTCCTCTAACAGTGAGACTTGGCTCCTATTATCCTCAGTATATTTACTTATACAAGTAATTAATTTGCTCAGTATACTGAACCCTCCACCATGCTGGCTTCTTTTTGCCTACCACCTCCAATTACCCACTCTCTGCAGTATTCTCTGCTGCTGGTCCACAGTCTATATGTCCCCAACCCTAGCCCATGCATCTGTATGGCTCCCCAAACCCCTCACATGCCCACATTTTCAGCTGCCATGCTGTCTCCACCATGTGGCAAGGAACAGGAAGGAGATAGAGTTCACTGCCAGAGTTTATCCTCACTCAAGAGTTGGCATAACTCTGATAAAATATAAGTCTAACCACATTTACCCTCTGCGAAAAACCCTCCACGACTCTTTATTTCACTCAGAGTAAAAACCAAAGCTCTGACAATGGCCTAGAAGGTCCAACATGATCTGAGATTTGTTACCTATCATTTTCCTTCTCATTCATTTTGCTTCAACCACAGTGTGCTTACTGTTCCTCAACATGCCTGACTTATTTCCACCTTTAGGGTCTTTCTACTTGCTCTCCTCCTTACCTAGAATACTTCTCCCCATATAGCTACACAGCTAACTGCCTTACCTCCTTCAAATCTTTGCTCACATGCTACCTTAATGAGGCCTACCCTAACGATTCTTTAGAAAAGCCAATCCTTTCTAGTGAAAGCTAATAAAAAAGCAATTGTGAATTGTCTATTACATTAGCATTCTTTAGATTGGCAAATTTATTAATATATTTTATAATTTCTAGGAACATACTCTTTACAGTACATTCTTTCAATAATGAACAAAATCTGGGGGTGCCTGGGAGGCTCAGTCAATTAAGCACCTGCCTTCAGCTCAGGTCATGATCCCAGGACCCTGGGATTAAGCCCTTCGTTGGGCTCTCTGCTCAGCAGGGAGCCTGTTTCTCTCTCTCTCCCTCTGCCTGCTGCTCTGCCTGCTTCTGTTCTCTTTCTCTCTCTCAAATAGATAAATAAAATCTTAAAAAAAGAGAACAAAATGTATTTGTTAACAGATCCAAAAAATAAATAAAAAGCCAATCTTTCCAAACATATTTGATTCTTCTTTTCCTTTATTTTCCAACTATATATTTTTTATGCATTTATCATCTTCCAACATGCCATATGATTTACTTAAGTAAATGTTTATCATTTATTATCTTTCCCCTTCCTTACCAACCCCACTATAATATAAGGTGCTTTGGGGCAGAGATTTTATTTTTCACTGATGCACCCAAGCACCTAGAAGAGCATCTGCACATAGAAGGAACTCAATAGATAACTGTTGAATAAGTGAATTAATTGATAAATTAACATAAGCATTATTATCTCTATTTTACTTGTGAAGAAATGGAGTCTCAGAAAAACCAAAAGAATTGTTCTAAAGCTGACAGAGGTTAAAATAAATTGCCCAAGGTCACATACTATTAAGTTGTTTCTGAAATTATATTCCAAAATTTAACTTCTGAACAATTTGACAATTTAATAAATATTGATTTGTTTGACTAACTCAGAATGGGCACCTCCAAAGTGCCTAACTTATAACCAAAAACATTCTAAGAATTATGAGAAGGTGATTGTGTATTAGATACTGGATTTCCCAAAAAAGGAGAAACTTAGTTTTGTTCTATTTTCTAATTTTAATTCCAGTGTAGTTAACATACAGTGTTATATTAGTTTCCAGTACACAATATAGTGATTCAATACTTCCACACATCACTCAATGCTCATCACAACAAGTGCACTCCTTAATCTCCGTTACCTATTTCACCCATCTCCCCACCCATCCCCTTTCTGGTAACCACTAGTTGTTTTTTTTGTTTTTTTTTTGTTTTTGTTTTTAAGATTTTATTTATTTATTTGACACAGAAAGAGAGCACAAGCAGGAGGAGTGACAGGCAGAGGGAGAGGGAGAAGCAGGCTCCCTGCCGAGCAGAGAGCCCAACGAGGGACTCGATCCCAGGACTCCAGGATCATGACCTGAGCCGAGGGCAGACGATTAACCAACTGAGCCACCCAGGCGCCCACTAGTTTATTTTCTATAGTTAACAGTCTACTTCTTGGTTTCTCTCTTTCTCTGTTTCCTTTATTTTTTTTAATTCCACATATGAGTGAAATCATATGGCATTTATCTTTCTCTGACTTATTTTGTTCAGCAACATACTCTCTAGCTCCATACATGTTATTGCAAACAGCAAGATTTCACTCTTTTTATGGCTGAATAATATTCCTGTGTGTGTGTGTGTGTGTGTGTGTGTGTGTATCACATCTTTTTTATCCTTATCTATTGATGGACACTTGGGCTGCTTCCATAATTTGGCTATAGTATATAATGTTTGCTATAAACATAAGGGTGCATGTATTCCTTGAGTTAGTGTTTTGTGTTTAGGAGTAAATAGGGCAATTACTGGATCATAGGATAGTTCTATTTTTAACTTTTTGAGGAGCTGCCATACTGTTTTCCATAGTGGCTGCACCAGTTTGTATTTCCACCAACAGTGCAAGAGGATATCTTTTTCTCCACAATCTCACCAACACTGGTTTCTTGTGTTTTTTATTTTAGCCAATCTGACAGGAATGAGGTGATATCTCATTGTAGTTTTGATTTGCATTTCCCTGATGGTGAGTAACGTTGAGCAACTTTCATGTGTCTATTGGCCATCTGGCCATCTTCTTTGGAGAAATGTCTGTTCAATTCTTCTGCTCATTTTTGAATTGGATTATTTGTGTTTTGGGTGCTGAGTGGTAAGTTCTTTATATATTTTAGATACTAATCCTTTTATCAGATATGTCATTTGCAAATATCTTCTCCCATTCTGTAGTTTGCCTCTTAGTTTTGTTGATTATTTTCTTTGCTGTGTAGAAGCTTTTTATTTTGATATAGTCCCAGTAGTTTATTTTTGCTTTTGTTTCACTTGCTTCGGGAGACATATCTAGAAAAATGTTGCTATGGCCTATGTCAGAGACATTACCGCCTATGCTCTCTTCTATGATTTTTATGGTTTCAGGTCTCACATTTAATCTATTTTGAGTTTATTTTTGTTTATGGTGTAAGAAAGTGGTCCAGTTTCATTCTTTTGCATGTAGCTGTCTAGTTTTCCTAAGACCATTTGTTGAAGAGACCATCTTTTTCCCATTGGCTATTCTTTCCTTCTCTGCCAAAGATTAATTAACCATATAGTTGTGGTCCCTTTCTGAGTTTTCTATTCTATTCCATTGATCTACGTGTCTAATTTTGTGCCAGTCCTACATTGTTCTGGTTACTACCGCTTTGTAATATAATTTGAAGTCTGGAATTGTGATACCTCAAATTTTGCTTTAAGATAAACTTAATTTTGGGGCGCCTGGGTGGCTCAGTGGGTTAAAGCCTCTGCCTTCGGCTCAGGTCATGATCTCAGGATCCTGGGATCGAGCCCCACATGGGGCTCTCTGCTCAGCGGGGAGCCTGCTTCCCCCTCTCTCTCTGCCTGCCTCTCTGCCTACTTGTGATCTCTCTCCTCTCTGTCAAATAAAAAAATAAAATCTTAAAAAAAAAAAAAAAGAAAAACTTAATTTTGTCACAAGTTAAGGAGTGGAATCGGAAAGAGGTTCTTGAGAAACTGGCAAAAATCTCAGAGTCATTGAGATTCTCAAGATGATTTATCCTATATTTCCTAATTCTATTTCTCTTACTGTGTCAGGCCATAATTCCTGTTAATGAAGCACTTCCCTAAGACTAAATGGTTTTCCATCTCCCCCCATAAAGAAAAAACCCAGAGTAAATTGGTTTTATATACAAAAATGTTCATCATGGCATTACTTATTATAGTAAAATAGTAAAAGCAACCAAATATCTACCATGTGGGAATGGTTAAGTAAACTGTGGTATATACTTTTGTTAATAACTGGATTTGTACTTGTGGTCTTCCAACCAAAATCTATGTCAGATACACCCAGATTAAACTATAATGACAGTAACATTTATTGAGTACTTATTATGTGTCAAGCAATGTTTCAAATAATTTATATGTATTATCTCTTTTAAACAAGAACCCTATGAGACAGATACTATTTTTTTATTTAGATTCAATTAGCCAACATATAGTACATCATAAATTTCAGATGTAGTGTTCAATAATTCATCAGTTGTGTATAACACCCAGTGCTCATCACATCATGTGCCCTCCTTAATGCCCATCACCCAATTACCCCATCCCCCTACCCACCCCTCTCCAGCAATCCTCAGTTTGTTTCCTATAGTTAAGAGTCTCTCATGGTTTTTCAAGACAGATACCATTTTTAACACTATTTTACAAATGAGGAATTTGGGGCTCAGGGAGGTTAAGAGTCAGGGAATAGATTGAGGGAAATGGCTTTTCCATCATACTAGAAAGGTAGAGACAGAAATACCTGGCCTCTCACTCTAATCTCTCCCCTTTATCAGCCTCAGTCCAATCAAAAACACAGCATGGTGATTTGAACAGGAATTTGAACAGGAATGTTTAATATAGTTATTAACTATATTAGGAGATTGGAGTAAAAAGCAATTGGCTACTAAGAAGTAAAAAGAATTCTAAAGAATATGGGAAGAAGGAGCATCCCCTACCCCTCAGGGCTGAGATACAGTGCCCAAGGAAGGACACAAATCTTCACCAACCAGGGTTAAAATCCAGACCTCAGTAGAGAGAGCACAGTTAAGGCTCAATGAATAGCAGAAAAATTGCCATGGTGCCATGTTAACCAAACTTATTGGAAATCTACTCTCTGGAACTTGCTGGAAATACATTCTCTAGGATGTTGGGAAGCTGTTCTCAGGGAAATGTCTCACTGAAGTCATTCCACTATAAAACCACTAAGATGAGGTAAAAGGGTAAGTTGCTGGCCACTGGTTGCTGCTGGCTACCAGGCATGGCAGGAGCCAGGTGCTTGAGAAGCCACAGGCACTGCAAGAGCCTCTCTAGGGAACAGCCCAGAGTAGGAAGCAATTTCTTTTCTCTTGCAATGTCTCTCAAGCATTCTCTACTGACGAAGCTTAACATGGTACCATCTGGTAAAGAAAAATTATTTAAAGGGCCTATATTCTTTTTCTCAGAATATTCAAAAAAGAGTGAATTTGTAATTGCAAGGCAATAAATTGATAACTGACACATAGCCTCCAAGACAAGAACACCACTTATTCTTGGTGAATGTGGTTCCAGGAAAGTTCAGTGTTGTAGTAAGTATCTTCAACAAAAGTGCATGGTTTGTTGGTGTAAATTCTTCCAAGGACACAAACGCGTGGTGGAAGGATTGCGAAACTTTCTAGATCTAGAGACCTACTATTAGAGAGTGTCAGCTGATACTATGTGCCACATTTGGATCAGCACAGAGCAAGAGAAGCTACGCTGAGATATACTACATCCATTCCCATCTTCTGAAGACATCCTGCTATGCGTAAGATTTTATATTCCTGCTTTACTAATTCGGGAACGAAAGCAAAGCTGACTCTATATGTATGTTGTAGTATCCTCCACCAAGCTGTGTCTTACCTGAAATGTTACAGCACTCTATGGAATGTTATACAACCACTAAACACGTTATTTAAAAGAGGTTGTGGTAAGATGGAAAAATGCTGATGTTATAATTCAAGTGAAAAAACTAGGGTGCAATACTATAATATGTGAAGTAAGCAAAAACACGTAAGAAAGTAGGAAGGAAGAGAAAAGAAATACCACCAAAATCAGTCACTGTCTCTAGGCAGAATCAGAGTAATTTTTTCCTTTTCCTATTATTTTTCTGTATTTTACAAATGTTGCCATGGTAGGCATGTAATAGTTGTAACTTTGGGGCAAAACAACTTATCTAACTAAAACAACAACAAATATATATATGTGTGTGTCGGAAGTCTTAAACTGAGCCAAGGTTTGGGATCCAGAATTTGACAAATAGAGTATCTGAACAGGTTCTCTATAGTGTAAGTAACTGCGACCCGTATCAGTTTGGCTACCTGGTTATAGAGATGGTCTACCCTGAATGAGCCAGAAAAGGAGAATATATTTACAAAACAAAATGAATTCCATTTCCTGAACCATAAGAGTTACTGAGACCTATACATATATCTGAGTAGTATATGAGAAAAAAGCAAATATAAAGAATTAACCAGCCAAAGATTGAAATTCAGCCATGTCTAAGCAAAACCAGCAGAATTTGAAATGTCAGCAACTTTCTTATTTAAGAACTAGACAGGCTGATAAGAGCAGGGGAGGAAGGATCCTGAGCTTACCTCCTCCCACAGACAGCAACTACATATAATGCAACTCTCTGAAAATGACCTGAAGACTTGGCAGAACAAATCTTCCATAGCTAGATACAAAGAAGAAGCCACATTGAGAATGGTAGGAGGGGAGAGACATGGTAGAGAACTAAATCTCTGGTGTTGCAGCACACAGTGGGAGTGATACCACAGGCACGGAGGTCCTCCCTGAGAAGCAAGGGAATTAAGCCCTCCGTTGGGCCCCCCAGCCTTGGGAACCTGACTGGCAAGATGAGCCCCTCAAAATGTTTGGCTTTGAAAATCAGCAGGGCTTAATTCCGGCAGGGCTTATTTAGAGCCAGCAGGCTATAGGAAACCAAAACTCCACTCTTGTATCATTCAGTATGTTGAATGTACCCTGTATCATTCAGTCAAACACCCAACACAACAGCAGCAGTCTGAAAAGTGTTTGAGTTATATGTGAAGGAAATTTACTAATTTTAGGGTATGTGCCAGAGGGGCAGGGATCTTCTGCAGCCTTTTCCAGGAACAGAAGTGCGGGGTGCCATTTTTCTTATCCTTGTTTAGTCTAGCTGACCAGACGTTTGTGGGACCCATTCTGACACACTCTACCTTGCTGTCACAGCTTACCGCACTCTAGCATTTCCTTGTGGATCTGCCCCAGCAGACACCCCTCCAAAGCTGCTCCCAATCTACCACACCTGGTAGGTAGACTCGGTTGGCACCAGCATTCTCCCAAAGTGATTAGTGCTCTGCCAAACCCAGTGGGCAGCTCAGCCAGGACCAACACCTCTCCAAAGCAACTTCTGTCTGATGGGGGGAGGGAGGGCAACCTTGCCCATCAGCACAACAGCAACAGTTACACTGAACCTCTTGGCCAATGGCATCAGGGGCTGACCCCACTCGCCAACACACCGGCAGCAGCTATAGCTGGGCCTCTCAGCCAGCCACACCAGGGGCCAGTCCTGCCCACCAGAGCACCTGCAGCAGCTACAGCTGGGTCTCATACCCAGCCACACCAAGGCCCAGACCTGCCTACCAGTGTGCCTGCAGTGGCTACATCTAAGCCTCTCAGTCAGGCACACCAGGAGCCAGCCCTGCCTACCAGTGCACCTATAGTAGTCACAGTCAGTCACTGCAGATAACTGGGCTAAGGGCCAGCCCTGTCCACCGGTGTGTGTGCAGTGGCAACCGCTGGGCCTCTCAGTCAGCCACACCAGGGCCTAGCCCTGCCCACCAGTGCACCTGTAAAAGTTGCAGCCACTCATTGCAGACAGCTTCACTGAGGGCCGGTACTGCCCACCACTGCACCCACAGCAGTCACAGCCAAGTCACAACAGGAGGGCACACAGCCCACACAGGGGATACCACTGGAGCACTTGGTTCTGGTGACGAGGAGGGGCTGTATTACTGGGCCTCACAGGACACCTTCTAAATAACACTACAATTTTCATCTGCCTTTGGCTCAGGTCATAATCCCAGGGTCCTCAGATTGAATCTCACATCCGGCTCCCTGCTTAGCAAGAAGTCTGCTTCCCTCTCTGCCTCTCCCTCCCTCCACCCCCCACATGTGCTCTCTCTCCCCCCGCCCCCACCTCTCTCTCACAAAAATAAATAAAATCTTTAAAAAAAACACTACAATTGTCAAATCCAGGAGACATAGCTGACATAGAGACCTACCTAAAACATAAAAACAAACACAGAGAGTCAGACAAAATGAGGAGACAGAGGAATGCACTTCAAATGAAAGAACAAGACAAAACCCTAGAAAAAGAACTAAATGAAACAGAGATAAACAATTTTCCTGATAGAGTTCAAACTAATGGTCATAAAGATGCTCATTGGACTTGAGAGAAGAGTGAATGTACTTAATAAGAACTTAACCAAAGAGATAGAAAGAAAAGGACTGAAGTTGAAAAATACAATAACTGAAGTGAAAAATATACTAGAGGGATTCAATAACATGATTAGAGGATGGATCAGTGATCTGGAAGACAGGGTAGTGGAAAGCACCCAATCTGAAAGCAAAAAGAAAAAAGAATTTTAAAAAATGAGGATACATTAAAGAATGTATGGGGCAATATCGACTATAGTAACATCCTCATTATAAAGGTCCCAGAAGGAAAATAGAGAAAGGGGTAGAAAACTTATTTGACAAAAGAATAGCTGAAAACTTCCTTAACCTGGGGAAAGAAACAGACATCCAAGTCTAGGAAGCACAGAGAACCCTAAACAAGATGAACCTAGCAGGTCCATACTAAGACATATAATGGTAAAACGGCAAAAATTAAAGATAAAAAGGGAATCTTAAAAGCAACAAGAGAAAATTAAATAGTCTGCACAAGGGAAACCCTATAAGTCTATAAGCTATTTTTTTCAGCAAAAACTTTGCAGGCCAGAGGAGAGTGGTATGACATATTCAAAATGCTAAAAGAAAAAACCTATAACCAAGAATACTCTACCTGGCAAGGCTATTATTCAGAATTGAAGGCAAATAGAAGTTTAAAAAGTTCATCGCCCACTAAACTGGCCTTATAAGAAATGTTAAAAGGACTTCTTTAAGCAGAAGAGAAATGGTCATAACTGGAAGAGAATTATGAAAGTGGAAAATTTTCACTGATAAAAGCAAACATATGGTAAAGGTAGAGATCAATCACTTATAAAGCTAGTATGAACATTAAATACAAAAGTAGTAAGATCAGTTATATCTACAAATATTAGTTAAGAATACACAAAATAAAAAGAGGTAAAATATGATATCACATATATAAAACATGGAGGAGAGGAGTTAAAAAATAGTGCTTTTCGAATGTGTTCATACTTAAGTGACTATCAACTTAATACAGAATGCTATGTATATAGTATGTATATATGAACCTGTGGTAACCACAAATCAAAAACCTACAATAGACACACAAAAATAAAGAGAAAGGAATCCAAGCATAACACTAAAGGAAATCATTAAATCATAAGGGGAAAGAACAAAAGAAGAAGAAAGGAATAGAGAGGAACTACAAAAAAAAAAAAACAAAAAAAAAAAAAAACAAAACCCTACCAACCAAACAAAAAAACCCTCAAAAACTAGTAAAAATTAACAAAATGGCAATAAATACATACCCATCAGTAATTACTTTAAGTGTAAATGAACTAAATGCTCTAATCAAAAGACACAGGATGACCAAATGTGTTAAAAAACAAGACCTGTCTATATGCAGCCTACAAGAGACTCACTTCAGACTTAAAGACACATACAGACTGAAAGTGAAGGGATGGAAAAAGATATCCCATGCAAATGGAAGTAAAATAACCACAAAAAGTAAAACAAAACAAAAAAACAAACAACTAGGGTAGCAATACTTATATCAAACAAAACAGACTCTAAAACAAAACTTTAACAAAAAATAAGAGAAGGTATTACATAATGATAAAGAGATCAATCCAATAAAAGGATATAACAATTGCAAATATGCACCTAGTATAGGAACGCTTAAATATATAAAGCAAATATTAACAGACATAAAGGGAAAATGGACAATAATAAAATAATAGTAAGGGATTTTAACACCCCACTTCCAACAATGGAGACAGCATCCAGACAGAAAGTCAACAAAGAAATAGTAGCTTTGAATGATACATTGGACCAGATGGACTAAACAGATATATATAGAACATGCCACCCCAAAACAGCAGAATAACATTCTTTTCAAGTGCACATGAAACATTCTCCAGGATAGATGACATGTTAGGCCATGAAATAAGTTTCAATAAATATAAGTAGATTGAAATCATATCAAGCATCTTTTCCAACCATGATGGTATGAAACGAGAAATCCATTTCAAATCAGAGAGGGAGACAAACCATTAGAGACCCTTAATCATGGGAAACAAACTGAAGTTTACTGGAGGGGAGGGGGATGAGGGGATGGGTGATGGACATTAAGGAGGGTACATGATGTAACGAGCACTGGGTATTATGTAAGACTGACAAATCACTGAACTCTACCTCTGAAACTAATAATATACTATATGTTAATTAACTGAATTTAAAGAGGTATGTTAAGCAAATGCAAATAAAAAGAAACCAAAAACTATACTATCTTTATCACACAGAAGGCAAAAGACATTAAAGCAGACACAGACAGTCACTTCATCATGATGGAAGTACAATCTGGTTCACCCTAAAGTTGGAGCTGTCATGAACTTATTGTGGGCCGAATCATGGAGCACTGAAATAGGTCAACCCATGTGAAACAGATATTTTTATAGGTCAAAAGTGCTTGCATATTGGCAATTTCAACCCAATCAGCAAAGCAAAATATGTTTGTAATCATTCCATCATGTAAATACATATTTTTATATATTCAATATATATTCAATATATTAAACAAAAAGAAATCCATTTTAAGAAAAAACTGGAACACATACAAATATGTGAAGGCTAAACAACGTGCTACTAAGAAACCAATGAGTCAATGAAGAAATCAAAGAGGAAATTAAAAAAAAAAAAATACCTGGGGGCCAATGAAAATGGAAACACAATGGTTCAAAATCTTTGGGATGCAGCAAACACAGTTCTAAAAGGGAAGTTTATAGTGATACAGGCCTGATTTAAGAAATGAGAAAAGTCTCAAATAAATCATCTAACCCGATACCTAAGCATACCAGGAAAAAGGAGAACAAAGCCCAAGATTAGTAAGAGGAATGAAATAATAAAGTGCAGAGTAGAAATACATGAAATAGAGATAAGAGAAGGAAGGAGGGAAGGAAGAAAGGAAGGAAGGAAGGAAAGAAAGGAGGGAGGGAGGATGGGAAGGGGGGGAGGGAGGAAGGGAGGAAGGATGCAAGGAAGGCAGGAAGGAAGGCAGGAACAGAGGCAGGAAGGAGGAAGGAAAAGAAAAGAAAAGAAAAAGAAAAAAAGAAAAGAAAAGAAAAGAGAAGAGAAGAGAAGAGAGAGAAAGAGAGAAAGAGAGAAGGAAGGAAGGAAGGAAGGAAGGAAGGAAGGAAGGAAGGAAGGAAGGAAGGAAGGAAGGAAAGAAGGAAGGTAGAGGGAGGGAGGGAGGAAGGAAGAGAGAGGGAGAGAGAGAGAAAGAAAGGAGGGAGGAAGGGAAGGAAGGAAGAGAGGAAAGAAAGGAAAGAAAGAAAGAGACAAGACCAATGAAACTAAGAATTGGTTCCTTGAAAAACTAAAATCGATAAGCCTTTAACTAGATTCATCAAGAGAATTTGAGAGGACTCAAATAAAATAAAAAATGAAAGAGGAGAAGTAACAATCAACACCACAGAAATACAACTACAGGATTCTTAGAGACTACTATGAAAAATTATATGCCAACAACTTGAATAACCTATAAGAAATGAACAGATTCCTAGAAACATATAATCTTTCAAGACTGAATCAGGAAGAAATAGAAAACCTGTACATATGAATTACTAATAACAAAATTGAACCCATAATAAAAAACTCCCCCCCCCAAAAAAAACCTCCCAACAAACAAGAGTTCAGTTACCCTGATACAAAAACACACAAAGACACTACAAAAAAAAAAAAAAAAAAAAATTACAACTATCCCTGATGAACATAAATGCAAAAATCCTCAACAAAATATAAGCAAACCAAATTCAACAGTACCTTAAAATGTCCATTCATGGGATGCCTAGGTGTCTCAGTCAGTTAAGCATCTGCCTTCAGCTCAGGTCAGATCTCAGGGTCCTGGGATCAAGTACCACAATGGGCTCCCTGCTGAGCAATGCTCCCTCTCCTGTACCCCTGCTTCTGCTCTCTGGCTCTCTCTCGGCCAAATAAATAAAATCTTTTAAATCAATCAATCAATCAAACAATCACCACTATCAAGCGGGATTTACTCTGAGGATGCAAGGGTGGTTCACTATCCACAACCAGTACAAATAATACACCACATTAACAAAATGAAAAATAAAAATCCTATGATCTCAATAGATGCAGAAAAGGCATTTGACAAAATTCAACATCCATTCATGACAAAATTTTCAGCAAAGTTGGGTTAGGGGGAACATATCACAACATAATAGAGGCTATAATATGACAAACCCACAGCTAACATGATACTCAATGGTGAAAAAGAAGCTTTTCCTCCAGGATCCGGAACAAGACAAGGATGTCCACTCTCATCAATTTTATTAAACAAACTACTGGAAGTCCTAGCTGCAGCAATCAGACAAGAAAAAGAAATAAAAGTCACTGAAATTGTTAAAAAAGAAGTCAAAGTGTCACTATTTACAGATGACATATTATATATAGAAAACTCCAAAGACTCCACCAATACACTATTAGAATAGATGAATTCAGTAAAGTTGCAGAATGCAAAATTAATATACAGAAGTCCGCTGAGTTTCTATATACTAATTACAAACTAGAAGAAAGAGAAATTAAGAAAATAAATCCATTTACAATTGTACAAAAAAGAATAAAATGCCTAGGAATAATTTAATCATGAAGATGAAAGACCTATACTCTGAATAGTATAAGACACTGATGAAAGAAATTAAAGATGACACAAATGAAAAGATATACCATGCTCATGGATTAATATTCTTAAAACGTTCATACTACCCAAAGCAATTTACAGATTCAATGTAATCCCTATCAAAATACCAATATTTTTCACAGAACTAGAACAAATAATCCTAAAATTTGTATGGAACTACAAAAGACCTCAAATAGCCAAAGCAATTTTCAGAGAGAAAAACAAAACTTAAGGTATCACAATTCCAGATTTCAAGCTATACTACAAAACTACAGTTATCAAAACAGTACGGTACTGGCACAAAAACAGGCACACAGATTAATGGGACAAAATGAGAGTCCAGAATAAACCCACACTGATATGATCAGTTGATCTATGACAAAGGAGGCAAAAATAAACAATGGGGAAAAGATAGTCTCTTCAATAAAATGTGGGAAAACTGGACAGCAACATGTAATAGAATGAAACTGGACCACTTTCTTATATCATACACAAAAATAAACTCAAAATGGACTAAAGACCTAAACGAAAGACCTGAAACCATAAAAATCCTAATAGAAAAAAAAATAGGCAGTAATCTCCTGGACACTCACCTTAGCAATATTTTTCTGAATATGTCTCCTCAGGCAAAGGAAACAAAAGCAAAAATAAACTTTTGGGACCACATCAAACTAAAAAGCTTTTGCACAGCAAAGGAAATCATCAACAAAATGAAAAGGCAACCTACTGAACTGGAGAACATTATCTGCAAATGATATATCCAATAAGGAGTTAATATCCAAATATATAAAGAACTTACACAACTTAACACCAAAAACAAACAAACAAACAAACAAACCCCACAAACCAACCAATTAAATATGGACAGAGGACCAGAACAGACATTTTTCCAAAGACTACAAATGGCCAACAGACAGACATATGAAATGTTCAACATCACTAATCATCAGGAAAATGCAAATGAAAACCACAGTGAGACATCTCCTCAGAGTAGTTAGAATAGCAAGTATCAAAAAGACAAGAAATAGCAAGTGTTGATAAGAATTTGGAGAAAAGGAAACCCTCATATACTGTTGGTAGGATATTATAAATTGGTCCAGCCACTGTAGAAAACAATATGGAGTTTCCTCAAAAAATTACAAATAGAAATACCATATGAATAATTCCACTTCTGGGTATTTACCTGAATAAAAACAAAAATACTAATTCAAAAAGATATATGCACTTCTATGTTTATTGCAGCATTATTTACAATAGCCAAGATATGGTAGCAACTTAAGTGTCCATTGATAGATGAATGGATAAGGAAGATGTAATATACATACATATATACCTACAAGGGAATATTACTTAGCCATAAAGAAGCAATCTTTGCCATTCACAATATGGATGAATCTAGAGGATATTATGCTAAATGAAAAAGGTCAGAGAAAAACAAATACAGTATCATTTCACTTTTACATGGAATCTAAAAAACAAAACAAATGAACAAACAAATAGAAAACAGAAACAGACTCGTAAATACAAAGAACAAATTGGTGGTTGGTGGGGATGGGCAAAATAGGTGAAGGAGATTAAGAGGTACAAACTTCTAGCTATAAAATAAATAATTCACAAGAATGAAAATAAAAAATTCACAAGAATAATTCACAAGAATTCTTGTGAATGAAAATTCACAAGAATGAATGATACTTTTCATTCTTTCATTCTGTATTCTGGGAATACAGTCAATAATACTGTAATAACTTTGTATGGTGATGATGATAAATACACTTACTGTGGTGAGCCTTTCATAATGTATATAATTTCAGAATAACTATGTTGTATACCTGAAACTAAAATAATATTGAATGAGAAATATACCTCAATTAAAAATTTTTAGAAAATGTTTTAAAAGAGCCAGACAAGTCGATCTCCTTATACTTTAACAGCAATTTGGAGGAATGCCACAAACACTGAACTCTCAGTTGAAGGCCCTTATTTCCGGGAAATTTTTATTTAAATGTTCCAATACAAAGCAGTAATTACCCCCAAACCATAGTTCCTGCTAAATATTAAGATCTCTGCAATTCTAAACTCTAGGACACCCTCATAATTCTCCTGCAAAAAGACTTGGCAGCCACACCTCTCTTCAATCCCATAATAACTTGTAAGAAGAAAAAAACTGGATAAGAGGGAAGAAATTCAAATAGCAAATAGTAAGGATTATAAAACGACAGAAATGAGCACTGGATTGATTGCTCATTATATGTAGATACCCCTGTCCAGCCTGCCACTGGGGATAATGTGAATGGACCATCCAAATGAAACCTGCTGGGAGGTAGTGAATGACTTCATGACATTTGAGGATTTCTTCCAGTCTGGGACTCCATTATTTGGCAGAGATCTATTATACAAGGAACATGTTAGAAAAAAGCACTCAGCCTACAACGGAATGAAAAGATGAAGAGAAGCTGAGGCTGTGAACAAAGAAGAATATTAACTAGAGTAATCCTAGATTGCCAAGGACTGTCCCAGTTTTAGCACTGAAGTTCCACATCCCCAGAAACCCCACAATCATGGGCAAACCAGGATGGTTAGTCACCCTATTACTTGGATCTGACAAAGATTAGCTTCTTTGGGTTTCCATGCAGACTAAAAGCTTTAATTAACCAAGCCTCATGAATCCCTTGCCTGGGAGATAACAAATTACCTCCTTTCAACAAATGATACTGATTTCTGCCCTTTCTACCCAGTTCTGTTTAAGCATATTCTCACTATCACCTACACAAGGGTTTGCCTCTATGGGTCCTTCCAATTGCAGATCAGGAGTAGCTGTGTGTGGATAAATCCTGTGTCCTGCTGGAAATGTTCTTTCCTTTATTAACTAGAAAATGGCAAACCTTCCAGAAGAGAAGCCCCCTCTTTGGCGAGTTCTCTCTTACATATAAGAAATGTACTCCTGTAATCCTAATAAACTCAAGCCCACATCATTCAGTTTTTTATTAGATCTCCCTTCAGAAAGCATAATTCAACAACCCAAGTTATTTAATAATTAGTAATTAATCCTACTTATTTACTTGCTTCTTTTTTGAAGGCAATAAACGGTATCCAAATACATGATCTACACAATAACTTCCTCTTCTCCCTGCTTCCTCTCATCTACTTCCTTCTGATATTCTAATGTCTCTCTCTCTACTATCCTCTGTGATCCCCAGAAAACCTCCTCCATCCCCAGGCTCCTTTTTTTCTCCTCTAGTTCAGTGTCTTAGCCTATCTCCCATAAAGGCAGAGCTTTTTCATAAAGAGGTGAAAGGAGGGAAGAAATTGGGTTGGTAATTACAGAACTCTCATACAGAAAATGACCATAAAATTCCTAAGTCCAATTCCCTAATTTTAATAATGAGAAAACTAACAGAGACATTAAATAATTTGTTCAACGTCCCCAAGTGTCCTTCCCATTGCTCTATGCTACATGCATTTAAATCCTGTTACTTGTGGTTATCCAAAGAAATAATTGTCAATGCCCTCCAGCCAGAGACCACCAGACACACACCTGTAGCTGAATAAATTGGAGTTACTGCGTGCTGCAGCAAAAGAAAACATACACAGTAAGGAACTGTGAGATGTCTTGTAAGAAAGTGTAAAAGGACTAATTATAGAATTTGAGCTTTGTTAGATGATTTGGGGGAGGGTTTAAGAAAGCAGGCTTCGCTATGGATTAGATGCTACCAGGAAGTGGGAGCACTTCGATGATGGAGTGTTTTAATAAATCTTACCTAGAAAGAGGGAAGACTAGAGCCAGTCTAAAGATGTAATTGTTATAGAATCAGCAGTCACTCATATCAGCTAGAAAAAGATGTTTGGTCATATTTGTGGATTGCATGATGTCCATATTTTGTCTGTGTTCAAACACGGTTACATAGTGGTCTTCCCCCCACCCCCACCCCCCTTAATCCATGGTCACAGAGTGGCCTGGTTTGTTTTTGATGTTTTGTGAAGTTCTTTATGTTCAACAGAAGAACATCAAGACCTCTCTGTGTCAGACATTGGGGACTGCTTTTCTCTTTCTCATAATAATAAAACTATCATCTAGTGAGCACATTTAATATGCTAGGAAACTTTTTTTTTAAGATTTTACTTATTTGATAGAGAAAGACACAGTGAGAGAGAGAACACAAGCAGGTGGAGTGGGAGAGGGAGAAGCAGGCTTCCCGAAGAGCAGGGAGCCCGATGCAGGGCTCGATCCCAGGACCCTGGGATCATGACCTGAGCCAAAGGCAGACGCTTAACGACTGAGCCACCTAGGTGCCCCACTAGGAAATTTTTAATATGCTATTGGAATAGTACTAATAGTTGGTACTATTAGACCCGGGTTGGCATAATAGTACCAACCCAGGAGGTAGATACTATTATAATTCCAATTTTCATATGAAGAAATGAAGGATTAATGAGGTTGTTCATGTGCTGAGGGTTACGCAGCTAGCCAAGCAGATCTGGGGCTCAAAACTAGGCAGTCTTTCTCCAGGGTCTGTACTCTGAACTGCCCAATGGTACTGCCAAGTATAAACCGGAATACTGGAGGAGAAGGGGCAATTAATCCGTGAAGATGTGGGGCATATTTGCAGTAAATACAAAGAGGAGAATAAAGTGTCAGGAATTACATGATTGGATCATGAGACACACAGGATGGAAGAAGAGAAAATATGGGAAAAACCAGCTGTGACATTTTGACCATAAAACCTTCTTTGGGAATAGTCTAATAAAAGGAAAGCTGACTTATTGTTCCTTAACCAAAGAATGACTTTTATGATTTAGAATATTATTTTAAACTTTACTCTCTGTTTTCAGTATGAATTTAAATTGGCTGACAGGAGAAGGAAAATCAGCAGCAACTCCTCTGGCATAGTCAGTCAGAGCATCTCACTGTAGTCAAATGGTAAAGCAAAATTGTTCAGGGCTTTGTGATGGAAGCTGCAGGCACCTGGCAGTACCAACGACTTAATCATAATGATTAGGGGAGAAATATGGTTATTAATAGCCTTACAAATGCATTCATTTTTCAGAATCACCTTATGGAGTGAAATGACAGAATGAAACTCAAATTAACAGACAAAGGCCCCCATTCCACTGTTCCCACACACACCCCTAGCTCCTTCTGACTTCAGTGGGTGTCCTGGGCACAGAGAAAGAACAGGAGCAGGATATTGATCTATTTCTAGTATTCGAAAGGATTCTCTTTGTAAATTTCAAGGCAGCCAAGATCCTAACATCACAGCAGCACTACATTCTGTCCTCACCTCAACAGATCCAAGTAATAGTACTGAAATACAATATACATCACTTGCCCAAACTGGAGAAAAAAAAAAAAAGAATTCTTTCAGGTGCGAGGTGGGAGGTGTTGGAGAGGTGGTTTCACAATAAAGAGAAATGGAAATGGAAAAGGTTGCTCTTCAGCTATATCATGTAATAAGTACAGACTGGTTATTACACATTCACTCGTTTAGGTATTATCCAACAAACCGTGCCTGTACTATGTGACTAGCCCTGTGCCAGGCTCTAACAATAAGAAGTCAATTAAGACTTGGTCGCTGTCCTCAAAAATTCTATGTAGATTGTGTCCCCAGTTTTTGTTTGTTTTGCATCACACCTTGCATAGTGTTTCATAGATACTTCTGCCTGATGATGATTACTATAATGATATCGATGGTGATGACAATGAAAAGCATAGTTGTCCACAAGTTTAAAAGGCAAATAGGAGGGGCGCCTGGGTGGCTCAGTGGGTAAAGCCTCTGCCTTTGGCTCAGGTCATGGTCTCAGGGTCCTGGGATCGAGCCCCACGTCGGGCTCTCTGCTTAGCAGGGAGCCTGCTTCCCCCCTCCCCCTGCCTGCCTCTCTGCCTACTTGTGATCTCTCGCTCTGTCAAATAAATAAATAAAATCTTTAAAAAAAAAAAAAAAAGGCAAATAGGAAAAGAGCCTGTTCCAAAGAAACTTTTATCCAGGGGTGCCTGGATAGCACAGTTGGTTAAGCATCTGCCTGCGGCTCAGGTCATCATCCCAAGGTCCCGAGAACAAGCCCCACGTCGGGGAGCCCGCTTCTCCCTCTTCCTCTGCCTGCTGCTCCCTGTGCTTGTACTCTCTCTGTCAAATAAATGAATAAAATCTTTAAAAAAAGAAAAAGACTTTTATCCATCTAAAAATTGTTTATTGAGCAACTATTTTGGGGTTAAGATGTTGCCCTGGGCTCTGTGAGATGTTCATAAAATGTTTCCACTTGTAGGAAGGCCTAGGGATCCTACAAGCTCACTCTGAAATGGGTAGAAAGTTCCCGGACAGTCACTGGTTTCTTCAGGCCTCAGAAATGAAAGACGAATAGTTTGGCCTTGCTGCCTCAGTTTCCATCACATGTCTAAGGAGGACTGAAAATTGGCCCAGGAAAGTAGCATATGGAACAAATAACAACAAAGCTAAGTAAATTCTACTCATTTCCTGGGGAACAACCTAGAAAAAGCACTGTACTTTCCACATTTTCGAGGCCATGCACTAAAGACAAGGTTATGCCTATGACCACAGCAGGATAGCAGCATGCGAAAACGATGTGAGCTCATGTCTGCAACTTATCTTCAGCAGCACAAGGCCTTAAGAAAGATGTATCTGTATGGGATGTCACCTAATTATGCCATTAAGTGAAGCAACCAGTCTCATTTCTTTTTTTTTTTTTTAAGATTTTATTTATTTATTTGAAAGAGGGAGAGAGAGCAGGGGAGGGGCAGAGGTGGATGCAGAGAGAGAAAACGACTCCATGTCTAGAATGCAGAGTCCGACACAAGGCTCGACTCCATGAACCTGAGATCGTGACCCCAGTGGAAACCAAGAGTCAGGTGCTTAACTGACTGAGCCACCTAGGTGCCCCACAACCAGTTTCATTTCAAAGTGTGGGCACAGCATTGTACGGTTAAGTAACAAAAACATGGATAATTTCCCAGATACTTTCTCAGAGCAAATAGCAATCACTGGTTGTGGAACAGATTCTTTGCAGATATCGATAGCCACCTCTTCCCCATAAGAAGGACAATACTCCTGCTCACCTCCCTGCTCCTGGCCTCCCCAGCACCCCCACCACTCTCCATTCCCTGCCACATCCTTGCAAAGACATCTGCTTTTTGGGATTCCAGAGAGTCCACCTCATGATAATTTCCCAGCACCATTAGCTAAGCCCTAGATTCTACATCTGTTCCACTTTTCTCCATTCCAGATGAGCACTACATCTTCACATTTGCTATTATGATCACTGCTGAACCATAACAAAGAGGATAGTTGAGGATAAAGATCCACTTCTCAGCACAGCATACAGAAGGGATGATTCTGGATTTAATCAGGAGTGCTTAACCCCAATAATAAAGAAAAGCATATGGATCTCTGCTGACTGGCATCAGAACCTCAAGAATCTCCTTAGTAAGCCTCTTCTATTAGTCAAAAACAGCCAACAAGGAAAGAAATTAACATTAATGGAGTACTTTTTTTTTTTTTTTTGCCTGACCCTGTTAGGTATTTAATACTATCTATTTATCTTCATATAGTTCTGGCAAGTTTAGTATTATTATTCTCAATCAATTTCACAAAACATTTCAGAGGCTAAAAGTAGGTAAAGAACTTGCCCAAGGTCTCCCAACTAGTAAGTAAAAGAACTGGGCTTGGAGCCCAAGTCTGTCTGATACCACAGCTTTCACTACATCCCCTGATCTTTCATTCTGAAAATATACAAAAGGGGGTTCAGGGGGTAAGAGACTCTCTCTCAGAATGACAGTCCATAGAATCAGCAAGTCATACTTAACCTGTCTTATAAACCCAACACAGGAGCAAATAGGCTCCAACCCCTTAGATTATCTAAATACATTTGTGATTTCCATTAAAGAAAAATAGCAATTATGTACTTGAAATATTTATAAAATAAGTCAACTACATTTGAGGGAAAATGTAAAAGCATTGCAATTAAACAGATCTGCACACACTGCAGGGTGTTTTTCTAACAAAAGGAGGAAGGAATAATGCTGCTAATAAAAACAATGATGATCTTGTTTAAATGTTCTAATAACTCATTTAGCACTGTTCTGAGCAGAACTGTATATTAGTAATTTCAAATAAAGTCTTTGATGAAAGATTAAATATATCTTCTGCTCATTCTCCTCTGCAAAGCTAGTGATTCAAGTGGGCTAATTTGTTCCCTTTCTTCTGGTAAAATGTTTTAAGTGATCTATAAATGTTTTTCTCCTTCTATTCACATTGTAAGAGGAACCAAGTGAATAATAATGAATAAGAATAAGGGGTTAGACTGATGCATTGGGTATGTAATGGGTGCCCCCACCATTACCACACACACCACACACATACACCACACACACACACACACTTTGAGTTCTCATTTGGGCTTCTAATAAGAAACAGACAAACCTCACATCTCAAAATAAATATTCATCAGGAAACTACATTAAATAGGAACTAACCCAAAACAATTTCCTAATCACCTTTGAAAAAATTATCATGCTAATTAATAAAGAGTAGGGTTTTATGTTGTTTTCAGAAAGGAGGGAATCTAAAAGTATACAATATAATATACATTTAGCTCTTCCAGCAGAAATAAAGATTGATTAAATTCCAAACTGATAATTTCCTCTTTGACACTTCAAACTTAATATACTATATCTGTAGTGTTTCTAAGCTAGTGTGGGAAACACAAACCAATCCATTTTAGTCTCTTTGGGGATATAGGACACATAGTAATAAATCAAAATAATCACATGCTGTACTTAGCCACCATATCAGATGGGTCATTAAAAAAAAACTCCTGTTGAGAGGACAATATTGGATATGAAGACCTTTGGCTTCAGAGCTGTGCTGAAATTCTCTAACACAAAGTAGAATAGCCATAGCACTCATCGAACTTTCTATAGGTAATTCTCTGCCTCTCAGCTCCTATGGATGTCCTAAGGGAAGAGACAATTCCTTATTCTTTCTTATTATCTCAATTTGTAGTATTAGACATTTATAAACGTCTACTGAATGAGATGAAATGAATCCGTCTATGAACATTTGGTCGGAAGTAATTTCTACATAGTATACATATTTCTAATGTTTTCTTCAATAGGTATGATCTGAAAAACTTCCTAATTTTGAAAAAAAAAAAATAAACAGGTCAAATTTTGTTTCCCACAAATTGATCCCTCAAAGTCAATTACAACCTAAAACTTGTCGATTCGGCCCTCCCTCTACCAAATAACTATCCAGGCAAATCATTTTCTCTCTGTGGAAAAGATTCAAGTCTGTCAAAACCAAGTCTCAGGGTTCTGCTTAAGCCCATTTCAGTCTAGGAACACAAAATTCCCAAGGAGGAAAACTACAATGAAGAGAAAAAGAAACACAATGATCCCAGGTAATGTACTTGCTCCAAATGAAGGTGAAATGAAAACCTGACTCCTCAAAGAGATCTAAACCCATTTGAAGGCGCAATGTTACCAGCAGATGAGATACTGAGGAAGTCTGCATGGAAGAGCCATCTCTCTCACTGGATTACCAAACCAAATAAAGATTTCAGCCCTTTAGAACAAAAAGGGCCTTCTTTGGGGGTAGCATTAGAGGCATAAATGTTGGTTGCCTCCTGATAAGAGGAACTGATTATTTCAGTCAGTATTTGGAACTATTACATAAGGTATTTTCTCCTGTCTCCAGTCTGAGGGCCTCCTCGCTTCCCAAGCCTATGTGTTCCAGGACTTGCCTCAGCCTCTTTCCACCTGTCATCCATTTCCCCTTAATCGCTTAGCCTGAGTCCTGATCATGACTCTAATACTGATCCCTGCACTTTCATCTAAGTCAGCCAGGGTCTTAGTCCATTCTAGATTGATGGACCTGGGCCTCAGAGTTCAGGCCCAGGAAGGAAATGTCACTTAAGACAAGGTTGAGAGAAAGTGTCATGTGGATGATCCATGAGCAGAACAGAAAAAGTGTTTTGACATTTCCTCCAGAAGCTTATACCTGTGAACACCTAGATTTGCAATTTTACATTCTTCACTATAGTTTTAAACTTTAGATTGAAAAGGCTTTAGTGTGTTGGACAGAAGTGGAAGAAGGGACTATCATGTCAGCCAAACACACACACACACACACACACACACACAGACACACCCACACACAGACACACACACACACACACACACACACACTTTGCTTGGAAATGAGAAGTATGGCCATGTGACATAAGCCTCATCTGAAACTTGTCAGTCTTTTTCAGTGTTCTCTTTAGGTCTCTATGACCTTAATCCTGCATGAAATCAACCTATCATTTTGGAAAAATCCTTTAATTTAGGGTGATTAAATATTCTTCTTTTAAAAAAAATTCACTGATAATAGAACAAAAAGGAGAAACAGAGTAGAATAGTGATTACCAGGAACTGGAGGGTAGAGGAAATGGGAAGACACTGGCCAAAAGGTACAAACTCCTAGTTAAAAAATTAACAAGTTCTGGCGATCAAATGTACTGCATGGTGATTACAGCTAGCAATACTGCATTATATACTTTAAAATTGCCAAGACAGTGGTTCTTAAATGTTTTTGCCACAAAAAAAAGAAATGGTAATTATGTGACAGGATGGAAGTGTTAGCTAATGCTATGGTGGTAATCATTTTGCAATATATAAGTACACCAAATCAACACATTGTACACCCTAAAGTTATAGAGTGTAATATATCAATTATATCTCAATAAAGCTGAAGAAACTGGTTTATATTACAGCAAGAGAGTTTTAGGTTACTTATAAAAATGTCCTAGTAGTGAGAACTTGTACCAGCAGCATATTAGCGTGGAAGAGAAGAGGGTCCCCAATCTGACAAGCTGGGTTGGCTTTATCATGTATTAGCTGTGACCTTAATCAAGCTATTGAACTTCTCCAAATTGGAGTTGTTATAAGGTTTAAATGAGACAATAAAGGAAAAGTACTTTGTACATAAAGAAGTATTTTTTAAAATAGTGTATTTACTGCGGCACGTGGGTGGCTTAGTTATTTAAGCATCCAACTCTTCATTTCTGCTCAGGTCATGATCTCAGGGTTGTGAGATGGAGCCTGGTGTGGAGCTCCACGCTGGGTGTGGAGCCTGCTTAAGATTCTCTTTCTCCCTCTCCCTCCTCCACCCACTCTCCTTACGACCACCCCACCCACTCGCATGCTCTCTCTCTCTCTACCTCTCTCTCTCAAAAAAAATAGATAAATAAATAAATAGATAGATAAATAAATAAATAAATAAATAAATAAATAAAATAGTGTTATTATTGTCACAGTCTGAATCCAGCAAGATTAAATAATCCAAACCCAAATTTTTCATTATTGGCACATAATCTACCTGAGCTTTCATTTTCACCGGGAAACTACTGCAGACTGGGATGAGGGATGTTTAAAGTTCTGTTTAGACAAAAAGAATAAAGCAGGAGTAGAGTAACCCCAGAAATGTGGTACAGCATCAATAGATGGTAGAAGATGGTAACAGAGAATGACTGTACTCTCCTCCATCAAGGATGGCCTCACGTGTGGAAGCCCAAACAAAAATATCAGGAGGAAAACGAAGGCTAAAAAGATTGGGTGAAAAGATATTAAAAGATCATAGGACAGCTTTAACTCAAAACTCTAAGCCAGATACACTGTAATACAAGGTATGAAAAGGACTTCTAGGTTTGAGTTCAGAACCATTTTCAATAAACCGAGAAACCACAGTCTGTAGGTGGGAGGCCAGAATACTGAAAACAGAATACTGCTCCAATTTTCAAAGAGGGGCTTTTTCCAGAAGTGATGATTCACTGAGCTTGACATGAATCCTCAGAGAATCCTACAATGAGGGGCACCTGGATGGTTCAGTCGGTTAAGTGTCTGCTTTCAGCTCAGGTCATGATCCCAGGGTCCAGGGATCGAGTCCCACGTCAGGCTCCTTGCCCAGCAAGGAGTCTGCTTCTCCCTCTCACTCTCTCTCTGTGCTCTCTCTCTCAAATAAATAAATAAATAAAATCTTTAGAAAGAACGAAAGAAAGAAAAAAAAGGAAAACCTTACATAAATCACTCTAAATGACTTTTGAGAATAATTATGTTACGGAATAGAGTATAAATATTATCAACCTTGATATTATGAAAGGAAATTACAGTTCGGAGGAGCAGAAGGTGAAGAAGGTGTGTGTGTGTGTGTGTGTGTGTGTGTGTGTGTGTGTGTGTGATGAAGGGCAGAATATCAATATTCTCACCTTTATAAAGTGAATATGGTCAAGCGATTATGTCAGTAGTTGATTGACAGAGAAAGGTTTTAGGTACCTTATTTTGAATTACAAAAGTGATGCTTAGAGAACTAAAAATACTAATATAATTACTATACAAAGATAAAGAAAAGATGGGGTAGTGAATGAGCTAAATTCTCACCTACCATCGCAGGATATCAATATAAAATGTCTGCAGCAGATGAATCAAGAATTCATAGTAAGCATGTTTTAAGACATATGGGGATCACTGACAAAACTCAACATAGAAATGGTAAAAGGTGGGGACTTCTGAGAAGTGAGGAGTGGGACACAGTAATAATACTTCTTGGTCTAAGCCTTGCCATACTATTTACTTTCTAACACCATGTTCATGGAGGGGTGCCTGGGTGGTCCTGTCAGTTAATCATCCAACTCTGTTTCTGCTCTCAGAGTCATGAGATTGAGCCCACATCAGCTCCACACTCAACGCAGTCTGCTTAAGACTTTCTCTCCCTCCCCCACTGCCCTTCCCCACCTCTCTAAAATAAATAAATCTTTAAAAAAATAAAACTATGTTCATGGATTACTCTAATGTATCTTTTTTTTTTTTAAAGATTTTATTTATTTATTTGACAGAGAGAGAGATTACAAGTAGGCAGAGAGGCAGGCAGAGAGAGAGGGGGAAGCAGGCTCCCTGCTAAGCAGAGAGCCCGATGCGGAGCTCAATCTCAGGACCCTGAGATCATGACCTGAGCCGAAGGCAGAGGCTTTAACCTAATGAGCCACCCAGGCGTCCCTCAAATGTATTGTTTTTTTAGTTCTTGTTTATCTAAGTATAGTTGATACAGAATGTTATATTAGTTTAGGTATACAATATAGTGATTCAATTCCTCTATATTTTATGCTATGCTCATCATAACTGTAGCCACTATCTGTCACCATACAACGCTATTATAATATCATTGACTATATTCCCTATTCTATGCTTTTATTCCCATGACTTATTCATTCCATAACTGGAAGCTGTATCCCCTACCCTCTTCACCCATTCTGCCCATCCTTCCACCCCTTTTCTCTCTGACAACCATCAGTTTGTTCTCTGTGTTTATAAGTCTCATTCTGCTTTTGGTTTGTTTGCTTATTCCTTTGTTTTGGTTTTAAGATTCTACATATAGGTGACATCATATGGTATTTGTCTTTATCTGACCATTTCACGTAGCACAATATCCTCTAGTTTTATCCATGTTGTCACAAACAGAAGGATCTTATTATTTTTATGGTTGAGTAATCGTCCATTGTATGTATGTGTATTCCATTTTATACATATATATATATATGTATAAAATATTCCTTATCCATTTGTCTATCAATAGACACTGGGGTTGCTTTCATATCTTGGCTACTGTAAATAATGCTACAATATACATGGGGGTGAATATATCTTTTTGAATTAGTGTTTTCATTTTCATTGGGTAAATACCCAGTATTGGAATTATCAGCTCATACACTATTTCTACTTTTAATTTTTTGAGGAACCTCCATACCGTTCTCTCTTTTTTTTTAAGATTTTATTCATTTATTTGTCAGAGAGAGAGAGAGAGAGAGCACAAGCAGGGGGAGCAGCAGGCAGAGGGAGAAGCAGGCTCTCCACTGAGCATGGAGCCTGATGCAGGACTCAATCCCAAGACCCTAGCATCACGACCTGAGTCGAAGGCAGATGCTTAACTGACTGAGCAACCCAGGCGTCCCTCCATGCTGTTTTCTATAGTGGCTATACCAATTTATGCTACCTCCAACACGAGGGTTCCTTTTTCTTCCCATCCTCATCAACACTTGTTATTTCTTGTTTTTTTCACTTTAGCTATTCTGACAGGTATGAGGTGATATCTCATTGTGGTTTTGATTTGCATTTCCCTGATGATTAGTGTTGTTGAGCATCTTTTCATGTATCTGTTGGCTATCTAGATGTCTTCTTTGGAGAAATGTCTATTCAGATCCTCTGCTCATTTTTTAATCAGATTGGTTTTTTTGGTGTTGAGTTGTAGAAGTTCTTTATATATTTTGGATATTAACCCCTTATCAGATATATTATTTGCAAATATCTTCTCACACTCAGTAAGTTGCTTTTTTGTATTGCCAGTGGTTTTCTTTGCTATGCAAAATCTTTTTATTTTGATGTAGTCCCAATAGTTTATTTTTGCTTTTGTTTCCCTTGCCTGAGGAGACATATCTAGAAAAATGTTGCTATGGCTGATGTCAGAGAAATTACTGCTGTGTTGTCTTCTAGGATTTTTATGGTTTCAGGGTTCACATTTAGGTCTTTAATCCATTTTGAGTTTACATTTATGTATGGTGTAAGAAAGCGATCCAGTTTCATTCTTTTGCATGTAGCTATCCAGTTTTCCCAATACCATTAAAGACTATTTTTTTCCCATTGTACATTTTTTCTCCTTTGTCAGAGATTAACTAGATTACTTACATTTTATTTTTTAAAGATTTTATTTATTTATTTGAGAGAAAGTGAGTGAGAGAGAGAGCACAAGCCAGCGGGAGAGGGAGAAGCAGACTTCTCATTGAGCAGGGAGCCCGATGCGGAGCTTGATCCCAGGACCCTGGAATTATCACCTGAGCTGAAGGCACACGCTTAACTGACTGAGCCACCCAGGTGCCCCAATTACTTATATTTTAAAAAATTATTTTTAAAATGATACATAAGCAGTTTAGAAAAAGCTGCTATTAATCTCCTATAAGTTCACGAAGAACAACACATACCTCACTAGACTGGGTAAGATAGAGGAGGTTATAGAGATATATATTATTTCTTGCCGATTCTCACAATATCCAGGATATAACACATATTAACAACTATCTTTCGAATTGATGACATCTGGGTTTCACCCATCAAGTTTTGAATGAAGTCTTCTTGTGTACAATGAAGGAATTTGGGAGGAGGACGATTTGAGTGCCTATGGCTGAGTCTTTTCAATCCAAGAGCCCTGAAGTCAGGCACTGGCCATAATTCTAGATCTCTCCCAGTAATCACCAGGAGCCTCTGAATCACCATTACCAAATCCTGCTAGGACCTTGCTCACCACTGGCTCCAGGGACTTCACCTTTCCTGCACATAGATATGACTCTAGCTTCAAGAAAACTATCCAAGCATCATTGGGGAATTTTCCATCTGCACCTATTAACTGTATTTAGCAGTCACTCAACCTCCAAAGGGAGGATTGGAGAGAGTCTTTTCAACAGTATGAAAACATTATTTTGTGTTGAGCTTGCTTTTAAATACAGTTGCTCTACTCTGAAAGGTCGTAATTAATCTGGCTTTGAGTTTCTTTGCTGCCAAAACATCTCCAAGGTAGGTTTCCATAGCTGAAATGGACCACTCAGACAGTTAAATTGAGAGATAAAACACTGCATACAAATTCAGAGCAGAATGAATTAATTTTCCAGGTCTAGTTGGCTCTTGAATACATAACTTTACTTAAGAAAGTTCCCCAACATCTGGTTCCTTTTTTTCTGTGTAAGGACAAGCATAGGGGGAGGAAAGTATGCCATCTGTCCTGAAAGTAACTAATTTATTCCTCTTAATGCTAGGTGGAAATCACAATTTTACCAGTCACAGAAGAAAGATTTAGAAATAATAAATTACATAACCTCACATATACATTTGTTTGATACAGGACAATGTGTTCACTTTTAACATGAAATTTTTCTTACTCCCAAATATAACACCTTCAGTTTGAATTTAATATGCTAATATACAGTTAAAAGACAATATAAGACCTGAGTTTCCACAGAGGAAGTCACTTTTGAAATGGATTTTGAGAGATGGACAGCATTTCACCAGGTGATAGCTAACATTCCAAAGACAAGAAATAAGTGTTGGCAAATTTGGGGAGAAAAAGGAATCCTAGTACGCTGCTGTGGGAAGGTAAAGTGGTGCAGCCACCATCAAAAGCATTATGAAGTTTCCTCCAAAAAATAAAGGGACACCTGGGTGGCCCAGTCAGTTAAGCATCTGCCTTCAACTCAGGTCATGATCTGAGGGTCCTGGGATCAGGAGTCCTGCATCAGCCTCCTTGCTTGGTGGGGAGTCTGCTTCTCCCTCTGCCTGCCACTCCCCCTGCTTGTGCTCTCTCTCTCTGACAAATAAATAAATATTTTTTAAAAAATCAAAAATAGAACTATCACTAGTAATAGTAATTCCACTAATGAGATTTACCTGAAGAAAATGAAAAAAAAAAATTCAAAAAGATATATGCACCCCTATGTTTACTGCAGTATTATTTACAATAGCCAAGATATAAAAGCAACCCACATATCCATCAATAGATAAATGGATATGGAAGATATTACTCAGCCATAAAAAAGAATGAGATCTTGCCATTTGTGACAACATGGATAGACCTAGAGGGTATTATGATAAGTGAAATAAGTTGGGCAGAGAAAGACAAATACCATATGATGTCACAGTGGAAACTAAAAAACAAAACAAATAAGGAAAAGGGGTGGGAGGATAGGCAAAATGGGTGAAGGGGATTGGAAGATACAGGCCTCCAGTTATGCAGTAAGTCACTGGGAGAAAAGGTATAGCATAGGGATTTTGTTCAATGATATTGTAATAGTTGTATGATGAATGATGTTAGCTACATTTGTGGTAAGCATGGCACAATACATAGACTTGTACACCTGAAACTAATGTAACACTGTGTATCAACTATACTTCAATTAAAAAAAAAAAGATTTCAACCAGATAGAATCTGAAATAGAAAATCATTCCAGGAAAAGAATAATGTGGAAGCTTAAAAATAAATAAAAAGTAATTTCTGACAGCTAGGTCCAAATATCACTTCTGAAGAAAATTAAGTCACCACAAATGATGCTACTCAAATAGCTACTCCCTCTCCCATAGCCTTCCTTACCATCCTTCCCACTGTGATCTTCTCCCTGCTGCCTCCCCTTGCTCTATGAAACAAACATACCACATCAAACGGAAAACTGTGACTCCAAGAAAGGAAGCTCAGCTTGACAGGAGCAAAGCTGAATAGCTCTCTAAAGCCTGACTCAAAAGCTCTGTCGTTTTCGTCTTACTGCCATTTAATGATAAATGATCCTTTTCCCACATTCTGCCACTGTTGTTAAACAGGGGTCTTAACAGGGCCCTCCCACTTGCACTCTACCTTTGTAATTAGTACATCTGGTCTCTGTGCATATATTTCATGGGTGACTCACATATAAGCTAAGTGATAGGTAACCAAATTACAAGGCTATAAATACATCAAGTGTTGGCCTGGAAAAAAAGCCCGAGTGGTTTATGAAGTCAGCAATATTCTGACAACTGATCCTTACAAAAGAGCTTAGTTTTCTTTCCCTTCCTCCTCCTCCCCACTTAGGTAATTTGATACTATACGTGTCTCCAAGTATAAATCACAAGTGAATTATTGGAAAAAGGTAACTTAGGCCTGAAAGATTTTAATTATAGCAACATTTTTTATTCATAAGAAGTCTTAGCTGGACCATCTCCAAATAATCTACATCTACCCAGAACATTTGGAAATAGGCAAGAAGTCTTGGTATGTAAAGCAAATCTAGCCAGGACATACTCTTGGTATCATTTTGTTTTTCTAAGTGGGTGTTAGCTACTGAATGTTAGAAAGAAATCAAAAGAGTACCATTTCCCAAAGCGTATATCAAAAGGACCCCCAAATTAGTGGGAAACATCACAATAATGAAGAAAATCAACAGTGAATGGAAATTTATAGTTAACACTTTGCCAGTTTCTTCTATCTAGTTTACCTTCCTCACCAACGACAGAGCTATTTTTATTTAATTAAAAAAAGTATCCTTCTCCTCTCTAAAATCTTCTCTTAGAATGAAGACTAAGCATTTAATCTGAACTCCTCCTATATTATTATTTATCATGAACGCAGTTCAGACTCCTCATTGAAAGCAAGAACCATGTTTTACCCATCTTTTTACCCCAATCACCTACCTGTAGGAGGGTACACTTGATATGGTTATAGTCTTGTAATTTGGTAGCCTAACACAAAATCGGAGATTATCGAACATTTGTGTTGAACTATAAATGAAACATTAAACAAGATGCCTGAGTGTGTGTGTATGTGTGTGTGTTGTCTGTATAAAGCTTCTGCGAATGTCTTGCTGTTTTACAGCTTAAAATATAACCTCCTCAATGTGACATAGGGATTTTTCCCAGCCTGACTCCAGTCTTCCATTCTGGCATCATCCCCTGCTCTTGCACCTCAGCACCATATCTGGGCTCCGCTTCTCCGATGTCAAGGCAAAGATTTGCTCTCCTCCTAGGCACACTGCCTAGACATTTATGAATGATGATCTCACTTAATGGAAGTTGAGTCTTGAGGCATTCCCATAAAGGTCAGAAGCAGAGACAAGAGTGAGTCATGGAATTCAGGAAACAAAAGCCAGAAAACAAAGACATTGTAAAAAGAATGGGAGAAGAAATTTCAGCTTAAATATTTTTTTTTCTAAGACTAGAACATGACTGTGAGTACTATTTACCTATTCACAGGAAAAAAGGGGAAAGGGATGGGCTTTGCTCTGGGAAATAAATAATTAGAAAGTTGGTCCCAGGTACATTTTAACATCTAGAACAGAACTAGTTTCACAAATATATGCATAGTCCCTTACACAGTATCTCATGAAGTTATTTTATTGGTGATGATGGGTGAACACAAAGTCAACACCACTGTTCCATCCTCCATGTGTGCTATCATCACTACCACGAAGAACTCAATTTCCATTGACCACATCATCAGAACAAGAACAGTGAGGAATCTGTGTTGCTTGGGTCAATAGCAGCCTTTCCACCTGCAGTAGGTTCTTCACACACCCAGAGCCCTGCAATGATGGAATCAGACCACCACACAGAATCAGACCACAGAAAATACTGCTCAACCAATATGGGTTAGGGCTGCAAGACACCCAGCATACTTACAGACAGATGAGATGCTGAGAAACCTCACTTCCTGAGATTGAATGCGATCATCAGAAATCAGTATTTGCAGAGTTTTACAGGTGAATCTTCAGGCCTTACCATAGCAACCTCACCAAAGAAACAGAAGCCTAAAATGGCCACATGACTTGCTAGGAACATGTGGCAAATCAGCAGGAAAAAGGGGTTTCCCTCAGCCAATTTAGTGCTTCATCCTCAGAACCATATTCTCTCTGCTTTTAAACAGATCCCTGCTCTATGGACTATGAACTTTCCTTGGAAACATGAAATGGTTACACTTCCTGACTGAAGAATGTCTCCATATCTCTGGATTGCCTTCTCTTAAATCTTTTCTTGTGTAAATTATAACAAACCTCTCTTTTTCACTAAGTAGAATTGGCTCAATGAGATCAGCTGCCCCAAGATAATTGTCTCTGCTTATAACTGTGGCCCTGCTGTGGAAGGGCAATTCTTTCCTGCAGAGGAGGCAGACTCAAGAGAAGAGATGGATGGAAAACCGAGTCTGGATTTCCTTTGAGGCAAACTGCATTTCTCTCTATAGCTACATCCAAGAATTGAAGGGTTGGGGAGGAGAATGGCATAAATGTATGTATAGGATCATAGAATGTTTTAGCTAAATGAAGAAACTGAGGGCCAGAAAGGTGATGTGACTGCCTGAGTTAACACAGCATATTAGTAGACCTCTGACTGGAACTCAAAGTTCTAGCTGATTTCTTTCTTTTTTTTTTTTTTTAAGATTTTATTTATTTATTTGACAGAGAGAGAGATCACAAGTAGGCAGAGAGAGAGGGGGAAGCAGGCTCCCTGCCGAGCAGAGAGCCCGATGTGGGGCTCGATCCTAGGACCCTGAGATCATGATGTGGGCCCAAGGCAGAGGCTTTAACCCACTGAGCCACCCAGGCACCCCTAGCACCTGATTTCTTAAGAGGAAGCTGAGGGCAGATGCTTGGCCTGAATGTAGATTCTGTGGCTGACCAGCTGTGTGACATTGGGTAGGTTTCTTAAAGTCTCTACTGTTTCCACATCTGTAAAAAGGGGGTGATTGACCTTTGCATTTTTTTTAAGGTTTAAATGAGTGATTATGTGATCAATGTTTAGAATGGAAATTATTGGAACTTAGAGCAATCATTGTTACAAGCGTCATTCTAGCTTAGGATTCTTCCTAAACTTTCAAACAGTGAACCAAAAAAGAAAAGCAAAAACAAAAACTGACTGGAAAAGGGAAGAAGAAACATCATGGAGCTGGAAAAGAAGCTCTTCATATAAAGCCCTGCCATCCCAGTCACCTTAATACCTTGTGATGCTTTAAGGCAGGCTACAGTAACTTTCCCCGTGTTGAGTTCTTTGCCAACTAAAGCTAAACATTTCTTTCTTTAACTTTTTAAAATTATGGTCCTAGGATGCAACCTCTCATTGATAGCACTGCTGGTCATGCCAGTCTGTACAAAATTATCTTTTACTCAGTATGTTAAGGAATTATCCAATGAAGTTGTACAGTTTCTCTCCCTCCTCTCACCAAGCCTGTTTACCTCAGAGTTTCACAAAACGAGTTCAGTTGTATGCCTTGATATTACTTCAGATTAGGAAAGAAAATGGAGAATTTCTCCATGAGTGATTGTGAACAAATGAAGGTGACTAAAGCTGCCTCCATTGATGACTTCTCATTATAGCACAGGAGCCTTGAAAAGGCACACATATGAACAAATAAGGTCTTACTTAGAAGCAGACAGTGAATTCCTGCAGTGACCTTAGGAAGGAAGTGTCTGGGTATTTCTAACATTGTGAATTAGGGTGTTGAGGTAGTACTAGCATAAATTTGAGCAATGCTAAAGAGTAACTGAAAGAAATAGGAAGAGATGAGGAGGCAAAATGAACAAAATGCCAGATATGCCCACATGCCAACAAGGAAGACGTGAGGAGGTGAGGTGTGAGAAGAAGTCTGTCACAGTGGCCAATAAACCACGAGGGCCAAATGTTTGGCTTGAATAACTCAGAATCTGCTCCCTGCCTACAGCAGGGCTTGGCAGTGAGTCAGCAAATCCAGCAACAGAATTTCTTTTTCAGGAACCAAAGACAGTCCATTTACACACACACACACACACACACACACACACACACACACACACAAACACTCTTGCATGCATACACACTATCTTATAGATACACCCTTTATCAGCAAGGAGAAAAATATGGCATTTCTTTTTCAATTTTTAAAACCATGTATATCGGGGTGCCGAGGTGCCTCAGTCAGTTAAGTGGCTGGCTTCAGCTCAGGTCATGATCCCAGGGTCCTGGGATTGAGCCCCATGTCGGGCTCCCTGCCCAGCAGAGAGTCTGCTTCTCCCTCTCCCTCTGCTTGCTGCTCTGCCTACTTGTGCTCTCTGTCTCTCTCTCTCTGTCAAATAAATAAAATCTTAAAAGTAAATAAATAAATAAAACCATGTATATCTTTGAAAATTATCAGGAACCATTTATCAAAAAAGCAAAAGATCTATTTAAGCACCATTTTAAATATTCTTATTAAGAATATGCTACATGTCATCGCTTCTCGGCCTTTTGGCTAAGATCAAGTGAAGAATATGCTACATGTCTTATACTAATTTCTTCTATCCCCTCCCTTTATGAAAAGCAAAACAAAAACATACAGATACAAACAAAATGTTAACAGCGGCTATATCTGAGTTGTGAGATGACAAAGTAATTTTTTCCTTTTCTTTGTTTTTGTATTTTCTAATTTGTCGTCAATAAATATGTATTTTTCTAATATTTAAACTTGTATTATTTTTCTAATTTTGAATATTTCTAATATGTTAAAGATAACAACAGAGTGAGCAAAAGCAAGACATTTCCAATGAGTGGCCTTGCTGTTTTATGATGTTCCCTCAGATGACACCTCATTAAACCAGCAAGTACCAACTACAGTATCCTCTAGAAAGGTCAAGACCACCAAGGAAGGACAAAAGGAATTCAGCACACAAGGAAACCACACAGATGATTTCACAGTCTTACAAGAACACTGAAGCCTGTGTAGTGACTATTAAATATACACTTTAACATTCTGAGGAGGCTTGGTGGGACATCAGCGCCTACCAGGCACATGAATAGCAGAAGTCCCCAAACTACTGCCAGTCCCAGGTAGGCCCCATACAACTTAGTTGGACTTTTCCCTTTCCCAAGGGTACTCACAGCTTTCAAATTGGGCATGAGTTTAAGTACTAATTAATTGGGTGTGGATAGAGAAATCCCGTAATTGAACCTAGTGCTATTTGGTAATGTTGTTTTCAAAGCAAAGCCCATTTGGTTCTAGGTATCAGGCAGACTACAAAACAACTATGCACTTTAAAATCTCTCCTGCTGCTCCATTAATGAAAAAGTTTCTTTAAAGGGCCCATTGGAGAGGCTCAGTTTGGTCTCAAGCATTTTTTTCCACCACCTCGGTGGTGAGAAAACCACAGTATCGGAAACCCCAATCCTTCCTTTAAAAAATGAAGTTGTTGCCAAACAAACTCTCCCAGGATTGCCTCTGACTATTGGTATTTAGTGCAGAATCATCAGTCCTACAAACTACAAGTATTTTACACACACCAGAGATCACACCACCTTCAGTTGTCCCGTTACAGGGTCTTTAGTGTGCTAGAGGCGACCAGCAACCTCATGTTGTCCATTCGTTCCAACAGATATGCCCCCAACCAAAGGCAGCTGGGAGTAAGCAGAAGAAGCAGAAAAAAGAAGGGCTGGGACCTAAGGAAGGAATGGAGGTTAATATGACGAGCTACAATCCAATGAACAGTATTTGAAATGAAAAAGACACACTTGGGCTCATATCAGTGTTATATCTCAGGGGTCAGGTACCATGAACAGATAGAATAGCTGGGCACAGGTAGAGGTTTATCTGTGACCAAACCCCAACCTACATCTCATTTCAAGTAGCTGGATCTCTATCTGAATCACTTACCTGGTATTCAAGTTGATCTAAACCCTTAATTATTTCCACAAGGTTTATAGCTATACTCCTGAATTCCAGCCCTGAGGTAGAGGCTCTGCCTCCAGCTGGCAGCCCCATCATGCTGCATGCCAGCTTTTTGTCCTGCATCTCAGCTTTTCTCCTAGATTATGGCTCCATTAAAGATGGCAATGGGGCAAGCAAGAAGCACCTATAGCTGGGCTTGAGCCCCAAATGCCACCTTGGGCAAGTTACTTTTGTAAACTTCGGTTTTCTTATCCATAAAGTGGGAGCAATAGAACTTCTTTATCCTTTGGGGCACCTAGGCGGGTCAGTCAGTTAAGCATCTGCCTTCAGTTCAGGTCATGATCCCAAGGGTCCTGGGATCCAGACCTGTGTCCTTAGGCTCCCTGCTCAGCGGGGAGTCTGCTTCTTTCTCCAGGCTCATACTCTCTCTCGCTATCTCTCTCTCTCTCAAGTAAATAAATAAAATCTTAAAAAAAAAAAGAGAGAGAGAGAGAGCTTCATCATCTTAGAATTGTTGTGTGGAATCTGAGATGCAAAATATAGTACCTGTCACATGGTAAGTGCTCAATAAATTTGATGATGTTGATAGTGATAATGATGACAAAGGATGAGAATATCATGATGGAGAATGGATCTTCTTAACCTTGGCCACATGCTAGAGACTCAACTATACTACAGCGGTCTCAAATGGGAATTATTTTTTGCCTCCAGGGAACTTTTGGCAATGTCTAGAGACTTTGTTGGTTGCTTTAATGAGAGGGACAATGGGAAGGCATCAGGGTGTGCTACTGACATCTAGCGGGTAGAAGCCAGGGATGCTGCTAACCATCCTATAATGCACAGCACAGCCACTCCCTCCCACAACAAAGAATTATGCAGTCCAAAAGGTTAATAGTGCCAAAGTTGAGAAATTCTGCTTGCCAGAAATCCATGCTTACCAGCATCTCCCGACTTCCCTTAGCCCCTGCTGTCAATGTGCCCCTAGCTGGGAACTATGCCTGGTATCTGAGACCTGACCCTTCCCAGAACTGGCCCATCCCACTGTCTTCTGAGCTCCTGAGCGCCTACCCTGTGGGATTCTTTGTCAAATGGCCACCAGGCTTCATTGCTGTGACCTGAGTCCATAACAGCAGGCATGGGGAGAATGACCAGGCCTTCCCTCTGACCAGCAACAGGAGAGAAACTGCTTCCTGCAGGGCTGTGGCAGAGAGCCACGTGAAAACAAGCGCAGTAGCCAATCAAGCGTTCCACCCAAACTGGCTCCACACCAGGGCCAGACCATGAGTCACCACCACATGCTGCCGCCTCTTGCAGTGACCTTTCTTTATCCCTTCACTAGCTGTAAATCTTCAGGAGCAAAACAGCAGAGAACAGACTGGGAAGGCCCTGGCAGAATATTGTACCTGGCAAATGCCCAAATCAAAATTCAGAGTTAAGTACCCAGGCCCTGAATGAATGCCAATCACAGCAAAAACAAGGCTCCCCTGAGCCATCCCTGTGAACCAGAGAAGTGGACACATGGAGCCCCCTCTCTTGATATAATTTAAATCCTATGGCAGTAGTGGAGCATCCTCTCCAGGAGAAGGAACAGATGTGTTTAGCAATACCCAGATGGCTGGGGACAAATTGAAGGACCTGTATAATGTTTGCCTATAATTCATGCTTGCACCAAACCACACTGCACCCCTAAAGAAATCTTCCTTGTGTCCCTGATTCCTCTTGTGTCAAACAGAATTAATACTGTCTTCCATGCAGTGTTGTGAGAAACAATTAACATAGGTTATTAAATAGTGCTTTGGCTCAAAATAAAGCAAAACTGGCTTTTTTGTTTCTGCTTTTTCAGAGGCAAACCATCATGCTGGGAAAAAGGCCAGTGGATGGGGCAGCTGCCTTCTGCAGGAGAATTTGCTCCGCCCAGTCTCACTGGAGTTGTCTTCTAATCACCTGCATCAGAAGCGGTGAGAAAGCCCCCAACAAACAGATTGCCAGGCCACATTGACAGCCAAAATACCAAAATGCCAAAATGCCAAAATGGAATTTCTGTGGATTAAGCTTTGGAAAGTACCCTTTAAACAAGTTCTCCACTTGAGTTTTATATCCACTTAAATTTGAGAATCTTATACAATGAATAAACCCCAGGACAGTACAACCGCCATTACTATTTCCAACAGTAAGAAAGATTGGGTCCTTCATCTTCTTCTCTCAGCCTATGTTGCCCACCTTACGCAAGTAGAATTCCTGGACAAGACGGAACACATACAAAATGACTCATCTGAACTAAATTGTCCACCCTCACACTTATGTTTATAATACAACACATTGCCATTTGCCCTTCTTAGTTTTGTAATTCTCCCAACACTCTTGAAATTTAAAAGGACTATTTCTCCTTTGCTGTTGGATACCTAAGGCCCTGAGCAAATTCCCATCTCCATCACTTGTTACCAGGGAACTAATCATAAACAGAACTGACCCACAGTCAATCAATCCCTCCTCCCATCCTCCTCTAGAGTTGTTTTGAGTATTTGGTATGTGTTCCAAACATTCACATCATTATCCTTATAATGATCTTGTGAGACATAATCTCCATTTTACAGATGAGGGAACCAAACACCAAAAGGCTACATAAGTAACAGAATTGGTACTTGACTACACTCTCTGACTCTAAACCCAATGCTGTTAGCAGCAGCTCAAATTCAACAAACCCAATGCTTTAAGCTATTCTGCCTCCTATTGTCTGTAGAAAATTATAAGAAAGCAGAAAAAATTGAGTATAGTTGTCTAGAATTTAAAACTCTCTAACCATACTATTAGCAAGCATGTACATGCAAAACAATCACAGTATAATTATTTGATGACTACTTGACCAATCAGTTTCATCAATTATGTTATATAACTTCGCAAACTTCTGAGCTAATAACAGCTAGTAAGTGTTAAATACTTGACACTGCAAAGAACTGTTCTAAGTGCTTTTAGTTATTCTAACTCATTGAATCCCCCCAAACACCCTTCAAAGTTGGTACTACCATTGTTCTCTCTTCACAGCTGAGAAAACTGCAGCAAAGAAATGTTTAGTAAGGTGTCTAGGTCAAGCAGCTAGTAAATGACTAGGCTGGGAAATATACCCAGATAATAAGGCTCCAGAACCAATACCGTTGCTAACCCACTTTGCTGTGTATTCCAGTATTAACACAGTAAGAGCTAAAACAATAAAAGACAATGGCTGGGGATTGGGGGGAGCCTGCTTTCCCTAAAGATCTTTCTAGTGCCCTAGAGAATTTTATTTCTTTGAACCATGGTTTCTAAAATGCCATAGAAAACAAAGACCCATAAAATGCTGAGCAACATAGAAGATGAAAGTTCTAAAATGATGTGGAATTCTGTCATAAATAAAGTCCCAGAAAGATTCCAGGTCTGCAATGTGCTTTCAACTAAGGCAGGGAGGAGCTTTGTTATAATTATTACAATTTAATTTAAAGCTGAAGCCAGGCTAGAGGAAAAAAAAAAAAATTGCAAATAAACTCTCTCCTAAAGCTGTCAGCCTGGCTGTGGCCTCCAACTGTTTTAGTCACTAAAACCTTGTATTTAATGGTCACTTTTATAACAAACACTAGGAAAGAAATACAAAGCTCTAAATCAGAATTTATTTCTAAAGAATGGAAAGAAAGGTGTTAGAGTGCTAAGGAAGGCCACAGAGAGGTGCCACCATGGTACCCTCCTTGGTGGTAATTCTGATGCAGCATTAAGCAAGACCTCCAGTTTCAAGCTGTAATCCAATAACCTTTCTACCCCTGTCTGAAGGGAATCCTCACTGCAAGTGCAGAGTCCTCACTTCCAACACTCCCAGTGACGGCAACTTCTGCCCATTCAGTCCAGACCTAGAGCTTCTACATTCATGCTTCAGAATGATCATCTCTCTCCAACAGTGTATATTGTACATGGTGTTATTGTCATAGGAAGTAAATACTGGTTGGTCCAAGTGAAAGTCTCCCATAAGCCTCATCAAGAAAGTACCAGAGCACATATCTGCTAAGCCCCCAGGATGTGGTTTATCTGACTATGTATGACATCTTTTAAATTCTCCTGCTCAGAAGAACATTCCAGAGATGTTACTGCGGACTGTCACTAATTGCAGAACCAAAAGACCAAGTGCTAAGGCCACATTTGGCCAGACTTGTTTTCTAATATTTATGAGTTAGTGTGATCAAACTAAAGTCTGGTAAATATAATCCCAGCAAATGAGCAAATGTCTCTTGATCCTTAAATCCCAGCTTCAGTGTTCCCTCCTCCCTAACTCTCCCAAGTCAAGTTAGTCTCTCCTTCTACATTCCTATGCCATTCTGTTTATACCTCAATTACGGCACTGCACATGTTGTGTTCTAATTATCGCTTTTATATCTGTCTCCCGTATTATCTATACTATAGCTCCTGGAGGGCAGGGGCCAGTGCCTTATCATAATGTTCTCAGCACTTGGCAGAAATGGGAAATAGGCACTGAATAAATATTCACTGAAGAAAAGAATGTGATCTAAAATGGGGGGGGGGAGAACCCAGCAGTTCAATTCAGAATGATCATATTAATTAATTAACCCTGTGGTACTGAGTCAGTATTTCTGTGGCTCAATTTTCTGACTTGGCTTAGCTCTCATTTTGATTCTCTTCCACTCTGATCCTTAATTCAGAGACTGGATTAGTTACCCTAAAGTATCAGATACATAACAGATATATATATGCATATAGGCTTATAATAAACTGACATACGATTTACTGGATTTCTTGGAGCAAGAAAATAACTAGTGTATGGATGCCTCCATTTTCCATTAGCAAACTGGATGTAATGAATCTGCGACTGTCCTTTCTTCTTACTCCACCCGGATGAAGAACAAGCCTGGATGGCCATTCCCACACACTCCACAAGAGACCAAGAGTAGGATGGATCATTTGTCCCCTGTCATTATCCCCTGACTCTGCACCAATAGCATCAGCTCCACCAACATAAGGGTATTATGACCCTACTCTAGGTTATAGATACCATAAAGTCCCTCATCCTGGGAAAAGGGAATCTTAGATAGAGGCAGGATGAGAAGAATGAAACTCGGATGTGTGCCCTAACATGCCTGAGTTTATTCCTGAGGTAGAGTCACATTCCAGAGTTTTCTCCTCTTCTACCCACACAACATTAATCACCCTTTATTTCCTAGATGACAGAGAAGATTTATTAACATGTGCGAATTCCTCAACCCACTCACAAGCAAAAGAATTGTCTTTGTCAGCCTACTTCATAAATCTTTTATGATATAGAATCAGAGAATGAGTAGCGGGAAATAAGTCACAGAAGTGTGAGAAAACCAGGAACCTAACCAGAGAAGTTTGGCAAGTCTATAAAGAGCTGGGGTGTGTGTATGGGGGGAAGGACAGCGGGGTAAATTTAATTGTCAGTAGATATGCTGGGAGGTAGTGAATAGAAGAGAATTAGAAAGGAAAAGTAGCAAAATTTTGTGATATGCCGCTGGTAGATAAGAACAAGTTCCCCTCTAATGTGCTTTGAGAGAGACTCAAAGATTTCACTTTTAAGAAGACTCAAAGAAATCATTTTTAAATTATTTTTGGTCTAGGCTGGCTTATTTATAGGAAACTCCACCACAGAGATTGGACTATTTGGGTTTTCAGCTTATTCTACAGTTATACATACTACCACCTAATTCAGTAACACCTTTCCATTTTGGGAAACTTGTCTATGTGAGAATCACTTTACCATACCCTTTCTAACATAATCCATGAGGGACCAATTTGGATCCACAAAGAATAAAGACTTTAATTTACAAAGAAGCTATAAAACTAATTTTTATGTTATATACCTATATTGGCCAGGCATTGTGAAAACTACTTTAAATATGTTTGCTCCTAGGGCACCTGGGTGGCTCAGTCGGTTAAGTGTCAGACTCTTGGTTTTGGCTCAGGTTGTGATCTCACAGGTCGTGGGACTGAGCCCCACGGTGGGTCTCTGCACTCAGCGGGGAGTCTGCTTAAAGATGTTCTCCCTCTGTCCCTCCCTCCAGTCGTACACTCTTTCTCTCTCTAAAATAAATTAAAAAATTTAAATTAAAAATGTGTTTGCTCCTTTATTTAGTAATGAAATATTTTTATCCTGTCTCATTTCAGAAAGGCTAAAAAGCCTTAAAACACAAAAACATAAATGAAAAGTGAGAGCAAACTTAAAAAACAAAAGAACACAATGGTAAATGCCTAAATGGAGCCATGTATGAGGCCCAAAATGCGTATACCATATGATGTGTACACACTTGATACTGATGGACCATACATTTGACTCTAGGCTTTCTAGCAGCTAGTTCAAAGAAGAAAAATTAGTCAGTTATATAAATCACCAAGTCCATTAGATTAAAGCAGAACAAGAGAAGTGAAACTGTTCTTGGTATTAAGACCAAATCAGAATTTCTGCAATGGAGAAGAAAACTGCATGATGGAAAAAACGACTTCCTCAACGATATCCTTAAAACAGAATTTTAAATACAAGTTTCAAATACTATTTCTTAGACTGATGTTGAATAAAAGCTGATGCCTTTATGACTGAAAGCAAGTCTGCACTTCACAGAGTTATGAAGTATGTATTAGTTTCCAGCCTTGTAGACAAAGAAGTTAAGACTCAAAGAGGTTAAGCCATATGTCCAAAGATATACCCAATAAAATGAACACTCAGGTTTTGGGGTTTTATACAGGGCCAACTGACTCCAACATCCAAGCTCTTTGTACTATCTATACTACTCCAGCAATGCTAAACCACATAACAAAAGGATTCCTTTTGACCAAAAGTTAGTGTCCTCCAAAGTCATCACGATACACATGTATTTCCTTCTCAAAAACATGGAAAATAAATTTTCTCAGGAGATAGTATTATAAGTTTCTGTTGTAAGAGACAGGCTCTCCTCACTTTTAGGGTGGTTTCTATTCCAACATCAGTGTTTATCTAAGTATTCATTTAAATGTAACTGAAGTAGGTGGCGCTTATCAACAATGTTCCTAAGTACAAGCTTGCAGAAGAGGCTGATCCCTGTGGGTGGTAAACAGGATCTTGTTGTGTTGCAGCTATCTTCTCAGATAGCCTCCCAGGACATCTCTGGGGAGATTCCCCTCGATTAAGGATGGGATAATAGGAAGAGACGTTCATGAGAAGAGGAACAGGAAGAGGAAGGTGGGAAGAAGGCTGGGTCATAATGAAGGGACAACGGTGGCAGGGTCAGGAAGCAGGAATTTGTTACCCAGACTCAAGCAACTGAGGACCCACAGACCCAAAAGACCAGAAGAGCAAAATGAAAGAGCTGTGTATAGGGCAGGAACAGCTGGGCAGCAGTCCTCAAATCAGAATAACACAACAAATTTTCAGAATCACATTCCCAGCCCTGCCCAGAATACCGAATGAGAATCCCAAGGCTGGCTGACCCCCAGTGATTCTGATAAGCAGAAAAGTTGAAAAACTTTGAACTAGAACTCACAGTGAAGATTAGTTCCTTAAACTCACAAATATTTATTAAGCGCCTGTATATGCCAGACTTGAAGCCGGTCACAGGAAAGAGGAATGACCTTGTCCACAGAGCTTAGGTTTCAACGGGGTACACAGACATTAGAGAAATAAACATGCACTTACAAACCTACACTTTTCTCTTCCCTAGAAACAGCTGAGTATACTGAATTTCCCAGGGCCCAAGGAACTCAGTGCAAAGAGCAGTTGCATTTCAAAACAGCATAACCTGAAAGGAGGAAAGCACCCTCTTGTGGCCCTCTTGAGGGGTGGCACCTGAAAAAAACCCTAGTTTTGAGAGGTAAGAGGTTGCCCTGGGCAGGCAACCTGAGGTAGTCAACCCTAAAGCTGCTGGGAGTATCCGTGGGCAATATTTTGCTTCAGTCATAAATCTCTCTTCAGTGTTGAATCAGCCATTTCTTGAGAAGACATTTTCCCTGGTATCCATTGCTAAGTAGTTTTACTTCTGGACACCCGGGCTCTTTTGGTGTGGACTCAAGTGACACATTTTACAGGCAAGGCATCAGTCTGACTCTATTTCCACTCTCCCTACAACTTTAACATGCAGCAAGGCCTGGAACAGGGAAGCATTCAATAAATGTGTAGTGAATAAATAAATGAACTGCACTATGCCATCCAGCCTGACATTGCCTTCTTTGTGGGATCTTGGTAAGACCAGACAAATAATCACAGTGGTTGAGTCCCTGAATTCTCCAAAAATAAGAGTTCTTAAAATGTAAAATACAATCTATGTCCCTCTTAAGAGTCTCTATGAAAAGGATAATATTCACAAGGGATATACTTTGTGCTTGGAGCTAAGCCTAGTATGGCTTAATTTACAGTAGAGTAACATGTAAATTTATGATAATTAATTATATTATTTAAATGAAATTATAAAAATAAGAGTCGCTCACTCATATTCAACTTTCATGAATGCTGACGCTTCCTGAAGAATATGGAGGTCTGATTTGTATTCAGGCCTGAATACCAGCATGAACCAGAAGAGCCCAGGGACCGCTGGTTTCAAGTATGTAGATCAGAAGCCTAAACACCCGCACAGTGTATTTAGCATTTCTAGCACGTCTCTACTCAAGGAGCCATGAGAAAATCAGCTCAATACAGGGCTCCAAGTTATGAGATGACACTGACAAAATCACTTAACACCATTTTTCAGAGGTCACTGGGAAAGAAGGCTAGAACAAGAAGGAGGAGAAAAGAAGCACAATAGAAGGTATGATGGAAGAACAAGAAAGGCAAAGAGAGAAAGTACAAAATTAAAAAAAATTCAAAAAACTATTTGCTATAATACTTAATCCACAGAATCCAAAAGCAAACAAACCAGTCAGTGCCCTCTGAAGGAGGGAATTGATTTTTGAGACATGTTGATTATGTCTCTAATTCTGAAGCTCATGAAATAATCTACTGAATTAAGAAATATCAAAGGCTGAGAAGTACTTCTGGCCAAAGATTTAATCCATTTGAGTTGAAAAGACCACAGCACACAGGAAGAGGCATGGTTGCTTAAACAGTCCATCCTAGTACTGCCATAGTCTCTCAATGGATTCCACTTTTGGGGTTGAGAGTCTCCTCTGTCCACTACATCTGGCTGGGCTCAGGCATCAGCTTTAACACCCATATCTGTGGGAAGTTTGCAAGGGAGATAATGTTGAGCAGAGAAACAGCTCAGATAAGTCACATCAAATCCTCATTATTCATAATTTTGGAATCTTATTTCTGAGGTTCGCTGCATGCAATTATCCCACATCACTCCCAACCATCATCCTTGTAAAATTTATGAGAGCAGTGATTAAAAGTATTAGCTTTGGAGTCAGAGACACAAGGTTTTGAATTCTGGGTTTTTCAATTAGTAACTGTGCAAACTTGGGCAAGTTTATTTACCTCTCTGAGCTTTCGTTTCCTCAGGGCTCGAATGCAGATTATAAAAGTACCTACTTTCATTGAATTATAGTAAGAACCAAATGATATGACATATGTAAATCTCTTAGCAAAGCCTGGAAAATAATGAGCTTTCTATAATTTTTTCAAAAATGTCTTACCTGAGTCCAAAGATATCAAATGACTTGCCTGAGGTGACACAGAAGCAACAGAGCACCATTTGCTCTTCATTATAATGAATGGATTTCAATTACTACTTGTATTACATATTATTTACCCCCTCATCTAGTCTATTAGTAAGTGTGCTAAATTTAAAAAGCGACTTGTCTCATGCCACCTAAACATTTCAACCTTTTCAGAGAAATAGTTATTAATCATCATTCTCTGTGCATAAACATTCAGTTAGGCTCACATCCAAATGTCAAGTGTTCAGATCTATAAACATTTAAATAATTTTGCCAGTAAAATTTCATGAGTTTCCTCATAAAGTGTTTTAATTAACTTCACTTGAGAGATGTGTTCTTATCCCTTCAAACAGCAATTAATCTTAGCTGGTGGTGTTTTGGTTTTCTCTTTAATCAAAATTAAAATATCCTTGAGGACAAGACTGTGGCTTCCACTTCCTTTGTATCCTACCCAATATTTGGCAAGGTATTAAGCCTAAGTAGATGTTTAATATCTGTCTGATTAGGTACATCCTTGGTATCACTGAACACAACTATGATAACTTCTAGTTTGAGAAAAGGAAATAAACTGAGTCTCCTTCTCAAACTAAAGGTTAGGTGACAAAAATCTTAAAATTTTAAGAATATTGTTTCAAACAAAGGAACTACTTTGAGGCCACTGTGACAACTTCAGACTACACAGATACAGTGAACTAGTCTCCATGAGCTTCCGGACCCACCATTTCTCACCAGTGCATATGATGAGGTGAGAACCTCCATACTGTTAAAAACAATTAGAGTAATATACTCTAAATTTCATCAGCCTTTGGGTTCACATGAGATATCACTGACAATATTATCTCCCCTTTCACTCATTGTACTTGAGTAGTGAAAGACTTCAACAATGCCATCCTTCCCCAACTTTTTAAATTACATTGTAGCCCCATTTCTGTGATCATGGACAGTCTTCCTATGACCTGGTCTCTGTCTCTGTCCACCCTTCATACTACACTTAAAGTCACAGAATATAGCCCCTTGTTAGTCTGTGGAAATCCTAATTCCTTGCCTAGAAATGTTCACAAATCTACAAACCCACCAGATGCCAGAATGGTACCATGCTTCCTTCACTGCCCATAGCCCACAGTGGTCCTTATAGTGTAGGAGAGAATACCACAGTTTCAGGCGTCCTCACTTATCAAGTTCACATATGTCATAATACTGTGGTTAGACACATGTGCTCCAGGGTCAGCCACCTAGGAAAGAATCCTAGATCTAACACTCAGTTAATTCTATGAACTTGGGTAAACTGACGACCCTGTCTGAGCCTAGTCTCCTTATCTGTAAAATAGGGATAACATTATTATCTCAAAGGTTTATTATATAGATGCAACAACATATAAAGCAGCCAGTATAGTATGTTGCACATAGTAAACACTCAATAAATATTCACTATTGTTATACCCTAAGAATGAATCGCTGGGGAATTATTTAATGACTGACTGATTGCCATATCCAGCAAGAAAACTCTAAAAGTAAATTCTTTTTTGCCAGGCATTATTCTGGGCCATGTTCACATAGTTTAATATTCACAATAACCACTGAAGTAAACATTGTTCTCACTATTTTTATAGGCTCCTAGAAGTTATTTTCCCAAAGTTAATTTATCTAAATAAAAGAATAGCCAGTAGCTATTTAAAGTCCCTGTTCTCTCCATTAAGCCAATGTGCCTCTCATGCTTCAGAAGATGAGACGTTTTCATTGGTGACGTAGTTACAGTGAAATTAGCAACACACTCATAGATTTAATATGCACTCCAGAAAGATGTCTGACTCCAGCCTATTTCATTTTCTGTCCACAGTTCTTAAGGATACAGCCATCCTCACAACTGTTGGATTGTCATCTTTGAGATTTTATTTTGAAGTCAACAAAGATGTGTCTTTACAATGCAACCTGAAGTGATCCTCCCCCCAAGCACTGATGACTTCCCAGGAGGAGCCCAGCAGTGGTTTATCTCAAAGAGTCTGGGCCTATGGCCCTTTTAAGCCTCTTTATAGGTAAAGGCTCCAAATCAATTAATCATTTCTGAGGCACTGACTTCCTAATCTGGAGTTGGGGGCCCCACTGTTTGGAGGAGAATGGAAAAGGTGATGTCTAGGCTGCTGCTTTCAGGCTTTAGCATGGGTCACTCACTAAGACTAAGAGTGTGGAGAAGTCAGGCCCAGTACTCAATCAAGGTTCTATCTCTTCCCAGTTCTGGGTTCAATTACCATCTTCCTCTACACCACCTTTTGAGTCCTCATCCATCAGGAAGTGCTATCTTTGATACTTCAGGAGACTAAATTCCAGCAAGACCTTCCTAAATCTTTACATGCCTCTCAATACAAAGGCACATTGGAAGAATGGTGCTCTGAGAGACTCCTTTAAAATCCCGTCTTCCAATTTCTGTTACCTGTAAGGGTTAAGATACAAAGTTTTCACCCATTTTCATTTCTGAAGTCAGAATGTGTCACACAATAGATACATGCATTTAATGTGGAAGTATTCATTTTTTTCCTCAAAAATTGTTATTACTACAATGATGCATCAACATTTACAAACTGCTTAGAATTCAGTAAAAGCTAAAGACAATACCTTCCTCTGAGTTCCCTTGGTATTTTGTTATGTTCCTCTATTATTTTTTAAACCATTTATTTTCATGTCTGTCTCCCCTACTAGTTTAGAAATGCCTTAAAACCATTTGTTTTCATATCTGTCTCCCCTACTAGTCTGTAAATACTGTAAGAGATGGAACTTTGTTTTGTTTGTCTTTGTAGCCTCAGCAAAATGCTGTTTCTGAAATCTAGTAGGTGATCAACAAATGTTTGGATGGACAAATGGATGGATGGATGATGGACAGACAAATGGAATCCTCACAGACTTTGTGAAGAAGCAGGTGTTTCAAGCTAATTCTAATTCAAGCTAATCTAACTTGAATTTCTCTCTTTTATGGTGTCATCTTTTCACTGGACTATAAGTTTAGAGATTATAGAGATGACAATACCATCAACCAACATTTCCTATTTCTTTTTCCTTTGTCGTTCTCCTAGCCATTCAAAAGGGCATGAAAAGAGTCCCAGACTCCTCCATCCAACCATTTTCTTCACAGACAAGCAAGTTTCTTTAAAAGAATACATTTAGTCAGTTTCAAGTTCAGTGGCTTTTTAAATGCCATCTCATTTCCCTCTTGAAGAGTCCAACTTTGCACACCATTGTAATATTGATATGTACAAAAATTTTAAAAAGCTGACATTTATTGAGAAGTCTCCATGCCAGGCACTGTGTTATGGCTTTACATATATTGCATTATTTAATCTTCATGAACACCCTATGAGCTTCAGACAGATTAAGTAGCCTACCCAAGATTACATAGCTAATAAGTAAAAGAGCCAAGTTGAACTCAGTCTAAGTTCGGAGTTCTACATTTTTATCTCTCTGATAAAATCACCCATATGTCTCTTATGTAGCTGTTTTGAGGGTTTTATTCTTTTTTAAAAATATTTATTTATTTTAAAGAGAGAGCACAAGCAGGGGAGGGGCAAAGGGAGTGGGTGAGACAGAATCTTAAGCAGACTCCCCACTGAGCATGGAGCCCACCGGGAGCTTGATCTCACAACCCTGAGATTGTGACCTGAGCCAAAACAAAGAGTCAGATGCTTAACCAACTGAGCCACCCAGGCAACCCTTGAGGGTTTCACTCTTAATGATCAACTGCTTTCATTCTATCACAGATGTGTAATATTTCAAATATGTTAATGCTAATTATTAAGCAGGATATATTTAGGAAATAATTTTACTAATCCCATGAGGGCGCCTGGGGGGCTCTGTTGGTTAATCATCTGACTCTTGATTTCCCCTCTGGTCATGATCTCAGGGTTGTGGGATCGAGCCCTACTGGGCGTGGAGCCTGTTTAAGATTCTTTCTCTCCCTCTCCCTCTGCCCCTCCCAGTTCCACCCTCTCTCTAAAAAAAAAAAAAATTAATCCCATAAAATGGGATAGAATTCTATTACAAAGAATCTTTGAAATGAGAGCTCAGACAGGAAACAGAACAGGAAGGCATATGGAAACCCAAGGTGCTGATTGTCTTTGCTGGCTGTACTGCCTAGCAGTTGTCCCTCACAGGGAGCAGTGAAGTCACACAGGATCATCCATTCTGTGTAATATAACACGTCTTGATTAAATTTTAAAAGGAAGAAAAGGAAAGTGTAGCCTCTGTGCCGCCTACTTGAAGGTTAGGGCATATACAAGAGGCTGATGTTTTCTCTTACTAGCTGTTGGAATGTATCATATAACTTGTGCCTACTTAGAATTAAGTTTGGGAAGGGAATTCCCAGCTATAAATTCCCAGTAACAGTTTTTATTAATATCTAGGGACATTAATGTTGCCTCTAACTTAATTGTTCATGCTATTTTCAACCACATATTATATCACCATCGACTCAGTCCAAAGACTAAAATAAAACAATCCCTGGAAAATTCCAGTGACATACTCATCCAGAGGGATATGACCTTCAAAAGGCTCACTCAAATGCCTACTGAAGGTCCCAGCATTCTCTGTTCTTCACATGCACAACCAAGCAGTCCCAACTCAGACTATATTTGCAATCTCAAATTCTTTACTCACCCCCACCTCCTTGGCAAAAGATTTTCCCTCCTGGGACATGCCCCAACTTGTAGAAAGAATTACATCAATTAGAAACATTGCATTGACAGTGGTCGAGAATAAGCTGTGTCAGGAGTTCACATGTCATGAATACCAGCCATGTTTGGTTATTTATAACACAAAGTCAGGGCAATGGAATACCGACTCTTATAGGCTGCTTCTCTGGTCACTTTGTTGCATTTTAATTCAAATCACAGACTAATTAAACACACTAAAAACTACAACCTTGAGCTCAAATTTTCAAAAGGGAGAGAAAGAAGGAATCTAAAATGTATTGAATACCTACCAAAGGCGAGGCCTTGTGCTGGGACTCTACTTATGTTACCTCTTTAATTCCCACCACAATCATACGAAGGAGGTATTGTTGTCTCCATCTCACAGATAAGGAAGGAAACATAACCTCTGAAGGATTAAATATCCTACCCAGGTAAGTGGTAAAGTCAGGATGAGGACCAAGACCATGTGATACAAATTCCATGTTTGTTTTCACTACCAGATCAAATTTCTCCCATACTGCCTAGTCCAGGCCAGAAGCAGAAGAATAATGGTTTAGGAGGTACAGATTTTGCAGTCAGGCATCCTGGGAATTTAATCTGTTCTGTCACTTCTTAGGTGTGTGACCTCATCAAGTTATTCAATCTCTCCCAACTTCAGTTTCCTCTTTATTTTTTTTTTAAGATTTTATTTGTTTATTTGTCAGAGAGAGAGCACAAGCAGAGGGAGCAGAAGGCAGAGGGAGAAGCAGGCTCTCTGCTGAGCAGGGAGGCCGATGTGGGGCTTGATCCCAGGACCCTGGGATCATGACCTGAGCTGAAGGCAGACACCTAACCGACTGAGCTACCCTGGCGTCCCTGTTTCCTCATCTTTAAAAAATAGAGATTGTTATAATGCTATGTCATAAATTTTAAATACTTGACAATAACTATGATGGTGGTCATTTTCCCCCACAAAACCTCCTCACCTATTAAAAAGAATAGTAATAACAAGGGCTAATACTGGGGCGCCTGGATGGCTCAGTCGGTTAGGTGTGTGTCTTCGGCTCAGGTCTGGGATCAAGCCCTGCATCAGGCTCCCCGCTCAGCAGAGAGCCTGCTTCTCCCTCTGCCTGCTGCTCCCTCTGCTTGTGCTCTTTCTCTCCCTCTCAAATAATAAAATCTCAAAGAAAAAAACAAGGGCTAATATTTACTGAATACTTACTACATGCCAGGCAATATGGTGAGGGTTTTATATGAATTACCTCATTTAATTCTAATAATAATCTAATGAAATAATATTAGCTAACATATCTTGAGCACTCACTACGTACCAAGATCTGTTCTAGATCCTCACTCATAATAACTAGTGAGTAACTGAGGCTGGTAATGTTGTTCTAAACTTGAAAATAAGAAAACAAAAGCTCAGAGAAGATAAGTAAATAGCCGGTGGTCACATAGCTAGGAAAAGATGAAGCCATGTTTAGAACTCAGGCAGCTAGATTTAGGAGTTTACAATCTCAAACTTGACTTTCATGTTCCTGGACTTGGGCTGGACCATAAAGGAAATGTCTGACACAGTACCTATACGTTTTATAAATTTTTTAAAAGATTTTATTTCTTTGACAGACAGAGAGAGCAAAAGCAGGAGGAACTGCAGGCAGAGCGACAGGGAGAAGCAGGCTCCCCGCTGAGCAAGGAGCCCAATGCAAGGCTTGATTCCAGGACCCTGAGATCATGACCTGAGCCAAAGGCAGATGCTTAACTGACTGAGCCACCCAGGCGCCCCCAATAGTACCTATACTTAAAAGGCCCTCAGATGTATTGAAGCTAAAAGACCCACATATTTAACAAATGAGGATGCTATAAGATTCTATAGCCAAATGTCCAAAATATGCAAGATACACACCAGGGGCCTTGGAAGGTAAATGAAGGAGCGGGGATGGTGGCCTGTGGGTTCTGGGGAAGCCTTCCTGGAGAATAAGTGCTCTCACTAACCTTGTGGGATCAAGTTAATCAGGAGGTGAGGTGGGGGGAAATATTTCAGGAAGGAGACTCAGCAAGCATGGAGATGTAAATGTGAGCCATGTTTAGGGAAGAAAAGCCTGACAAAAGATGGGTTGGACATCAAAAAGGAGAATTACAGACCAATATCCTTGATGAACATGGACGTAAAAATTCTCACCAAAATACTAGCCAATAGGATCCAACAGTACATTAAAAGAATTATTCACCACGACCAAGTGGGATTTATTCCTGGGCTACACGGTTGGTTCAACATCTGCAAATCAATCAATGTGATACAATATGTGATACAATGTGATACAATACATTAATAAAAGAATGAATAAGAACCATATGGATCAAGAAGATATGGTCAATATATACAATGGAATATTATGCCTCCATCAGAAAGGATGAATACCCAACTTTTGTATCAACATGGACAGGACTGGAAGAGATTATGCTGAGTGAAATAAGTAAAGCAGAGAGAGTCAATTATCATATGGTTTCACTTACATGTGGAGCATACGGAAAAACATGGAGGACATTGGGAGAAGGAAAGGAAGGGTGAATTGGAGAAAATCGGAGGGAGAGACGAAACATGAGAGACTGTGGACTCTGAGAAACAAACTGAAGGTTTTGGAGGGGAGGGAGGTGGAGGGTTGGGTGAGCCTGATAGTGGGTATTGAGGAGGACACGTATCACATGGAGCACTGGGTGCGGTGCATGAACAATGAATCTTGGAACACTGAAAAAATAAAATTAAATTAAAAAAAAAAGAACCATATGATACTCTCAGTAGATGCCGAAAAAGCATTTGGCAAAGTACAGCATCCTTTCTTGATCAAAACTCTTCACAGTGTAGGCATAGAGGATACATACCTCAATATCATCAAAGTCATCTATGAAAAACCCACACCAAATATCATTCTCAATGGGGAAAAACTGAGAGCTTTTCCGCTAAGGTCAGGAACATGGCAGGGATGTCCACTATCACCACTGCTACTCAACATACTACTAGAAGTCCTAGCCTCAGCAGTCAGACAACAAAAAGAAATAAAAGACATCCGAATCGGCAAAGAAGAAGTCAAACTCTCACTCTTTGCAGATGATATGATAATTTATGTGGAAAACCCAAAAGACTCCACTCCAAAACTGCTAAAACTCATAGAGGAAATCAGTAAAGTGCCAAGATATAAAATCAATGCACAGAAATCAGTTGCATTTCTATACATCAACAACAAGATAGAAGAAAGAGAAATTAAGAAGTCGATCCCATTTACAATTGCACCCAAAACCATAAGAAACCTAGGAATAAACCCAACCAAGGAGGCAAAGAATCTGTACTCAAAAAACTATAAAGTACTCATGAAAGAAACTGAGGAATACACAAAGATATGGAAAAACGTTCTGTGCTCATGGATTGGAAGAACAAATATTGTGGAAATGTCTATGCTACCTAAAGCAATCTACACATTTAACGCAATCCCCATCAGAATACCATCAATTTTTTTCAATGAAATAGAACAAATTATCCTAAAATTTATATGGAACCAGAAAAGACCCCAAATAGCCAGAGGAATGTTGAAAAAGAAAACCAAAGTTGGCGGCACAGTTCCAGACTTCCAGCTCTATTACAAAGCAGTAATCATCAAGACAATATGGTACTGGCACAAAAGCAGACTCACAGATCAATGGAACAGAATAGAGAGCCCAGAAATGGACCCTCAACTTTATGGTCAACTAATCTTTAACAAAGCAGGAAAGAATGTCCCATGGAAAAAAGACAGTTTCTTCGACAAATGGTGTTGGGAAAATTGGACAGCCACATGCAGAAGAATGAAACTGGACCGTTTCCTTACACCACACATAAAAATAGACTCAAAATGGATGAAAGGCCTCAACGTGAGACAGGAATCCATCAAAATCTTTGAGAATACAGACAGCAACCTCTTTGACCTCAGCTGCAGCAACTTCTTCCTAGAAACATCGCCAAAGGCAAGGGAAGCAAGGGCAAAAATGAACTATTGGGACTTCAACAAGATCAAAAGCTTTTGCACAGCAAAGGAAACAGTCAACAAAACCAAAAGACAACTGACAGAATTGGAGAAGATATTCACAAATGACATATCAGATAAAGGGCTAGTATCCAAAATCTATAA
>CM052899.1:82176331-82194450 GCA_028534135.1 Potos flavus
AGATACCACCTCACACCAGTCAGAATGGCTAAAATTAACAAGCCAGGAAACGACAGATGCTGGCAAGGATGCAGAGAAAGGGGAACCCTCCTACACTGTTGGTGGGAATACAAGCTGGTGCAGCCACTCTGGAAAACAGTATGGAGCCTCCTCAAAAAGTAGAAAATAGAGCTACCCTACGACCCAGCAATTGCACTACTGGGTATTTACCCTAAAGATACAAATGTAGTGATCCGAAGGGGCATGTGCACCTGAATGTTTATAGCAGCAATGTCCACAATAGCCAAACTATGGAAAGAACCTAGATGTCCATCCACAGATGAATGGATAAAATATATTATATATATTTATATAATGGAATACTATGCAGCCATCAAGAGAAATGAAATCTTGCCATTTTCAATGACATGGACATAACTAGAGGGTATCATGCTAAGCGAAATAAGTCAATCAGAGAAAGACAATTATCATATGATCTCTCTGATATGAGGATTTGAGAGACAGGGTGGGGGGTCGTGGGGGTAGGGAGGGGAAAAATGAAACAAGATGGGATCAGGAGGGAGACAAACCATAAGAGACTCTTAATCTCACGAAACAAACAGGGTTGCTGGGGGTGGGGGGGTAGGGATAGGGTGGCTAAGTGATGGACATTGGGGAGGGTATGTGCTATGGTGAGTGCTATGAAATGTGTAAGCCTGATGATTCACAGATCTGTACCCCTGGAGCAAATAATACATTATATGTTAATTAAAAAAAAAGATGGGTTGGAAAGAGAGATAAAATTAGATATGAAGTAAGGACTGATTACAGAAGATCCTTGACCACAGTCTAAAAAAATTGGACATCATTTATAAGAGACAGTAAGAAGGATGAGATTCTTGAGGAGGAGAGTTACCTGAGAAGAGTACACCATGTAGCACAGCTTAGAGTGGAGACTGCAGAAAGACAGGGAGGGGCCTCCAGCAAGGACCTCAGCATGAGGCAGTGAGCACTCTCTCTGACTATAGTGATAGCAGTAGGAGACAGAAAGAAAGAAGGGATACTGTGAGAACAAAATCAATAGGGCTTAGTGAAAGACTGATAGAGGAGACATTTAGAAAATAGGTCTGTGATGTAAGAATTTGTGCCTGACTCATCAACATCATATCCCCACACTAGGCTCTATTAATGACTGACTGACACATCATACATTCTAAAAACATGTTTGTCAAATAAGTGAATGAGTCATTAGCTACCAGCCCAAGCCCTTCATTTTACCCATGAGAAAACAGATCCTTAAGGTTATGTGAATTAACCAAAATTATTTAAGTGTGAGCAGCAGAATCTAAACTAAACCCCCAAATCCTGACAACTATTCCAGAATTTTTTCTGCTATAACTTGTTCTCAATTCAGAAAATCTTGGGGGACTATAACATTGGTAATATCAATAACAGAAATTGAGATTTGGAGAGAGATTACTGGGCTTCTTGGATGATATTAATTGGTTTTGGACATGTAAACACTGATGTGATGACAGAACTTCTAACTAGAAATGGTCCGTAGGTGGTTTTCAATCCAGGATTAGAGTAAAAGTGAAAATTAACAAATAGAGATAGATATATTTGAGAATCATAAAACAGAACTATAAGTTAAAGGCAAGAGAAATATATTTTTGTAATATCATGAATAAGAAATGTTTTTGGTTTCCCATTACTTTAAATATTTTTTAGTGTACTGAAGAATTGTTGAACAAGCAAAGAACTTAACGGCAATCAGTATGTTAATGGCATTGGAATCACTTCATTTGCTCATGTTAATCTTGATCTGCCTACATACACAGTGATTCAAAGACTGCCGCATTGGCTAGGCTATATTGGTGCCCTCTAAAAACATTGCCAGGGTTCCAGATCTGTCTCTGTGGGTCCTATTACCATCTTTATTCTGTACTTTAGTTAGATCTTGCCAACTATTATTTTCAAAGGCAAAGCAAAAAATCTTAAAACTTTCCTGAGATTTATAGAACATGCCTATGCTATAAATGAAGCAGCGGCCTTGGAATTTTTGGTGCTTCATCATTCATGAATCAGCCCACATATCCCCTTATCTGAGACGTCTTGCCTAAACCCCACCCATGATCCTTATGCCTGTCCCCATTAAGCAGTCAGTCATTCCGTTCCCTCCATTCTTTCAGTACTCTAAACATATTTCAGTTATAGTATATGGCATGTTGCTTTTTAACTGCTTCTGTGTATATGTCTTCAACTAGTGACGGTGTGTGTCTGCAAAAGTGGGATTTTTTATTTCAAGTTTTTATTTAAATTCTAGTTAGTTAACATATATGGTAAAACTGGCTTCAGGTATAGAATTTAGTGATTCCTCACGTACAGATAACATCCTATGCTCATCACAATAAGTGCCCTCCTTAATCCCCATCGCCCATTTAGCCCCTCCCCTGCCCACCTCCATCAACCCTCAGTTTGTTCTCTATAGTTAAAGAGTTTCTTATGGTTTGCTTCCTTCCCTCTCTTTTCTTTTCCCTTCCTATGTTCATCTGTTTTGTTTCTTAAATTTCACATATGAGTGAAATCATATGAGAGAGAGAGAGAGAGGGCACACAAGCACGTGAGCAGTGGGGGAGGGGCAGAGGGCTAGAGAGAGAGAGAGAATCTTAAGCAGGCTCCACACACAGCACAGAGTCCCACACAAGACCCCATCTCATGACCCTGAGATCAGGACCTGAGCTGAAATCAGAGTCAGATCCTTAAATGACTGAGCCACCCAGGTGCCCCAAGATTTCGTTCTTTTTGATGGCTGAGTAATACTCCAGTGTGTCTGTGTGTATGCCAATGTCAATCAATGGACACCTTTTAATCTTTCTCATTTTCATTAAGTCAGTGCTGGCACATGGCAAAAATTCAATTCACTCTGGTAAAATCTTTTAATATCTGGACATCAGAAAAATCAGATAATCAAGGTTCATCTAGCAATTTATGGGAAGAAGAAACCATGTCCACACAGATTCATTTAGCAAGATGGAGAAATTATTTATCTATCATAGAAACCTCCATAAGAGCAAACAGCTAGGGAGTGATAATGAGCATGGTGTATGTGGAGAGAGGAAACTGATCTCTTTGGAGCAGAAAAACAGAAGTTGGAAAGGAAAGGGAAATACAGTTGGGTAGGGTGGGTGGGATCAGATTGTGGAGGGGTATAAATGAAAGTTGGTATATTAGTTTCCTATCACTGCTGTAACAAATTCTAACAAACTTGGTGGCTTAAAATAATATAAATCTATTATCTTACAGGTCTAAAAGCCAAATGTCAAAAGATGGGTCTCAGTAGGCTAAAACCTGCATTCCTTTCTGGATGATCTATGGGAGAATCTATTTTCTTGCCTTCTAGAGGATGCCCACATTCTTGACTCTACTCTTTTCCAACATCGAAGCCAGCAATGGTCAGTCTTTCTCACATCATTATCCTTCATTATCCTCTGACACTTTCTTCTGCTTTCCTTTTTCACTTCTAAGGACCCTGTAATTACTCTGGACCCATTCAGACAGTCCAGGATAATCTCCCTATTTTAAGGTCAGCTGATTAGCAATATTAATTCATGCGACCCTTAATTTCCCTTTCCCATATAAACTTAAATATTCACAGGTTCCAAGAATTAGGACATGACAACTCTGGGGGCCATTATTCTGCCTACTGTACTCAGTATGGAATGAGAAGCCTCGACCTAGCTCTTAAACCAAAAATGCCATGATAAAACATAGAGGTCCGGACTGAGTTGCCCTAAATTGCCCTCTCTAAAACCTTGCACAATTGAATCATGATGAGGATTTTTTTTGCCTTTGTGTGAAAAAAAAAATGTTAAAAAAAATAGCAGATATATCTTAGGCACTTTCCTCACATGCATGTAGACAGGTAACAAGAATATTTTAACCCTTCTCCGTGTATAAATGATGCTGGTTCTATGAAATGGCCCAGTTGTCTTACTATGGGATGTCCACATGCATAATATTTTGAATGATTTTAATTCATTTACTGGGATCTGAGTTCCTATTAAACTAGTGAGTAGTGTGATTCCCACGACACTGATAGGGCTGTGTGATTCTTTTGCTTTTGCATAACACTAATTAATAATGACAATACAATGATCTTGAATATAGTTATTATCTTTCTTAGAGCTCAAGGAGTTTCATATAACTTATCCTTTTTCTTTCAAAAATATGCCTACAACATTACCAGTTGCAGTGTCACTATTTGAGATTAAAATGAGAAATAATTTTCCAACATCAGTGAAAGGCATAAGGAAGTTCATAAATACAATGATCTGATTGAAAAAATAGCCAAACCAGGGGTTCCTGGCTCATGCAGCCCATAAGGCATCCGACTCTTGGTTTCCACTCAGGTCGTGATCTCAGGGTCATGTTTGTGAGGTTGAGCCCCACATCAGGCTCTGTGCTCAGCTCAGAGGTGCTTAAGACTCTTTCTCCCTCTCCCTATGCCCCTTTCTTTTCTTTCTTTCTCTCTCTCTCAAATAAATAAAAATCTTTGGGGAAAAATAGACTATCTTTATATATACAAATTTTAAATTAAAAAATGATTAAATGAACCTTTCTGAAGTTGACTGTTTATTTGTATCTATAAAGTACAGGTGATAACGTCTGTGTTCATTCATTCACTCTGTTAGTAAGTGTTCATGTAAATTCCCAGTACCAGATATCATTCTAGGCATAAGAATGGCATAAGGATCCAAAACAAGACAAAGTCATCATCAAGGAGCTTACTGTTAGTAGGACCATACACTTCCAACAAACGTACTAACAAACAAATAATCTTTTAGGTGGTGAAAAGCACACTGAATAAAAAGAAAAAAAGAGCACAGGGTAGAAAGAGAGAGGAAGGGAATGTTATTTTAGTTAGGGTGGTCAGAAAAGGCCTGAGCATATATTTGAATAAAGAGCAAGCCATGTGAAGAAATGAAAAAAGGATAAACATACCATTTTGATTCAATGAACAAATATTAATTAAACAAAGACTATGGGCCAGGTATCATTCTTAGTGCTGGTGAGAAAGCAAGTATAAAGACCCTGCATGATCAGAACAAACCAAAAGAGATAAAGAAACAACAAAAAGTATATGTACCATTGAGCTGTATCGACAAAAGTCTACCAAACATAATACCCCCTAAGAGGTCAGTCTAACTACACCTGTTTCTAGATTTATGGTTTAAAAGTTTTTGCAATAAAACCATTTGTTTAAAGTCTCAGGTGGAATTCCAATATATCAAACAAATAAAAATGATTTGTTCTGTTGAAGGATTTGGGGATGTCCATAGGCCCATCCACCTCCTCTTCAAAAGTTCTCACTTCCACTTTGTAGTGATGTTAATTTCTTAGTTTTGATAATTGTACCTTGGTTGGGTAAAATGTTAACATTAGGAGAAGCTGGATATAGGATATATAGGAACTCTATGTACTAGTTTTACAACTCTTCTGTAAGCCCAAACTTATTTCCAAGTAAAAAGTTGAAAGAGAAAAAAAAAAAAAAAACTCCTGTCACTACCAGGCAGACCATTTATAGGATATTGGAAACACTACCATGCCTTGTTGATTTAACCTATTTATAAGAGACCTTCAGAAAGGGGCAACTCCTTTCTGGGTAGCTTATTTTGGTTTTTAATCATTCTCAACCCCAGAAAATTATTTCTTATGACTCTTCGAACACTTCAGGCTCTGGTCTAAACCCACTTTTTCAAGTTTTGTTATCAATTAAGAGAATTAAGTTGCCTTCTACAATACTTCATGATATGTTTAGGGACCACATAATTCTCCCATTAACCTTCTTTCTACAAGTTTATAGCAATACCTTTATCTTTTCTCACAGGTTTTCTTTTTCCACATTTGAATCATTCAAGGGACTCTCCATTTTAAGTTCTTCTTAACCTTCTTAAACTATGGTGTCCTCAGCTTACCAATGGACTTCCAAAAAATAAATAAATAGAAATAAAATTAAAACAGGATCCAGTAAGTGTCAAATATCTAGGGTGAGAAGCAAGTAATATTCAGACATTATATACAATATTCCTATTTGGATATTATTGCCATAACAACCTCACTACATTACCATATTTTGTTTTTTCTTACACATTTTTTCTCACCATTTATGACAGTTGTTAAGCCAAGTGCCCCAGGCATTTGCTCCTAACCAATGAACAGCCAGACTGGGAACTTCAAGTCTTTCAGCAAGTCACAACTGCCAAAAATGCTCTCTCGCCAGGAGACATATTCCCTAAATTATATAAAGTGGAAAATCATTCTGAAATCATTCACCTGATATCATTAAACAATAAGAAAAGTAAATCAGCTAAGTCTATGACCCTGTCTGTTGGACCTCTCCATGCTTTAGTTCCCTGTATGAAAAACAAGGATAAGAGTGTTTACCAACTTCACACGAGTGTTGCAAGAGTTGATTAATGCTTGTACAGCACCATCTAATGAGAGGTTCTGTGGCTGTTAACAGTTATCACAGGTTATGGAATGCCTGGGTCCCTCAAGAGCATTCCCTCGAATCTTGGTACTATGACTATAGGTGACTTGCTGAGACCTGTCACTAGTTTGTGACCCAACCGTACTTTCAGACATGCACACTGAGCGCCAGTAAGGCTATCACCCAAAGCTGAAAAGCAGTTTTTCTAATGCTGCAGGCTCATGCACAAGGCACCAAAATAGCACTAGAAATACTATACCCATATTGCTTTATCCTAGACATCTGACACTTGTAAAGCTCATGCCAAATTTCTTGTCACATATGTGTCTGGAAGCCTTCGTGCTGAGAGGCATTTCTTATCTTCTGACATTTTAGAGAGCTGCACAGAGCTAGACAAGCATAGACCCTCCTTCAAACAGGCATGAGGCAAATGTAAGCATTCTTTTCTGTGACCTCCAACAGCCCTCACTGGACAAGATCCAAGACACCCTTCAGCACATCTACAATCCTTACCATGGCCAAAATGTATGAGTGTGCTTTGTCCAGTGAGTAAGAGCTGATGTGCCCTGGCTCTCCAAGGTCATCTGGAAATGATATGCCCATTAGCTAAATGAGGAAATGTTACTGCAACCATAATATCAAAGGATCCTCAGGGGTCCAGGGGTCCAGATACTATGTCTCTAGTGACATAGTTCATCTCCATTTATTAAAATCAGGCTTCCATTCACTCTAATTATAGTTGTGACTGATTCCCTCAAAAAGAAACTAAAATAGGATTTTTGCACATGATACAATAGTAGATGATTTCTAGTGATTTCCTTCTTTTCTGATCTTATCTATACAACCTGCTTGACAAAGTAGGTGCCATGGCAACCCCATCCCTAGCCACTAAGGAGCAGGGGGTTTTAGTAAGAGAGTCCCCAAAGCAACATGTGTCAGAATAACCTAGTTTTTTATTGTTTTGTTTGTATTTTATTGTAAAGATTTTATTTATTTTAGAGAGAGAGAGAGAGAGTGGGGGGGAGGGCAGGGGAAGAATGAGAATCTCAAGCAGATCCCACGCTGAGCACAGAGCCTAATGCAGGGCCTGACCTCATGACCCTGAGATCATGTCCTGAGCCAAAACCAAGAGTTAGACGCTTAACCGCTTAACCGACTGAGCCACCCAGGTGCCCCTTGTATTTTGTTTTGTTTTATTTTAGAGAGAGAGAGGGAGAGTATGAGGGGGAGGGGCAGAGGTAGAGGAAGAGAGAGAATTCCTAAACAGGCTCCCAAGGCAAAGCCCAAAGCGGGGCTTGATCTCACAACCCTGAGATCATGACCTGAGCCGAAATCAAGAGTCACATGCTTAACCACTTAACCTACTGAGCAACTCAGGTGGCCCAGAATAACCTAGTTTTAAATGCAAATTGCTGGGCCTTATTCTAGACCTTTGACTCAAAACCTCTGGTCAAAACCAAGAAGCTGCATTTTTAACTAATTCCCCAGATGATTTTTTTTTTTGATGTTTTATTTTCCCAGGTAATTTTTATACACACTAAATTTTTTTAAAGCCTGACAGAATTTTCCAGTAAATTAAGACTCACACAAATGTCCAGCTTGTTGGGAGAGTTTCTGGCCACAAGTATATATTTAGTGGTCACTGAGTCATCTACTCTAAACTCACCTACAAGCAACAATGATAGCACTCAAGAGGAAGGAACACATTTCATGATTCCTTCCTTCTTGAGCCTCATTGCTCTTACCCCTCTTTTGGAATAATAAGTACCATATGATGCTTCTGGCATAAGTTGCCTTGCATTGTTTAATTTCTTGTATTAGCTTTTTGTTGCTACTATATCATATTACTACAAACTTTGCACAAATTTATTATTTTACAGTTCTGTAGGTTAGAAGTCCAACATAGGTCTTACTGGGCTAAAATCGAGGTGTCAGTAGGGCAGGTTCCTTTCTGGAGGCTCCAAGGGAGAATCCATTTCCTTACCTTTTCCAGCTTCTAGAAACTGCCCATAATTCTTGGCTCATGGCCCTCTTTCTCCACCTTCAAAGCAAATACCACTGCATCTGACTATTCTTTACACTTCCTTCTGATTCTCTTCTTCTCCTTCTCTCCTTCACTTTGAAGGACCCTTGTGATGACACTGAGGCCATTCAGATAATCCAGGATAATTTCCTATCTCAAGGTTCTTAATATGTGATTAAATCTACAAAGTCCCTTTTGCCAGGTAAGATAACATTTTCACAACTTCCAGAGATTAAGACATGGACATCTTTGGTGAGGGCATATTCTGCGTACCACAATTTTCATCTGTAATAAGAAGGATATCTTCCTTTGGGTTCCCTCCAAAGCAGACTCTAAGACTAAGATTTAAGTACAAGTCCCAGGAAGCCAAGCAAGGAGTGGAGAAGTGAGGCAGTAAGGGAGGAAAGCAAATAAGTGAGTTAATGAGCAGGGTTACCACTACAAGCAATGGACTGAATTCCTCTGAACACCTTCAGAATACTCCCACCAAGGGGCAAAAAACCTGGGGCATTATTTGCCAATTCATGTCATTTATAAGTTAGGAGTCACATTAATTCCCAACAGTTCAGGCAATTTCTGCTCCCCAACTGTGGAAGGACTCCATAGCTAGAGAATGTCCTTAACAAAGACACACAAGAGGCCATAAGTTTGTTCCATCAGAAGGCCCTTCAGAGTGGACCAAGGGGATGACAGCCTCTGAAACAAAGAGCTTTGTTTTTCAGGGAAGTGTGGTATTATGTATCAAAAGTTTAAATGCTCATATTCTTTGACCAAGCAATTCCACCTTCAGAGAATTTATGCTAAGGGCATAATTGGACACATATGTAATGACTGTCTGTAATATTTTAAAAATTGGAAATAATAAATTTCCATTAATAGGGGATTAGTTAAATTATGGTGATACAATTGAACACTCTGCTATAATTAAATATAACGATGTTCATCTACATTTACTGATAAAGAAAACAGTTCCTGACATACTTCTGAGAAAAAAAGCAGGTTACAAATAGTAAGTATATTATAAATCCATTTATGTAAAATTATGTATGTATAATATATGTGTGTGTGTGTATGCATAGCAAGATGGCTGGAAGAATGTTCATCAAAAGTCTAACAGTAGTTATTTCTAGGAAGCAGAATTTTTCATCCTTTATATTTTCTCCTTCATACTTCTGTGTGCTACAAAAAAATTTTACAATAAACAATGTATTATTGGGGCACTTGAGTGGCTCAGTTTGTTAAGCAACTGCCTTCGGCTCAGGTCATGATCCCAGGGTCCCTGCTCGGCAGTGAGTCTGCTTCTCCCTCTCCCTCTGCCAGTCCCCCCAACCTACCCCCCCACCCTGCTCATACACATGGGCGCACGCTCTGTGTGTGTGTGTGTCAAAGTCTTTAAAAAAAAAAATGACGTGTTTCTTAAAAAACCCCAATGCATTATTAACCAATTACAAAAATATATTTTCCATTAAAAAAATTCAAGTTTGTCCTAAAAGATAAGCTTCTTTTCAGGTCTAATATCATAATGTTCGATGTGCTTATATGTACTTTTCCATTTTAAAACTTTATGAGTCTAGGGACCATGCATTACACAGAATACTTAGGGCGTATTTTGAACACAGCAGGTGCTTAATAAATATTTATTCTTTAATTGATTTTCATCAGTACGAAATTCAGTAAAACAACACACTGAATAAACTGGGTCACACTGAAATTTTCACACTGTATGGAGATGACTTCCTAAAATGCTGAGAGGCCTGGTGTGGCCTTATCAGGCAGAGACTGCCGCAGCCGGCAAGGACAGGCCTGCACTGCGTGGACACACCCGATTCATACCAGAGATGCTATCAAGAGTCTCGCTTCATTCAAGTAGAGGTGAAAAGCAATGCAAGTACAGGCTTACAATTCTACAGCATAAACAAGACAAATGGAATCTGTGTCAATCTATGAGAAATTAATTCAACAGTTTAACCCCTGAAACTTTAGGCCTTCCAGAAAAACATCGTACTTCCATTTCTGCATGATGGCTGAGCTGACTGGAGGCACAGAGATGAAAAACAAGGGGAAAAACAAGCCATGCTGTGCCCATAGCGCAATAGGAAGAGGAATATTTAAGTAGAAACCTTCACAGTCTTCTCTCCAGATCCCATGTCCCCCTCTTATGTCTAAAGGGAAAAATTTCTCACCTGTCCAGGTTGTTCTTGAACTCTCCTTTGTTGCTCAGAATCTGAATAATGAGCAGATAGAGATAAAAATAGAAAACAAACAAGTCCCAGTTGATCTCTATATTAAAGAGCTAAGAGAGGTGGTAAGCGGAGAAAGGAGGGAGGGAGACCAGAGAATCGAGTGGAATGGATGCTGGGGAGAATTTGTGAGATTGAGAGGTGTCAGTGAGAGATTCAAAGTTTTGGGGAGCCCCAATTGTACATGAGGAAGGGAATGAGGATGACAGTGAAGCAGAGAGATTTTTTTTATATTAAGAATACCTACCACATACTACAATTGAATAAATGGTAGGCATTAGATGGGTGAATGGTATGGTATGTGAATTGTATCTCAAAGTATTTAAAAAAAAAAAATTCTCCCAGAAAAATTCACACCCCACTTTAGCAGTTTATGGAGGTAGTAAAAAATATTTTAAGAACTCTAGGTACTATACTACTTCTTTGGATTCATTCTTGCACAGAGACTGAGCCACGTGGAACTTCAATTATGTTTGGGTTATGATAGATTAGAGAAAGGATCCTTAAAGATCCTCTAGTCCAAACTCTCATTTCAAAGGTGAGGAAATGAAGCTGAGAAGGCTAAGTAAGTTTTCATGGTTACACAGTAGTAAAGCTGGGAACTATGGAGGTCTGATCTCAGGTCTTTTGAAATCCATCACACCACCCCCACCAACACTCTTCCTGCTATTGTTAACAGAAAGAAACAAGTTGAGGATAAACATGATCAGAATACATGGTTATTATGCCCATGGCTCAGTCCAGTTTTTCTGGCCTTTGGAACAAATCAGTCAGATTGGCATCAATCCAATCAGTTGCACACCATAGACCAGCTAATAGCCAAAGCCATAGAGATTCAGCCTTTCTGGCCCAAGCCTGGAGAATAATCATCCTCACAGTGGCAGAGTTGCCCTTGCCTCTTTTTGAAGAACAACAGGAAATAGCAATAGTTACCATTTACTTGGGCACTTATCCATGCATCAACTTGGGCAGGACTGTCAGACCCCCTTGACACTGGAATTTGGAGAGTGCAACTTTTAAATAAGAATTTAAAAACTACTAAATGTCACTAATGTAAATAACACCCATCTGTGAATCACATCAGAAATTTACAAAGTTAATTATGGGGATTGCATCTCTGATGCTCTCCCAGGATGGCTCTGGCACCTGCTATGTGCTAGGCACTGGTCTAGACATTTTACATATGGCATCTCTTTTAATTCCCATAATAATTCTATTACATGGGTATTAATCACCCCATTTTAATTAAAAAAACCTGACACATGATGTGAGCAGGATCAAAGAAGTAAGAGATAAATTCTAATGTCAATACAATATTCTTAGGGCCCAAGGAGAGCCTTCATGATGTGATTTTAAGGCCGTATCAAAAGAATCCCTTTTTATCCCAAGAAATTAACCCTGGTGCCTGTCATTTCATCATTACTTTCATCCACCTGTAACTGAAATTCCCTTAGTCAACTATGAAATTAAAAATAATCTATCCATTGATCAGAATAGACAATGCTATGCTACAGAATACACTAGAATCTCAGTGACCTGACATAATAAAAGTATTTCTTGCTCATGCAAAGTCTAATGCAGATGTTTTGAGTCCTTTAAAGGAAACAAGGATGAGATAAAGAGAGGATGGAAGATGAATGGTAAAGGATGTTTTAGATTCACAGCATGCAGATCATGGAGGCCTGCAAATGGAGAACATCACTTTCACTTATATTCTGTGGGTCAGAACTCAGTCACATGGCCAACCTAATTGCACAGGCAGCTGGGAAATGTAAGGAGGCAGAGAGATGGGTGAGCACCATAATCCCTGCCAAACTCCTTAAGAGAATTATTGCTTTGGTTCTTTTCTGTCAGCACATTAGTTAATAAGAGTAGCAATAATAGGCCCAAGTAATATGTAAGCAATCTCTTCTTCAGGATAGGACTAGAAAGGAAGAGATAAAAAAGGGACAGTAACAGAGACAAATGTACATACTTGAAATTTTTTTATTTTTGCCTGACTTGAAAGATCAATCTACTAAACTCACTGTGTCTCCAGCTCATTGCTCATGCTTCCAATGGCTTTGAAAGTGAGATGAATTAGACTTTACATTTTCTAAGTATAAATTCTCTCAGAAATATCAGAAATAAAGCTGTTTGTTCATTTTATTAAGAGAAACAACTAGGTACTTTGGGAGATACAACTAAATGAATAATAACATTTTCCTGATAAGCTGGCTCTAACGGATATTAACAAATTCACCATTTTTCCACTTATTCCTGCTGTAAAACTCAACAATAAAACAACAAATTGGCCTGAAAAGGAAACAATAAATCAAATTTAGAGATGTATAAAATTTTTAAATCATATAGTTTGAGGAAGAATTATAATTTATAATTTATTAAAACATTAATAATAACTACTGGTACACGACCCAATTAAGACAGAAACCTGGCTTGAATCTTCTTCTTCACTGAGTCTAATCACCAACTGGATTTAATTTTATCTCTAAAATATCTTTCAAGTTCATCATCTCTTCATTCTTCTATCCCCACTCTTGCCTGGAGTATCATATCACCTCTTAGATGATCTCCCTGCATTCAGTCTTGCCTACCCCTTCAATCCTACCCTAGAGGGGACTAAGCTTGAAACTGCAGGGTGCAAGAGAATCTTTCTGGAAGCTAGTTGAGCATGCTGATTTCCACCCCCACCCTCGCACAGAAAATCTGATTCGGTGGATCTCGAATGCAGTTCAGAGCTCTGAATTTTTAACAAGCACTGCAAAAGATTTTTTTTTTAATTTTTTACTTAAATTAAATTTAGTTAACATATAGTGTATTATTAATTTTGGGGGTAGAATTTAGTGATTCATCAGTTGCATATAACATCAAGTGCCCTCCTTAATGCCCATCACCCAGTTACCCCAATCCTCAACCGCCCCCCCCCCAGCAACCTTCAGTTTGTTTCCTAGAGTTAAGAGCCTCTTATGGTTTGCCTCCCTCTCTGTTTTTATCTCATTTTATTTTTCCTTCCCTTCCTGTATGTTCTTCTGTTTTGTTTCTTAAATTCCACATGAGTAAAGACGATTTTAATGTGTGTGGTCCTAGGAGAAACACTGCTCCACACAATATCTTGGCAAAAATCCCAAGTCTCAACTGCCGATCCTCTGTTTAAATCAATTGAATGGCTGGTCGGTGCCTGCTGAATAAATTCTAAGCCCCTTATCATGGAATATAAAGACTCCATGACCCAGGCCTTAAATATCTTTCCAGACCCATGTTTCACTATTCTTCCTCAAACCTTACACTTCCAAAACACCAGTGCCAAACTGTTTGACTTTCCTGAGCACACTATCTTGTTTCTTGCCTCTACATTAGTCCATGCTGTTCTAGCTACTCAAAATTTCCTTGCACATTGTCTTCCTGGTAAACCAGTATTTACCTTGAAAATTGAGTTCAAGTCACTTCCTTTGTCAATTTCCTCAAATATGCCACCATTGACAGATACTGTCTTCCTCCTCTTTTTTCCTCCCAAATGCTCCTGACCTTTGTACATACTTCTATGACTGCACATCTTTGTTTACATTCCTTTCATTTCCTGTCTGTTCATCATCTCACCTCCTTGCTTCAGCTCTGTGCCTGACATGTAAAAGGCACTAGATAAACATTATTGAATGACAGGTAAATAGAAAAACTGAACTCCTTTGAGGATAGCAAGAAATACATATTTCTCTTTGGACTGTTTCTTTAAGTGAAATATTTTAGTTCAGTTCAATTTGTAGCATTTTCTCTTTCCTACACTATTCAAATTATTTCTACAAACTTTTTGAAAGCCTACTATGCAGGTCATTGTACAATAGTGTTTCTTTTCTTTTTCAATAGTAGTGTTTCTTAAAATCCAATGTTTACGTGCTAAAAACTATGAGATATAGGCTTCCTTTGCCTCTTATTCTCTATCACTCTTTCATTAATTTTCTTATTTAACTAATGGTTTCTGTCCCAGTTAAAAAGACTATTAGCAATTTAAGGACTATCTGTTATCTTTTGAGATGCTTTATACTAGTAATAAGTGTGGTTTCACTTATGTGTGGAGCATAAGAAAAAACATGGAGGACATTAGAAGGAAAGGAAAAGTGAATTAGGGGAAATTGGAGGGGGAAGATGAAGCATCAGACTGTGGACTCTGAGAAACAAACTGAGCGTTTTGGAGGGGAGGGGGGTGGGGGGTTTGGTGAGCCTGGTGGTGGGTATTAAGGAGGGCGCATATTGCATGAAGCACTGGGTGTGGTGCATAATCAATGAATCTTGGAACACTGGAAGAATAAAATAAAATTAAAAAAAAAAAGTGTTTCTCTCTGAAAAAGCTAGAATTTTTTCCCCAATAGTATAGTATCATGGAATGTTAAAGTGATTTCCATACATTTGTGTTTCTACTTAATGGGCTTCTTTGGGGAAGTACAGGATAAAGTAAATAACAGCCTAATACTTAACCCACATCCCTAACCAATCAATAAGTTATATTTGGTTTCCATTTTTTTTCCCCCCTAACTGAATGACCTAAGCATCTAACTCACATCCTGAGGGAGGCTGTTAAGTAAGAATGGACCTCTGTCTTTCTATATTTATCTCTGGATCTTTGTACTTAATTCAAAGCCCTTCTCTAGATTCTGAAAGTAGACTGTGACACTGAAAATGTGTCATAAATATTGTAGCCTTGATCACCCCTAGGTGAACTAAAACACCTCTTTTGTATATTTATTCAAAAGTTCAGGTTAGGATCTTTAGCCTGTACATAATAATGTACTTAAATATTGCTGCTTAATAGAATTCCTTACGTATCTTATTACGTAAATTTGTCTCTCAGAGAAGAAAATGTTACCATAAAATAGTAAAACTCTTAAACTTGCCAAAATACAATCTAAAATAATTTTCTAACAGAAGACACTGCTTCTTTTTAGCAGAAGAGCTACTACAAATAACTCTAATTACAGAAGAGTTATTATTACAAATGTACCCTCTGACATCAAAACAGTATGAATAATTACTTATCCTTTACTTGTTGGCATAGAGTTACTTGGATGTGGTAAAAATATGTCCAGGAACAGTCTTCATTCTAGCCATAAACCTGTAAATTTTCCCTGCAAAGATGAAAACTGTCCACAGCAATTAACAGTAACACTCCAAGTCTTACATACTCAAACAACACAGTGCAGGTGGTCAGAGAGCACTATTATCATTAACTGGAAATCACAAAGAGTACCCGACTCTTGCCCAGGGAACAAGTGTTCTAAATGCAGCAATGGATCAAACTCAAAACTGTTCCAGAAAATACACAATGTAGAGTTACAAATACGCCCCAAGGAGGGCTAAGAATTTATAATAGGGTTTAAAATCACTTGTAGAGGGGCTATACTTATTTTAAAAAACCAAAATAACAAATGTTGATTAGGATATGGAAAAATTGGAACTCTCACACTATTACTGGTGGGAATGTAAAATGGTGACACCTTTTTAGCAGTTCCTCAATAAATCAGACATAGAATTACCATATGACCACAATTTCACTCCTAGGTATATACCCAAAGGAATGAAAAACAAGGACTCAAACAGATACAAGAATGTTTGTAGCAGCACTATTCACATCAAAAAGTCAGAAAAATGCTAATGTTAACCAACAGATAAATGGATAAACAAAATGTACTATACACATACTATGCAATACTATTTAGCCTTATAACTGGAATGAAGTACTGATACATGCTAAAACATTGAAAAACGTAGAAAATATGTTAATTAAAAGAAGCCAGTCACAGAAGGCCACATGGTGTATGAATCCAATTATATGAAATATCAAATTTACAGAAACAGAAAACAGATTAGTGGTACCTAAGGCCTGTGAGAAGGGGAGAATGGGAGTGACTACTTAATGTCTTCTGCTGCTTTTTAGGGTGATGCAAATGTCTGGAGCAAGACAGTAGTGATAGTTGCATGACATTGTGAATATCCTAAGTGCCACTAAACTGCATGTTTAAAAATGGTTAAATGGTGACTTTCACAGTATGTGAATTCAACCAAAATAAAAAAAAATCATTTGGCAACAAAATAATTCTTAATGATGTAATGCAATTCTGAGATATTCCACAATAAAAATACTTTGATTAAATTATGCTTATCAATACAAGCATTTATAAATTGCTTAAATTATCAAATGTTAGTTTTAATGTAATTGTTCCATTTCTAAATAAACTTACGATTACAGTAGAATTTCAAAGAATCTTGAAAATAGATGATGTTTGGTGAATATTTGTTGTAATACATTAGAAACTAGCAATGCTGTAAGAGCCATAAAGGACAAACTCCACAGCTAATATCATACTCAATGGTGAAAAACTGAAAGGTTTTCCTCTAAAATGAGGAGTAAGACAAGGATGTCCATTCTTGACACTTTTATTCAACACAGTACTAGAAATCTCAGTTGTAGCAATCAGACAAGAAAAGAAATAAAAGGCAAATCTGGAAGCATCACAATTCTAAACTTCAAGTTATATTACAAAGTTGTAGTGATCAAAACAGTACAGTACTGGCACAAAAACAGACACACCGATCAACAGAACAGAGCAGAAAATCCAGAAATGAACCCATACCTATATGGTCAATAATCCTCCATAAAGCAGGAAAGAATACCCAATGGGAAAAGACTGTCTCTTCAACAAATGGTGTGGGGAAAACGGGACAGCGACAAGCAAAAGAATAAAACTAGACCACTTTCTTACACCATACATCAAAACAAATTCAAAATGGATGAAAGACCTAAACGTGCTACTTGAAACCATAAAAATCCTAGAAGAGAGTACAGGCAGTAATGTCCCTGACATCAGCTGTAGCAATATTTTTCTAGATATGTCTCCTGAGGCAACAGAAACAAAAGCGAAAATAAACTATTGGGATTTCATCAAAATAAAAAGTTTCCTTGATCCCCAAACCAGACAAAGACCCCACAAAAAGGAGAATCACAGACCAATATCCTTGATGAACATGGACGTAAAAATTCTCACCAAAATACCAGCCAATAGGATCCAACAATACATTAAAAGGATTATTCACCACGACCAAGTGGGATTTATTCCTGGGCTGCAAGGTTGGTTCAACATCCTCAAATCAATCAATGTGATATAATACATTAATAAAAGAACAAGAACCACATAATACTCTCAATAGATACTGAAAAAGCATTTGACAAAGTACAGCATCCTTTCTTGATCAAAACTCTTCACAGTGTAGGCACAGAGGGTACATTCCTCAATATCATCAAAGCCATCTATGAAAAACCCACAGCGAATATCATTCTCAATGGGGAAAAACTGAGAGCTTTTCCCCTATGATCAGGAACACGGCAGGGATGTCC
>CM052899.1:82194950-82225915 GCA_028534135.1 Potos flavus
GGGGCGGGTAGGGATAGGGTGGCTGGGTTATGGACATTGGGGAGGGTATGTGCTGTGGTAAGTGCTGTGAAATGTGTAAGCCTGATGATTCACAGACATGTACCCTGGGGCAAATAATACATTATATGTTAATGAAAGAAAAATAATAAAAATAAAAATAATAATAATGAAAAAAAATCCTGTAGAAACCAGTTGATGATGGCTCAGTACTTAAGACTAGACTTTGAGCAAATGCACGAGACTGGAATTAGTAATAAAGGACTCAGAATCTAGAAGAGATCTCCCTAAGCCATGTAGAGCAATGGGAATAGGATCCTAACCTAAAATGTGTCCTAAGCCACAAAAGTTTTGTTCTCACTGGCTTGTTAGGGATGTCAGAACCTCTGGAAAGCCTCTACAATTTTCTTTTGACAATCTAGGTTGTTGCTCCAACAACTATATTTGACATCTTAACAAAACCTCACTTAAGGAATCCTTTCAGGCATTGTAATATTGAAGTATGTAGTAAAACAGCACCTTGAAATAATAACCTTTATTGCTTTCTAAGTTTTCTGCACTTCTTGGACCCTTATCCTTACAGAGAAGTGTATCAAGAGTGAGAAAGCAGGGTATAAACTTGATGTCCTATTTAATAATAAACTGGAAAGAGAATAGTGAAAGGCAAACGATCCTCTCTCCTCTCCCAGGTTAATCTCTCTCTCTCTCTCTCTCTCTCTCTCTCTCTCTCTCCCCCAGGATCCCTTGGGCTGGGATTGAGAGGAAAATAGTGGTAGGTAGGGGTGACTTTTTGAGTAAGTAAGAAAAATGGACTTAAAGGAACAACATGGTAACTAATACCAGGGAACCGAATGGAGGCTGAGTCAATCCTCATCAACCACCAATACCATTCAAATGTAAACCTGGGCTCCTAAGCCAAGCCGGGGAGCTATAGAGTGAGAGTGTGCCACTGACAAAGGCTTATACATTATCCTTGAAGCATCTACTGGATGGACAGCCACTCAAGCCCAAAGCATGATGAATTCCACGTGAACTGCCTCTTGAGGGACATCCCAAAAACTGAGAAGTTCATGACACTCAGAGGAGCAGTAGATCATGAAAGCGGAGGCCTCAGCACCATGTGAACTTGAATGGGACTAGACAGTAGTAAACTCTACCCCAATCACAGACATTTGGTCTGAATGGCTCCTATTTGACTACAGAGCTACCCAAGCAGACACTCTAAGGAATCCAGTCTTTCTTTTTAAGATTTTATTTATTTATTTGAGAGAGAGGGAGAGAGACCTGAGCCAAAGGCAAACGGTTAACTGACTGAGCCACCCAGGCACCCCTAAGGAATACAGTCTTAATAAGATTTATTTTTGTCTATATATTTTAAAAGTTCATGCCATGTGGAGGAAGATACGCATTCTCTGAGTTTCCACTTCCTGATGTGAAATATAACAAGGGGTATACATACAAGTTTCCCTAAGAAACAAGCTCTGAAATTGAAAGTCTCAGTCTCTAATTTGAAAGAAGGGTTCATTAACAACAGAGCTCCCACTGAAACTCCATGAATGTCCAGATGAGACAGTTACTAACTCTACACAGTAATTTAAGCATTAGAAACAATAACAACAAAAAAGTACCCTTTGGACACTTGGCCCCTCTATGCTATTCTCATAATAAAATGCCTTTTATAAGGGAGTCAACACCATCACATTTATAAGCATAAGTTAAAAGTTCTACTCAGGGTACCTGAGTGGCTCAGTCGGTTGAGCGTCTGTCTTCAGCTTAGGTCATGATCTCAGGGTCTTGGGATCAAGTTCTGCATCGGGCTCCCTGCTCAGCAGGGAGTCTGCTTCTCCTTCTGCCCCTCCCCCCACTTGTGCTTGCTCTCCCTCGCTCTCTCTCTCTCTTTAATAAGTACATAGGAATCTGAGGTTAACACTCCTACACATATTTATTTAGGAATTTTCTGAAAGACAAAAAATGATGTAGTAGCCTTTTAAAAACAGAACAGGCAATGATCTGATAATAAATCTGTTGAATCAGCATAGAGCGAGCGCTCAGGCCTTCTCTAACAGTAAGTAAGAGATGTCACCTAACAAGATACCTGCTTATTCTTTAATGTTTATGATAGGACTCTGTGTCCATGTGGCATTAGGTAAGAAAGATGGTTCCCAGGTATGGACTAAAGTTGAAAAGACCAACCACAGACACAAAGTGCTAAGTGAAATACGGTGGCTCAGGGGAAAATACAGTGGGATTGTAAATATGTGGGTTATAGATGCTAGCTAAGGGCAGACAGGGTGATTTGTGTTTCAGGCAGCTTCTAATAAATTTCTGGGTACCTTTCACAACCTTACCAAACTAGCTGTTCCAAACACAACAGCTGTGTTGTCTGACTTAAACAGACTAGGTTATTAAGTCTTAACAAAATGAAGAGGAGTTGCTGCTATGTAACAAGCTATGGAACACAGTCAAATGTTGGTAAGGGCTTAAAGCAAGGGCTGCAACACAGGGTAACTATTCAGAAGGAAGCTGAACAGATGCCATGGTGAAGAATAAATGATATTTTCATCAACGCATTTAAGGTCAGAAAAAGAATGACAGATATTAGGGCTTGAAAGAATCTTGGAGGATTACCTAACACAAGACTCCTTTTTTAACATATGAAGAAGATGAGACAGAGGAAAGTTGTTACTTGCCCAATGGCACATTAGTTTTCCACGTTTCCTATTCAGACTCTTTGAACCATATTATTTTGGCCTCCTCTTTCTTGAGGACAGGGACTTTAGACTTTTAGACCATCTTGCATTCCACAATCCTTGTTTAATCAGGGATTTCATGGGTATAAACTCTGGCCCCTTAGGCTTCCTCCATTCAAGTCAACCCTTTCCTTCTAGTTCCCATATACATGCAAAACAAGCAAATACTAATACAACATGTCTCTCCTCATGACTTTATGGAGGAAGTAAATAGATAGCCAGGTCTATCAGCAAATTATTTTGTTGCTCCAAAGATAAAGGAAGAGTCATAAGCATCACCCCTTAGAGAGGCTTAAAATTCACCCCTAGAGAAAGATGAAGGGCTAACATGATACACATGTTACAAAACAAATCTGTCAAATGAGGTCTGCTGGTGGGAGAAAAAGCCCACACCATATGTTGGTAAATATTTGCACTAAATTCCAGGTAGGTGATTCACAAATATCAAGTGAGGAATTAATTTGAGAAAGTCACATGGATAATTTCATCTCATTTTTGGTGATAAAAATTCCCTTCATTCTTTCAGCAAATATTTACTGAGCACCTACTCTGTACCCAGAACTGATTTAGACATTGTAGATCCAGTGGTAGAAAAGCCAAAGTCTCTGCTCTTAGCCACTCAAACACAAACAGTCCTGACAATTTCTTTTCCAACCCGTCTATTATCCAGCATCCTATGTCCTTTCTAGTGTCTTTTTAATCTCTTTTTCCCCTTTATATTTGCTTTCAGAACTAGCACATTAGTCCAGGCTTTCATTGTCTCAGGCCTAAACCAATTTTCAAACTCCCAATCTTCTTTCAATCTAAAACGTATGCCATGACCAGATAATAGTTTTAAAAATCCTGATTTATTCTGGTTAGCTCAATTCTCAAAAGCTTTAGATGGCTCCACATTGCCTACCTCAAACTCCTGACTGCCAAGTCCCAGCCTCTGAGTCCTGGCTCCACTTCTCTGCCCAAACTTAATCAAGAAGAATATGAAGCAATTTTAAACTGTATTAATGTTTCATTTCATTTTGTTTTACCATATATTCTATAAGTTTACACAAAGAAAGAAAAGATTTGTAAGAGGAGCAGTTATTTTCATTTATATGGGTTAAGTTCCTGGAAAAAATTATTTTAAATCAACGTAAAGTAAATAAACTTTTTTTCCCCATAGAAACAATGTTATTATAAATATTGTCACTCTTGATTAGCTAATGCCCAACATTTTTATTGCAGGTCAAGACAGTGGAAAAAGTGTTGTAAGTTAAAACAATGTCAGTAGGATTTTCTTTTCTGTGGAAATAGCTATAAGCATCCCTTTGTGGAACCGATAATTACGATCTATTATCAACCATAAGCCATCTCCCTGTACACTGTAAAATATAAATATTTCTAAAGTGTATGTAAGCAATCAAGGTAATACAATCATAAGTATGCATTTAATATATGTTATCAAAACTTATTACATAACTTTCTTTGTTTAATTGATAACTTCCACTTTATTTTTATAGCAGTAATGCAGAAGGTGAGAGACATTTTCACCAAGGACATAGAATTTAGGTTTACTTGGGTCAATTCTGGCAGCGTCTTTGAGAAAGAGAGACCTAGGGCTACTTGTAACATTTTTCAGTGATATTGATACAGACATATCAAATAGTTGGTATCCTTTTTTTCTCTCAAGAAAAAGATCTTATAGTAAACTTAAAAGCTTAAGCACTAGAGATTAAATTAAATGTCTTTGTGTGTTTGAAAACTTTCTTGAATGGCAATATTATTAGCATATATATATATATATATAATATATATATTATATATATATATAATAACTAAAAGTGAGCTTCTCAATTAAATTTTCATCTTTTAATCTCTCGCCACTTCTTATTTCATAGTGTTAAAAAGACCTAAAATGTGGTAGGCAAAGCTAAGCCCAGAGAACTCAGCACTAGTTTGATTGGGACCTAGTAAAGCAAGTCTTTCTACCTCAGTCACAACTGAGCTGTTGGCTACCAGTTAAGGAAGGCAGCCAGCCTTCAAGATATAATCAGTCATTTATGTGAATCTTTATAGATAGATTATGTCACCAGGTTAGTGGCTAATATTTTTTGACAAACATATGAAACTGTTAAATACAAATGTTTTTGCTCCACAGTGTATCAAAAGCTTTTAAAATGTGTATGTCTATTGACCAGTAATAGACTTAGCAATTTTAACTTGTAATAATTTTTCCTAAGGAAGTAATCATTAAGTATGCAAATATATATTTATAAAAATGTTCATCATTACTTTGTTTTAACAATGAAAAAGGAAATAAGTGCCCATTAATAAAGAAATAATTATTAAATAAACATGCAACCAGGCAATGCAAAACTGTCTTAGACTGGATTCTTGCCAGAAAGAAGCGGCCAAGGACTTGCACTCGGGTAGTTTATTTTGAGAGGTGAATGCAAGGAATAGTAGTGCAGCACCAAGACGAATTGCACAAGGAAGAAGGAAAATCCAATTAAAGGTGTATCATTAAACCAGAAACTATGGGAAACTGGAGTTTGATCTGACTGGAGACCTCTAGGGAGCCACACAGAATGTGTCACTCAGAATTATCAGCCTACACAACTGAGTTGGGGAACATTTGTCCAATGGCTCTCATCTCCCACTGGTAAAGGTTTTCCCATGAGGATTTACATCCTCATACTGCCAAGTCTGCCCATGCTCAAGTGCTAAACAGGCCCCCACAGGCTTCCCACATGGAATGTGAGAAGCCCCAGGCAGAAACAGAAATATATGGTGCAGCTAAAGCAGTACCTGTAAGGTAACACTTGTGCAATGGCTGGAGTAAAACTGGAGTGGAGAGGACGTAAGGTATGAGAGCTAGAGGTATCTAACACAAATATGTGCCAGAAAAGTGATGATATGGTTCTATTACCTATTGACATGAAAGATATTTGTTATTGATAAGGGAATAACAGAGTTATTCTAGCAAGTTACAAAATGCTACATATAGTATGATCCCATTTATTTGGGATTTATTTGCTAGCTTTAGTTTCTACCAAAGAGTCCCTCAAGGTAGCTTTTAAAGGGAAAGGGTGCTTTTAGTGGAAGAATCAATTAAGCAATAAGGAAAATGGGGATCTCAGAGGAACCATAGTACAGACAGCCCTCAGCCCTTAGGAGAACGGGAAGCCACTGAACTTGGGTACAGCTTGGATACCGAGTAATCTCTCTACTTCACTTGCTCTCTCACTCATGACCTAGTTCTGCTCTCTCTCTGTCTTGACTGACTCCCACACCCTATTCTTTGTACATTTGAATCTCTGCTTCTTCATCTAAGACATGGTTTCTGCTTCTTCACAGATATATCCCTTTATGTCCCTCTACAATTGTACTGGTTGTTTCTAGCTGGTATCCACTCTGATTGGTAGATGAATATGCCATATCATCTGTTAAATATTTTCAATATCAACTCTGCATACACACATGCACACAAACACATGTACATATACAGGCGCACACACACATATGCATTATGCAATTTTGGAGGCGGGGAAGAGACATAGAAAAAAACAGAGAAGAAATCATCAGAGAGAAAATAACTGAACCGGAGCCAGTGGAGGAAACTATAACTGTCATTGCACACACAAACATACAGTTTATATATACAGTAGCAATACACACGCAGAGGAATTTCCTTCAGCCCAGTGCCAGAAATAACTCTTTCTCCTTTCAGTCTATACATAGGACGTGGTTAGTAAAAGGAAGGGAGAATTTGAAGAAATTTGTTCTCTCCATCTCCAAAGAATGTGTTTGTTTCCCTGGAGAAAGGCAGGGAGAAAATGGCTCATTAGTGTATCTTTCTATAATATATCAAGGCAGTCAGGTACTCATATGCTTATAACTAAATACATGAGAACTAGGACATAAAACTGTCATAGCAGCATCAACTTTAAGAATTAGATGGTGTCCCTGGGGTGCCTAGTGGCTCAGTCAGTTGAGCGTCCAACTCTTTGATTTTGGCTCAGGTCATGATCTCAGGGTTGAGATCAAGCCCCATGCCCAGCTCTGCATTCAGCTGGGAGTCAGTATGGGATTCTCTCTCTCCCTCTGTTCCTTCCCACACCCCTCCTCAAAATAAATAAATAAAATCTTTAAAAAAAAAAAATTAGATGGTGTCCTAGGTTTCCCATAATAAATCTGACGAAGACCTTTCTTATTCATCTCTGCAAGTCCCAGCACACAGTAAACATCCAATATTAATAAATACTCTATTAAAATTTCAAGTACTTTAATTGAATATTACTTATAGCTGATAGCTATTGTTTTGGCTCCTGTATTCATCACGAATCTCCTTAAAGGAACTCCAGGCCTACCCATCTTCAGGCCATATGGCTTGAATGGCTTGACCCCACTATTAAATTAGGTATGAGCCATGACTGGATTAAATTAATCAGCAGATTCAATCCTTCTTCCAACCATGAGAGGAGAGTCTGTCTAAGAATGAGGGCTACATGTGGAAGAGAGAGAAGATGAGGTCAGACCCAGTCCTGGAGATGTTTCTAGAGCACCTGTGTCAAGCAACAGTTAAGCCAGCCTCCCCACTGGACTTACCAGTTATAAAAGTCATTAAATTCCTCTTTTGATTCAATCCAACTAGATTGAGCTTTCTTTATTTTTGCCTAAAAGAAACTTAATTGATACACTGCCTCTAACATACAGATGCTGATTTGTTTCAATGATTTCTTCCAAGAATATATATATATATATATGTATACATATATATATATATAACAGATCCAGTGAGAAATAAGCCTTGCCAATGAAGTATTCTATAAGGGGGTTTTTACCTGTTCTGAACACTCTGGACCCCTAAATCTTGAGCTTAGTTAATTAAATTGGATCCTTACAGTATAGATATTTATAAAAAAAATTACATAACTTTAATTTAAGAACTTTATAAAGATAGACTTATTAAGAACAATAGCCAACCTCTTGGAATGAGAACTATAAACAAAAATGAGAACTATTAAAAAGTTAACTAAATTTGACTACCAAAACAGTCTCTTGTTGTCCAGATTTCCCTTTTCTTTTCATTTGTCCAGGCCAATCCTCTGCCTTTTTCATATTAAGTGTGGGGCAGCACATTACTTAGTATTCGTATCCATCACAGTTACTTGCAGTCTCTATCTATTGTGGCTCCAAATTCACTTTAAAATACCAAGTCCTTATTAATAACACTCCCAAAGAGGTCTCACCAGGCCTTCCTAGTACTTCAGACAATTTTTAGCTCTATGGTTCTTCCCAATTTAAAAACAAAATGAATTTCACAAACAGAATTGAAATGTCAAATTTTACTACCATCTGGATTTAAAAACTGCAAGAAAAACTAGGTTTGGGTTGTTTTATTTTTGTAGCCAAAGTGAATGTATTACAGTACATTTGTTTTCAGACCATTTACCTCTCTACCTTGCATTTCACTCCAGGGGATTAAGGTATTCAAATGAAAAAGCGGAGACCATCCAGAAAATTCTAAGAGAGAGCCTATAAACGTCAGTAGTTTCACTCGATATAATGGAAGAAAAATCTTTCAACTCCTCTTCATCATCATCATGAGAATAAACCCGATCTGCTCACTGCACTGAATTTAGAACAGTGAATGTGAGTTAACAACTTGGCTCTGCTCCTCTGGGGGCTTACAATCTGATATATGTACAGACATAAAGGATATACGGGCAACTTAACAAAGGCTTTATAGTCTGTCCATTTAAAGCACACTGCAGCTCCAATGCTTCCAGGGTAGGAGAAAGAATGGCAGCAACTAAGATACATAAGGATACATCTGACAACAGAGAGGCACAATGAGGGTGATGAGTTTAAGTCTCCCCTGGCATGGGCAGCAAAGATGTCACCTCAGGGAAAAGCCCAGGACACACACTAAAGATAACTGAGTAATTTCTTACAGTGGAAAAGTCCCTACAGAGTGCATCAGTTGATTGTCTCAAGAACTCCAATGAGAAGCAGGTCAAGAACTATCTACCAAAATTTGGAGACATGGAAACTAAGACCCTGAGAGATTATGACTTGGTTTAGGGAACTTGTAAGGATCAAGGCCAGAACCTACACCATAAAATGATACGCTGACTTTTGTCCCTGAATGGAAACCTGACTCCAAATGACTTGGTTTTTCCTCCACTATAGCACTCGTCATATGCTCGTTCATTCAGTCCCAACGAATGATCCTGCTATGCTCCAGGCACTGTGATAGATGCTGGGAATCCAGCAGTGAACAAGACAGACAAAATCCCTATCCCTACTGAGCTTACATCTAGCAGAGAATATATTTTTACTTGAAACTTTTATTGAGGTAAAATATACAAAACATAAAACTAACCTTTTTACCTATCTTTAGGCATATAGTTAAGTTCCCCTAATGTTTAATTATATTCACATTTTTGTGCACCCATTACCACCATTCATTTCCAGAATTTTTTTCATCTTTCCAAACTGAAACTCTGCACCATTAAATAATATTTCCCCATTCCTTCTCCCACCAGGGCCTGGCAACCACCATTTTTTTTCTATTGCTGATAATTTGACTACTCTAGGTACTTCATTTAAATAGAATCATACAATATTTATTCTTTTGTGTATGCCTTATTTCACTTATTTCACTTAGTCTTCAAGGTTTATCCATATTGTAACATGTGTCAGAATTTCCTTTCTTTTTAAGGCTGAATAATATTCCATTGTATATATATGCCACATTTTGTTTATCCATTCATCTATCAATGGACATTTGGGTTGTTTGTACCTTTTGGCTATTGCAAATAATGCTGCCATGAACAGTGGTATAACAAGATATGTTTGAGTTGCTGCTTTCAATTCTTTTCAGTATATATCCAGAAGTAGAATTGTTGTATTAGATGGTAAATCTATTTTTGTTTTTGAGAAATGACTATATTGTTTTTCACAGAAGCCACACACTTTTATATTCCCAACAGTATTGCTCAAGAGTTCCAATTTCCTACATCTTCACCAATACTTCTTATTTTCTGGGTTTTTTTTAAATCAGAGTTATCCTAGTGGTATGAAGTAGTAACTCATTATGGTTTTGATTTGCATTTCTGCAATGGTTAGTGACGTTGAGCATTTTTTCTTTTTTTTTTTTTTAAAGATTTTTATTTATTTATTTGAGAGAGACAGAGATAGTGAGACAGAGCATGAGCACAGAGGAGAAGGAGAAGCTGGCTCTCTACTGAGCAGGGAGCCTGATGTGGGGTTCGATCCCAGGACCCTGGGACCATGACCTGAGCCAAAGGCAGATGCTTAACCGACTAAGCCACCCAGGCGCCCCTATTGAGCATTTTTTCATGTGCTTATTGGCCATCTGTATATCTTCTTTGGAGAAAAGTCTATTCAAGTCCTTTGCCCATTTTCAAATTGGGTTGTTTCTTTTGTTATTATTGAGTTGTAGGAGTTCCTCATATATTCTGGATATTAATCCTTTATCAGATTTATGATTTTCAAATATTTTCTCCCATTCTATGAGTTGTCTTTTCACTCTGTTCATAGTGCCCTTCGATGTGAACACAGACTTAAATAATTACAAGTGTTGGGGATACTTTTAAAGTAAAGATATGGGGATAAATAATAAGAAACCTCCCCTAGACTTAGAAGTTGAAGGTCTTCCTCCCTCATTCACTCACTCAACGTTCATTGATCTAGGCACTGGGGATACAACACTGAATAAAATAGACAAATTCTGGGCTCCTGGGTGGCTCAGTCAGTTAAGCATCTGCCTTCGGCTCAGGTCATGATCCCAGGGTCCTGGGATCAAGTCTCACATTGGGCTCCCTGCTCAGTGGGGAGTCTGCTTCTCCCTCTGCCCCCACTCTCCTCCCCACTCGTGCTTGAACTCTCTCTCAAAAATAAAAATAAATTAAATCTTTTATAAAAATAGACAAATTCTTGGGTCCCAAGAAGCTTCCATTCTAATGACATCTATGAAGCACATCTTAGCTGAAAGATGAAAAATAAAGAACAGTTTATTGGAAGTAAGTAGGAGGAAGATAAAGGAGAAGAAATGAGAGAACGGAAGGAGCTCTTCGGGAGCAAGAAACAACCTCTCTGAGAGCCCAGACAAGAGTAAGAAGGTGATATGTTTAGAGAACAGAATGAAGTCTACCAAGACTTGAACAGAGAGAGCAGCAAAAAGATAAACCTGAACGAGTAAGCAGAACCCAGATTACAGAGAGCCATATACTGTGGTAGGACTATGGTTATTATCCTAAAGCAATTAAAAGCCATTAAGGGTTTTAACCAGAAGAGTGACATAAACAGATTTAATATTTATGAAAGATTACCTGACTCCAGAGAAGAAAATGGATAGAAAGGAGGGCAGGCCTAGAGTGAGTGACCAACTAAAAGGATAATGCAATAGTGGAGTTTGGATTAGAAGAAGAAAAAGCTGTATTAACAAGAACACTAAAAAGAACTGACAAAAAACTAACTCTAATTAGCTTAATTAAAGGGAGAAACTTATCTGCTCATAAAACAGGAAGGTCCAAGGAGTAGCTTTAGGTGCCGCTTGATCCAGGGATCACATCAAGTCAACAGGTCCCTCCATTTACCACACAAATCTATATTGGAAATATGTCACTTATAGCTGCCCAAAATCATTCTTATAATTTAGAGTTTTCCACATTGTGAATCCTGCCTCCCAAAAGTAGAATGTAAAAAATTACATTTATCAGGGACTCAGGGAAGATGGCAGAGTGGGAAGATCTTAAGCTTACCTCTTCCAAGGACACACCAAGATAACAGCTACATCTACACAACTAACTCTGAAAATAACCTGAAGACTGGTAAAACAGATCTTCCACAGTTAATCGTAGAGAGGAGGTCACATCAAAAAGGGTAGGAAGGGCAAAGACAGGGTTCTGAACTAAACCTCTGGCAAGAATAGCCACAAACAGGAGGGACACCACAAACATGGAGAAGCAATTGGATCAGACCCTATTCCAGGCACCCTGGCCCCTGGGGACATATTGGAAAGATAAGGCCAGTGGTGTTTAACTTCAGGAACTTTTAAATTCAGTGGGCTTAACACCAGGAGAGCCAAAGGGCAATAGGAAACTGAGCTGCTGCCCTTAAAGAGCCAGAATAAAAAATAACTCAGCCCAAGACATAGTACAGAAGAAGCAGTTTGAGAAGTGCTTGATATATAAGTAAAGGAGATTTAGTGGCTAATCTTAGAGCATGTGCTGGAGGGGCAGGGATCTGCAGGAGATTTCTCTAGGAACAAAGTGCTGGTGGACATAATTTCTCTTCCCCCCCATCCCCAGCCCAGATAGCCAACACTTGCAGTATACAACACTAACACCCTCCATCTACCTGGCTAGCACGAGGTGCCCAACCCTCACGTTCCCCTGAAGACCCACCCCATCCAACCCACCCACCTCTGAAATATCCCGCCAAAGAAGCTCCTGCCCCAACACACCCTGCAAGCAGACCCAGTAGGGACCAGCCCACTCCAAAGTGACTCCAGTCCTGCAGAAGGGGGAGATAACCCCACACACCAGCATGCCCACAGTTCCAGCAGTCTGGCCTCTTAGCTGGCTATGCAGGGAGCAAGCCCTGTGGTTCAGTGTGCCTGCAACTGTGGTGGAGAGGCTAAATGCAGACACCAAGGCTGACTGCCAGACCAGCATACCAATGAAATCTTCTCAGTTAGCCACTGCACAGAAAGCAAGCCCTGCTCTCCATGTGCCTGCAGTGGTGAGAGGCTTACTACAGACATATAGGCTGGCTACTGGCTCCATCCACTAATGAGCCTATGGCAGCTGTAGACGGTCATCTCAAAAATGTATGGACCAAACCCTACCCATGCACGCATAATAGGCAAAGTAGGTCAATGTAGCCAGCTTAGTGGAAGGCAACTGCTGCTTAGCCACAACAGTAGGATGCATACAGCCCAAAAGGGACATCCCTGACGCTCCCAATTCTGGAGACTGGGAGGGATTGCACTACAAGGAACCACAGAACCTCTTTTACACAAGGCCACTACTTTCAAGACCAGGAGATATAGCTGATTTACCTAACACAGAGAAACAAACACAGAGGTAGATAAGACAAGGAGACACAGGAATATGTCCCAAATGAAACAACAAGACAAAATCACAGTAAAAGAGCTAAATGAAATGGAAATGAGCAGTATGTCTGATAAAGAATTCAAAGTAATGGTCATAAAAGTACTCACTGGACTTCAGAAAACAGTGGATGAACTGAGTAGGAATTTCGACGAAAAGAGAAAATATAAAAAAGAACCAGAGGGGAAGGAATTCAATAACTGAAATAAAATACATACTATAGGGGATCAATAGAGATTAGAGGATGCAGAAGAATGCATTAGTGATCTATACCCTGGAAGACAGGGTAATAGAAAGCAACCAAGCTGAGTAGCAATAATAATAATAATAATAATAATAATAAATGAGAAGAGGTTAAGGGAACTCAGAAACATTGTCAAGTGTAATAACATCTGCATTATAGGGATTCCAGAATGAGAAGAGAGAGAAGGAGCAGAAATTTTATTTAAAGAAATAATAGCTGAAAATTTTCCTAATCGGGAGAAGGAAACAGACATCCAAGTCCAGGAGGCACAGAGAGCCCCAAACAAGATAAGCCCAAGAGGTCCACACCAAGACATAAAATAATTAAAATGGAAAAATGTAGAGGTGCTTGGGTGGTTAAGTTGGTTAAGTATCTGATTCTTGATTTCAAATCAAGTCATGATCTCAGGTCATGGGATCAAGCCCTGGGTCAGGCTCCATGCTTAGCAGCAAGTCTGCTGAAGATTCTCTCCCTCTCCTTCTGCCTCTCCCCCTGCTTACATGCACACACTTTCCCTTTCTTTCTCTCTCTCTCAAATAAATAAATAAATATTTTTTAAAAAATAGAAAAATGTAGCAATAAAGAGTGAATTTTAAAAGCAGCAAAAGAAAACGGTTTCAAATGAGGGAAACCCCACAAGGCTATCAGCTGATTTTTCAGCAGAAACTTTGAAGGCCAGAAGAGAGTGGTATGATATATCCAAAGTGCTGAAGGGAAAAAACCTACAACCAAGAATACTGAGAAAGGTTATCATTCAGAATAGAAGGAAAGAGAGTTTCCCAGACAAAGGTTAAAGGAGTTCATCACCACTAAACCAGTCTTATAAGAAAGGTTAAAGGGAATTCCTTAAGTGGAAAGAAAAAGTCCATAACCACAAAGTAAGAAAGTTATGAAAGGAAAAAAATTTCACAAGTAAAAGCAAACATATGGTAAAGGTAGTAGATTAATCACTTATAAAGCCAGTATGAAAGTAAAAACACAAAAGTAGTAAAATTAATTATTTCTACAAAAATTACTCAAGAGATACACAAAACAAAAAGATGTAATATGTGACATCGTATACATAAAACATGGAAGAAGTAAAAATTTAGTGCTGTTCTAACAGCATTCTAATGTGTTCAAACTTAAGCAACCATCACCTTAATAGAGGCTGATATACACATAACATATATGTATACACATAAGATGTTAAATATGAACCCAGTGGTAACCACAAATCAAAAACCTATAATAGATACATCAAAAACTACAGAGAAATTTAATAAGTACAACACTAAGAAAAGCCATCAAACCACAAGGGAAGAGAGCAAGAGAAAAAGAAAGCAACGGAGGAGAACTAAAAAACAACCAGAAAACAATTAACAAAATGGCAATAAAAACATACTTATCAATATTTACTTTAAATGTAAATAGACTAAATGCTCCAATCAAAAGACAGAGGGTGACTGAATGGATAAAAATACAAGATCCATGTATATGCTGACTACAAGAGACTTACCTCAGATGTAAAGACACAAGACAGACTGAAAATAAAGGAATGGAAAAACATACTATGGAAATGGAAGTCAGAAAAAAGCTGGAGGTAACAATACTTATATCAAACAAAATATTTAAAACAAAGACTGTAGCAAGAGACAAAAAAAGGGCACTGTACAATGATAAAGGGATCAATCCAACAAGAGGATATAATAACTGTCAATATCTGTGCACCCAAAATAAGAGCACCTAAATACATAAAGCAAATATTAACTGACACAAAGGGACAAAACGACAGTAATATGTTAATAGTAGGGGACTTTAACACCTCATTTACATCAATGGAGACATCATTCAGACAGAAAATCAATAAAGAAACAGCGGCTTTGAACAATACATTAGACCAGATGGACTTAACATATATACCAAACATTCCATACCAAAACAGCAGAATACACATCCTTTCCAAGTTCAAATAAAACATTCTTCAGGATGGATCAACGTTAGGTGACAAAACAAATCTCAATAAACTTAAGAAGATTTAATCATATCAAGCATATTTTCTAACCACAACAGTATGAAACTAGATATCTAATACGAGAAAAAAATCTAGAAAGAATACAAATATGTAGAGGCTAAACAACATGCTACTAAACAAAATGGATCAATCAACAAATCAAAGAGGAAATAAAAAATACATGGAGACAAATGAAAATGAAAACACAAAGGATGGGTATTAGGGAGGGCACGTGTTGTGATGAGCACTGGGTGTTAATATGCAACTAATGAATCGTTGAACACTACATCAAAAACTAATGATGTGGGGCGCCTGGGTGGCTAAGTTGTTAGGCGTCTGCTTCGACTCAGGTCATGATCCCGGGGTCCTGGGATTGAGCCCCTCATCAGTCTCCCTGCTCAGTGGGAAGCCTGCTTCTCCCTCTCCCACTCTCCCTGCTTGTGTTCTCTCTCTCACTGTGTCACTCTTCATCAAATAAAAAATAAAATCTTAAAAAAAAAAACTAATGATGTGCTACATGTTGGCTAACTGAACAAAATAATTAAAAAAAAAAAAAAGAAAACACAATGGTTCAAAATATCTGGGACACAGCAGGAGTTCCAAGGGGAAATTTATAGTGCTACAGGCCTATCTCAACAAACAAGAAAAATCTCATATAAACTTATACCTAAAGGAACTTGAAAAATAAGAACAAAGCCCAACGTTAGTTGAAGGAAGGAAATAATAAAGATTAGAGCAGAAATAAATGAAATAGAGACTAAAAGAACAAAAGAACAGATCGATGAAATCAGAAGCTGGTTCTTTGAAAAGATAAACAAAACTGATCCAACTACAGCCAGACTCATTAAGAAAAAATGAGAGAGGGGCGCCTGGGTGGCTCAGTGGGTTAAAGCCTCTGCCTTCGGCTCAGGTCGTGATCCCGGGGTCCTGGGATCGAGCCCCGCATCGGGCTCTCTGCTCAGCAGGGAGTCTGCTTCCCCCTCTCTCTCTGCCTGCCTCTCTGCCTACTTGTGATCTCTCTCTCTGTTAAATAAATAAATAAAATCTTTAAAAAAAAAAGAAAAAGAAAAAAAAAAGAAAAAATGAGAGAGAACTCAAATAAAATCATAAATGAAGAAGGGGGAATAACAACACCACAGAATAAAAATAAAAAGTGTAAGAGAACATTATGAAAAATTACATGCCAACAAATTGGACAACCTAGAAGAAATGGATAAATTCCTAGGGACATACAAATCTCCCAAAACTGAGTCAGAAAGAAATAGAAAATTTGAACAGAGATTACTAGTAATGAAATTAAATTGCTAATCAAAAAATTCCCAACAAATAAAAGTCTAGGACCAGATGAATTCTACCAAACATTTAAAGGAGTTAATGCCTGTTATTATCAAACTGTTCCAAAAAAATAGAAAAGGAAGCAAAACTTCCAAACTCATACTATGAGGCCAGCATACCTTGATACCAAAACCAGACAAAGACATTACCAAAAAAGCATGAACATATATGCAAAAATTTTCAACAAAATATTAGCTAAATATTAGCAAACCAAAATCAATAATACATTTAAAAAATTATTCACCATAATCAATTAGCAAATCAAATTCAACCATACATTAAAAAAACCATTCCCCATAATCAGGGATTCAAGAGTGGTTCAATATTCACAAATCAATCAATGTGATATATCGCATTTATAAGAGAAGGTGTTAAAACTATATGATCATCTCATAGATGCAGAAAAATTTGACAAAATACAGCATCTGTTCATGGTAAAACTCTTAACAGAGTGGGTTTAGAAGGAACATATCTCAACATAATAAAAGCCATATATAACAAACTCAGAGCTAACAGCATACTTGATGGTGAAAAACTGAAAGCTTTTCCTCTAGGATAAGGAACAAAACAATAATGTCTACTCTCACATTTATTCAACATAATACTGGAAGTCTTAACTATAGCAATCAGATAAGAAAAAGAAATAAAAGGCATCCCAATAGGTAAGGAAGAAGTAAAACTGTCACTATTTGCAGATGACATGATGCTATATATAGAAAACCCTAAACTCCACCAAAAAACAAAAACAAAACAAAACAAAAAAACCCTGTTAGAACTGCTAAATGAATTCGGTAAAGTTGCAGTATACAAAATTAACATACAGAAATCTGCTGCATTTCTATACACTGATAAAGAAGTAGCAGAAAGAGAAATTAAGAAAACAATCCCATTTACAATGCACTATAAAGAATAAAATAACCAGGAATACATGTAACCAAGGTGAAAGACCTATACTCTGAAAACTACAGGACACTGTTGAAAAAAACTGAAGATGAGGGGTGCCTGAGCAGAGTTTTGAATCCCAGCTGCCAACCAGAGATAAAACATAGAACTATGGTGTTCAGTGTACCAATAGCCCAGGCACAGAAAGGTTGAGGGCAGGGATCTGACAAAAGCCTGGGACACAGGAGGGTAGATTGTTCACTTTTCTGTGAAGTCCTCCCGAACAGCAGAAGCCACAATTCCACTACCCAGGGACAAGAGGGTGGTGTGACACCATCTTCCACGACAACCTCCCCACCCCCTTGGCCGCCCATCAGCACAGCCAGACTTCAGAGAGAAACACAACACCTCCAGTGGGTGCTGAAGTTGCTGGCATTTTTACTAGGACAGATCTGTAAGCCAGTGCATGTACCAAATCTACTAATCATAAAGTGCTCCAAAGCATCAGCTTCAGTTATGGAAATAGAACGAGGCTTTTGGTATTATTATTATTATTTTAATTTTTAATTTAATTTTTATTTTTTCTTTGGAATTAGGCTTATAATTTTTGTCTGTTGGTTGGTTTTCTTTTCTCATTTTTTGGATCAGGCTTTTTTTTTTCTTTTCTTTTTTCCTTCTTTCTTTTTCATTGGAAGCAGGGCTTATAGGTTTTTGTTTGTTTGCTTGCTTTTTTTGTTCTTTTTCTTTTCCTCTTTTCTTGGATCAGGATTTTTTTTTTAATCAGGCTTATCTTAACAAACAAAGCAAAGCACACCTAACAGTCCAAAGACTCCCCACTGCATGGAAGCAAGGAGGAACTCTGCAGAGGATTGACCTGTGGGAAAGCAGCCAAGACACAACAGCAGAGTGAACACAGCATACACCAGAAAAACTTCCAGAAGCACCAGGCCCTGGACAGTGTATGACCCCTAATTAATAAAATATTACTCTTAGGAGCAGGAAATATAACAAGCTTTCATAACACACAAAAGACAGAAACCTAGACATAATGACAAAAGGAGGAATTCTCCCCAAAAGAAAAATCAAGAAGAAATCACAGGGGATTTGCTCAACAAAGATATAAGAAATGTATCTGAAAAAGAATTTAGAACAACAGTCATCAGAATACTAGCTAGGCTTGAAAGAAGCATAGAAGACACCAGAGAAACCCTGGCTCAGAGATAAAAAACCTAAAAAACTAGCCAGGCCAAAATAAATATGCTATAACTGAGATACAAAACCAACTGGATGTAATCACAGCAAGGATGGAAAAAGCAGAGAATGCAACAGGTGATATAGAAGATAAAATTATGGAAAATAATGAAGCTGAAAAGAAGGGGGGAGGAAAACTATGTGATCATGAATACAGACTTAGGGAACTCAGCAATTCCACAAAGCGCAATAATATCTGTATCATATGAGTCCCAGAAGAAGAACAGGAAAAAGGGGAAGAAGATTTATTCGAACAAATTGTAGCTGAGAACTTCCCTAATTTGGGGAAGGAAACAGGCATTCAGGTCCAAGAGGCACAGAGACCTCCCACCAAAAATCAACAAAAACAGGTTAACACCAAGACATATCATAGTGAAGCTTACAAAATACAAAGATAAAGAGAGAAATCTGAAAGCAGCTAGGGACAAAAGGTCCTTAACCTACAAGAGCAGAGACATAAGGTTAGCAGCAGACCTGTCCACAGAAACATGGCAGGCCAGAAGAAAGTGGCATGATATATTCAACATGCTGAATGAGAAAAATATGCAGCCAAGAAAACTATATCCAGCAAGGTTGTCATGCAGAGTAGTAGGAGAGAGAAAGAGTTTCCAAGACAATCAAAAACTAAGAGATTCATGAACACTAAACCAGCTCTGCAGGAAATATTAAAGGGGACCCTTTGAGTGGGAAGGAGAGACCAAAAGCAACAAAGACTAGAAAGGAACAGAGACAATCTACAGGAACAGGTAATACAATGGCACTACATTCATATCTATCGATAATCACTCTAAATGTAAATGGACTAAATGCTCCAATCAAAAGACAGAGGGTATCAGATTAGATTAAAAAAAAAAAAAAAAAAACAAGACCCATCCAAATGTTGTTTATAAGAGACTCATTTTAGACCCAGAGACACCTCCAGATTTAAAGTAAGGGGGTGGAGAATCATCTAACATGTTAACAGACATCAAAAGAAAGCTGGGGTAATGACCCTTATATCAGACTAACTAGATTTTAAACCAACAACTGTGATAAGAGATGAAGTACACTATATCATAATAAAGGAGTCTGTCTAACAAGAAGATCTAACAATTGTAAATAATTATGCTGGAGAACAGTCAAATATATAAATCAGTTAATAACAAACTTAAAGAAACTCACTGACAAAAAATACAATAATAATAGGGGACTTTAACACCCCACTCACAGCAATGGACAGATCATGTAGGCAAAAGATCAACTAAGAAACAATGGCTTTGAATGACACACTGGACTATATGTATTTAACAGATATACTGAGAATTCATGCTAAAGCAACAGAATACACATTCTTTTAGTGCACATGGAACATTCTCCAGAACAGATCACATACTGTATCACAAACCAGGGCTCTACAAGTACAAAAAGACTGAGATCATACCATGCCTATTTTCTGATCACAACACTATGACACTTGGAAGTCAACCACAAAAAAAAAATTTGGAAAGACCATAAATACATGGAAGTTAAAGAGCATCCTACTGAAAAATAAATGGGTTAACCAGGAAATTAAAGAAGAAAAAAAATACATGGAAACAAATGAAAAGGAAAACGTGACAGTCCAAAACCTTTCAGATGCTGCAAAGGCAGTCATAAGAGGGAAGTATGTAGCAATACGGGCCTACCTCAAGAAGCAAGAAAAGTCTCAAATACAAAGCCTAACCTTATACCTAAAGGAGCTAGAAAAAGAACAGCAGATAAAGCCTCACACTAGCAGAAGAAGAGAAATAATTAAGATCAGAGCAGACATCAATGATACAGAAATCAAAAACACAATAGAACAGATCGACGAAACTAGGATCTGGTTCTTTAAAAGAATTAACAAAATTGATAAACCCCTAGCCAGACTTATCAAAAAGAAAAGAGAAAGGATACAAACAAATGAAATCACAAATGAAAGAGGAGAGATCACAAACACCACCATAGAAATACAATTATAAGAGAATATTATGAGCAATTATACGCCAACAAATTGGGCTATCTGGAAGAAATGGATACATTCCTAGAAACATACAAACTACAAAAACTAAAATAGGAAGAATTAGAAAATTTGAACAGACCCATAATCAGCAAAGAAATTGAATCAGTAATCAAAATCTTCCAACAAACAAGAGTCCAGGGCCAGACGGCTTCTAAGGGGAATTCTACCAAACATTTAAAGAAAAATTAATACCTACTCTTCCAGAGCTGTTCCAAAAATTAGAAATGGAAGGAAAACTTCCAAACTCATTCTATGTGGCCAGCATTACCTTGATTCTAAAACCAGACAAAGACCCCACTACAAAGAATTACAGACCAATATCCCTGATCAACATGGATGCAAAATTCTCAACAAGATACCAGCTAATCGAATCCAACAGTATATTAAAGGATTATTCACCATTATCAAGTGGGATTTATACCTGGGCAGCAGGGGTGGTTCAATATCCGCAAACCAATCAACATGATAATACCACGTTAATAAAAGAAAGGATAAGAACCATATGATCCTCTCAATAGATGTGGAAAAACCATTTAAGAAAGTAGAGCATCCTTTCTTTGTCCTTGATAAAAATCCTCAAGAAAGCAAGGATAGAAGGAACATACCTCAACATCATAAAGGCCATACACAAAAAACCCACTGCTAACATCATCCTCAATGGGGAGAAACTGAGAGATTTTTCCCCTAAGGTCAGGAAAACGACAGGGATATCCACTGTCACCATGTTGTTCAACATAGTACTGGCAGTCCTAGCCTCAGTAAGCAGACAACACAAAGAAATAAAAGGCATCCAAATCGTCAAGGAAGAAGTTAAACTTTCACTCAGAGACAATATGATACTCTATGCAGGAAACCCAAAAGACTCCACCAAAAAATTGCTAGAAATGATACATGAATTCAACAAAGTTGGAGGATATAAAATCAACATACAACAATATGTTGCATTTCTATACATCAATAATGATGCGGAGAAAGAGAAATCAAGGAATTGATCCCATTTAGAAATGCACCAAAACTATAAGATATCTAAGAATAAACCTAACCAGAGGTAAAAGATGTGTATGCTGGAAACTATAGAACACTTATGAAAGAAATTGAAGAAGACACAAAGAAATGAAAAAACATTCCATGCTCATAGATTGGAAAAACAAATATTGTTAAAATGTCTATACTACCCAAAGCAATCTACACATTCAATGCAATCCTGATCAAAATAACACCAGCATTTTTCACAGAACTAGAACAAATAGTCCTAAAATTTGTATGGAACCACGTAAGACCCTGAATAGTCAAAGTAATGCTGAAAAAGAAAAGCAAAACAAGAGGCATCACAATTCCAGACTTCAAGCTGTATTACAAAGCTGTAGTCATCAAGACAGTATGGTAACGGCACAAAAACAGACACGAAGATCAATGGAACATAACAGAGAACCCAGAAATGGACCCTCAACTCTATGGTCAATTAGTTTTTGACAAAGCAGGAAAGAATATCCAATGGAAAAAAGACAAGTCTCTTCAACAAATGGTATTGGGAAAACTGGACGGCAACATCACAAGAATGAAACTGGACCACTTTCTTATACCATACACAAAAATAAATTCAAAATGGATGAAAGACCTAAACATGAGACAGAGAACCATCAAAATCCTAGAGAAGAAAATAGGCAGCAACCTCTTTGACCTTGGCCGTAGCAACTTCTTACTAGGCACACCTCTGGAGGCAAAGGAAATAAAAGCAAAAATGAACTAATAGGACCTCATCAAAATACAAAGTTTCTGCACAGCAAAGGAAACAATCAACAAGGCTAAAAGGCAACCAACAGAATGGGAGAAGATATTTGCAACTGACATACTGCATAAAGGACTAGTATCCAGAATGTATAAAGAACACATCAAAATCAACACCCAAAATATAAATAATCCACTTAAAAAATAGAAGACATGAACAGACATTTATCCAAAGAAGACATACAAATGGCTAACAGGCACTTGAAATAATGCTCAGCATCATGCATCATCAGGGAAATACAAATCAAAACCACAATGAGATATCACCTCATACTTGTCAGAATGGCTAAAATTAACAACTCAGGAAACAACAGATGTTGGCAAGTATGTGGAGAGAGGGGAACACTTTTGCAGTTGTTGGTGGGAATGCAAATTCGTGCAGTATGGAAAACAGTATGGAGGTTCCTCAAAAAGTTAAAAATAGAACTACCCCACAACCCAGCAACTACACTGCTAGGTATTTATCCAAAGGATACAAAAATCTGATTCGAAAGGGTACATGCATCCCAATGTTTATTTTTTATTTATTTATTTATTTATTTTTATGCATCCCAATGTTTATAGCAGCACTATCAACAACAGCCAAATTATGGATCCAGCCCAAATGTCAACTGACGAATGGATAAAGAAAATGCGGTGTATATACACAATGGAATATCACTCAGCATCAGAAAGAATGAAATCTTGCCATTTGTAACAACATGGTTGGAACTGGAGTGTATTATGCTAAGCAAAATAAGTCAGTCAGTGAAAGACAAATATCATATGATTTCACTCATATGTGGAATTTAAGAAACAAAACAGACGAACATAGTGGAAGGGAAGGAAAAATAAAATAAGATAAAAACAGAGAGGGAGGCTAACCGTAAGAGACTCTTGACTATAGAGAAATGAGGGTTGCTGAAGGGGAGGAGGGGAGGCAGATGCTCTAAATGGGGGATGGGCATTAATCCATGTGGGCATTTGTTGGGATGAACACTGGGTGTTATATGTAAGTGATGAATCACTAAATTCTACTTCTGAAACCAATACCACCAATATTATACTATCTGTTTACTAACTTGAATTTAAATTTAAAAAAAAGAACCGAAACCATGAAATTCCTAAACAAAAAAATAGGCGGGGCGCCTGGGTGGCTCAGTGGGTTAAAGCCTCTGCCTTCGGCTCAGGTCATGATCTCAGGGTCCTGGGATCGAGCCCCGCATCGGGCTCTCTGCTCAGTGGGGAGTGCTTTCCCCTCTCTCTCTGCCTGCCTCTCTGCCTACTTGTGATCTCTCTCTCTCTGTCAAATAAATAAATAAAATCTTTAAAAAAAAAAAACATAGGCAGTAATCTCTTGGCATCACTAACAACATATTTATGGACATGTCTCCTCACTCAAGGGAAACAAAAGCAAGAATTAACTACTGGAACTATATCACACTAAAAACATTTTGCACATCAAAGGAAACCATCAGCAATACAAAAAGCCAACCTCCTGAATGGGAGAAGACATTTGCAAATCATATATTGAATAGTTAATATTCAAAATATATAAATAACTCATACAACTCAATCCAAAACAACGATCTGATTAAAAAATAAGCAGAGAACCTAAATAGATAGTTTTCCAAAGGAGACATACAGATGGCCAACAGACACATGAAAAGGTGCCCAACATCACTAATCATCAGGGAAATGCAAATCAAAACCACAGGAAACCACCTCAGACCAGTTAGAATGGCTAGTTTCAAAAAGACAAGAAATGAGTATTGGTAAGGATGTAGACAAAAGGGAATCCTTGTTCACTGTTGGTGGGAATATGAATTGGTGTAGCCACTGTAGAAAAGTTTTTTCTCAAAAAATTAAAAATAAAACCACCATATGATCCAGTAATTCTACTACTGGGTAATTACCCAAAGAAAACAAAAACACTAATTTGAAAAGGTATATGGACCCCTATATTTATTGTAGCTTATTTACAATAGCCAAGATATGGCAACAACCAAGTTCATCAATAGATGAATGTGTATATATATACATATATATATGTATGTATACATACATATATATATGTGTATATATACACATATATAATGAGTCAACAGATGAATGGATAAAAATATATCTATATATCTACATCTGTGTGTGTGTGTGTGTGTGTGTGTGTGTATGAAACATTATGCAGCCATAAAAAAGACTGAGATCTTGCCATTTGTTGACTCCATGGTTAGATCTAGAGGGTATTATGCTAAGTTAAATAAGTCAGAGAAAGATAAATACCATATGATTTCACTTAGATGCTAAATCTAAAAATCTAAAAATCAAAACAAACAAGCAACTACAACAACAAAAGATTCTTAGATACAGAGAACTAGTGGCTGCCAGAGGTGAGGTGGGTGCAGTGATGCAGGAAATAGATAAAGGGCATTAAGAGGTACAAACTTCTAGTTATAAAATAAATGTCATGTAAATGAAAAATATAGCACAGGGAACATAGCCAATAATAGCACAGTAACATTGTATAGTGACTATGCTTATCATGGTGAGCATGGCAGAGAAAAGAACAACCAGCAGCTGTTCATTAGCATTTTCCAGCTTTATAACCCAAAAACCAAGTTCTCTTCCACTTCAGTACCAAATAAAAATGCCAGGGAAATAATAATAGCTTCCATTAATATAGCACTTAGTGTATTACCTCATTCAATCCTTCCAACATCTCTAGGAAGCAGGCATTATGATCCCCTCCCCCTACAGTTTTTAAAGAGGAAAATGATGCAGTAAATTTCCCAAGGTCACACAGCTAGGAAGTGACAGAATCTGACTTTGAACCCAAGCAATTTGACTCCAGAGTCTATATTCCCAATGCTGGGGCATTCCAACATAGAGTTGAGTAAAGAACAAACACCAGTAAAAGTCCAAAACGATCAACCAATAGGGTAGAAGAAAACCAGAGAAAATCTGGAGGAAAATGTGATGGCTTAATGAAGGAAGAGTTTCAAGAAGGAAGGAGATATTTATCCACTCAATTAGGAATCAGCAGTTACCCTTTAAAACATGTCATATATTCAACTATCTCCCAGTGTAAATTATCAGGAGATACCTGAAAATTTTCAAAATGAAAAGTTGCATCTATGAAAGAGTCAAAGTGAATTCTGAATAGCCTTTCATTGCCTATTTACATCATCACTTCAGAATTATTCGGTACCATGTTTCATTTGTGAAACAAACAATAAATAGCATTAAATATGAATAGGAGGAGGAGGAAGAAATAGAGGTCAACTGTGTCAGATGCTAGTCAGAGGCTGAAAGAGATTAGGACAGAAACTGATCATTAGCTTAGATGCTACTGATCACTGGTAGATTAGATGCTATTGATAAGACCTAGTTCAGCAGAACGGTGAGAACAAAAGGTACCCTAGGAAAGGGCTTATAAAAGGAAAAATGTAAAGTGATAAAGTAGAGACAAAGTTTAAACAAATAGTTCGAGGATTATGTGAAGAGAGGGAGTGAAATGGAACATAAAAGGGGGATGTGGGGCCAAGGGAGGTTTATTTTTAAAGATGACTCATAATAACACATTTTTGTATTGCGTGGGTGATAAATGATCAAAGAGAAAAACAATAGACAGAGGATAACTCCAGTATTGGGGTCCTTGAGTAAACAAGCAGGATTTGATCTAAGACACCAATGGAGGATATGGATGTTAGGAGCAGAAACACTACTCCCAACAAAACAGAAAGGAAAAGCAAAATATGTGGATGAGTACAGATGAAGGTAAGTTGGTAGGTTTGGTGATGGCAAAACGGGGGAATTTTTTAGTTAACTGCATTTAATTGATAAAGATTTTTAATTGAGTATAAATACTCATACTTTCATCTATGGAGGTTTGAAAAGAAAAGTTATCCTAGAGTATGGTAGAGTGAATGTACCAGGAAAGTATAATAGCATTGTCTGGCAGCATTGGATACTATTCGGGATTTAGGGTGGAAAACTTTAGGCAAGCCCAGTCAGCATGGTTGCATGAACTTTCTTTACAAATGTCAGTTGCTCAAATGCAGTCACATTTCAAACAAACTCCAATGATAATCTGAGACTTCAGACAATGACTACTGCTCCCTATCACCCTTTGTTCCCATTGGCATCAAAACAAAATAAAATAGGTAGACAAAGACATAAAATAGACAGATGGATAGACAGAAAGAAAGAATAGGATAGACTGACGGAGAGATATATGGGTGATAAATAAATTAGGGAATGCAAGGAAGGACAAAAGAAGGGAGAGAAGAGAACAGAGGAGAGAAAAAGAGAGGAAGGTAAGGGAGGATAGGGGAGGAGAAGAGGGAGATAAGATTTGGTTGACCCTTTGATGGCTAAAAAAATGTCTAGATATTCTTTGAACTAGTCCTATGTGAAAAGAATAATCTCGTTTAGAAATCTAATTGGAAAAATTAAAGCTAATTTCCTCATTCCCCAACTTCTACATTCAAAAAACCATGACATCTTCCAGACAAAGGTGAATTTGAAGTAGGAAAAGGAATAAGGAAAAATTAGAAGACTACTCTGGAAATGTCTTCCTAACCTCTGAATCAGAACTGATCTTAAAATCCCTGGTGTAAAAGCATCTGTTGAGAGACAAAGACAGAGAGCTATAGGGCAAAGACCTGCTAACTTGAACCCTGCACTTCCCAGGAAAACAAGATTCTTAAATCAACATTAATCTCACTATAATGATGAAGAACTGGCATCATCTTTCAAGAAGGACCAGCTGGTGGATTGCAGCTCAAGAAGGGAGTGAGGAGCAGGGTTTCAAGAGCCACTGCTTGAGCAGTCCTCACTTAAAATCCCCGTAGTGAGTTTATTCCCTCAGGGGCCATAAGACTTCTAGTCTCCTTTTAAATAAACACTGTGGTTTTATTCCTGGCTGTAGAAGCTATAAAACATTCCAGAGACTCAGATGAGAAAACAGACATATCCTGGACCATAAGTTCTTAAACTGATGTATATATGAATTCTCCCATGAGGAGGATCATTATAACGGTAAGCTCCCAGCACCCAACCCTTAGAGCCCTGCACATATGACCAAAACTGTTACTACATGTTTTTGTAACATACCCTGTGTGTCTCACACCTTTCTGTCTTTGCTCATGTGCTTTCTCCCGCCTGTAGAGCTTTAATCCTCCAACCATAGCTACTGAAAGCTGACCAGCCTTCAAAGCCCAGCTTAAATATTTTGGAAAGTCTTCCCTGATCTTCTGAGTTGGATTTTGTTCTTTTTCTAGTACTCCTCAATAGTTTTTATTTTTGTGACTCTTATTCTATTGTAATTAAGGGCTTATATATCTGCCTTTGCTATTTAATTAGCTCCCTGAAGGTAGGGATCATGCCTTATTAATTTTTATACCCTCAAAGGACCCAGCAAAATTCTCTGCACCTAAAAGGCCAACTGTAAATACCTATTAAATTCACATGTGTGTATCTTAAAGAAATCACACACTGGATTTAGTGTTTTTGAAACTGATCATTATGATCATTTATCTATATGGACAAAATGTAGCTTTCAAGGCTTATTGGTGACATATCTCTTAGGAATTGACATAAAGGACTTAAAGACAGATATTTATCATAGCCATGAAGTGTCTTCTCTACTTTACTTTGGCCTCTCCCTCAAATCACAGTGATGGTTGAGCTTATGGATGAAATGATCAAGGTAGAGAAAAATAATTGTTGTAATCTTCTTTCCTGGTTAAAAAGACAAGAAAATACTTCCTCCTCTGAAGAGCCTAGTTTTTGAGAGATGAAAAATGTTTCAATTCAGAAACAGGAATGGCAGGGATAATCTGTCAAGGCTTTAGATGCTTTGTAAAACTCACGGACTTTCAATCCTTGCAGTTAGCAAGTCCCAGAAGCTACACGGTGCAGCAAAAGGGCTTTGAACTTATCCCAGCTCAGCTACTGATAACTTGTGAGATCTTATCAATGTCACTCCTTGCTTTTGGTCTCAATTTCCCTATCTATATAATGAGTAAGTCAACATACTGGGTAATTTCCAAGGTTCTTTCTATCCCTGCTCGTCTCTAACTCTGAGATATTAAGATGTCTCTGCTCTGCAGACATTTGAAGCAATACAGCAAAGGTACAAACAACCTGAGCACCATACTCAGACTCCAGCAGAGGCCCCTCTGCTATGTAACATCAAGGAAGATAGATAACCTCTGTTTTCAGTTTCTTCATCTGCAGGAAAGTTATGATAATATTAGTAACTACTTCAAAGGGTGAACGTAAGGACTAAAAGAGATAAGTGAATTGCTTAGCACAATGCATGGCACATACCAAGCACTTGATGAATTTCGTGATTATTAATTTAAATGGGACCTATTTTCATTTTCCTCCCAAAAGCAGTTAAGCACTCATTTATTCCCTTATACTTCCACACATAAGTTTACAACTACATATATGTTAATGAAAGAAGGTGGTACTTAATGGATGCACAATTCACTGTGTGGTTTCAAGCAGTTTAGCACTCTGCTATCCCAGTATGTTTCTACATATAAGATTACCAATATTTATATCTTATTAGGGGCACCTCGGTGGCTCAGTTGGTTAAGCATCTGCCTTTGGCTCAAGTCATGATCCCAGGGTCCTGGGACTGAGACCCCCATCAGGCTCCTTGCTCAGCAGGGAGCCTGCTTCTCCCTTGCCTGCCATTCCCCCTGCTTGTACTTGCTCTCTGTCTCTCTCACTGGCTCTCTCAGTGTCAAATAAATAAGTAAAATCTTATTAAAAAAAAAAAAAGATGTTACTTGAAGGGAACCATTACGCATATTGTACTTTTAGGCAGTTAACTGAAAGGTTATTCCCATATGCTTCCACACATGAGTTTATATACCTGCATATCTTAATAAAAGATGCTACCTGAAGGATAGTTCAGACACAGTGAACTTTCAAGCAGTTAAGCACTAAGCTAATCAAATGGGATCTATTTTCAAAAACAGTAAATGTATCCTGAGACTACTAAGGGAATCACCTTTTGCAGATATGTGCCCAAGTATCCCTGAGGCAGCCAGGAAATGGCCCTGGACTCGTGAAGGAGGAGGTCACAAATTGGTAGACGGCCATATGCTCCATGAGTATATTTTCTTGGTATGAATAATGTTGCTGTTATTTAATTGAATTATTTATCAACATTGAAAAATCAGAGTTTCACATTTCTGGCTTATTTTGAAAAACTGGAGTATCTGGCAATAGTGAACCTACATTCCTGCATAGCATCAGTAACTAAACCTTCCCCCTTTTTAAAGGTGCCATCACCACAGGGTTGCAGACTGGATAAAACGACAGGACCCGTCCATATGCTGTCTACAAGAGACACATTTGGAACCTAAAGATACATCCAGACTGAAAGTGAAGGGATGGAGAACCATCTTTCATGCCAACGGGCGTCAAAAGAAAGCTGGGGTAGCAATTCTCAATCAGATGAATTAGATTTTAAGCTAAAGACTACAGTCATATCAGATGAATTAGATTTTAAGCTAAAGACTATAGTCAGAGATAGAGAAGGACACTACATCATTCTAAAAGGGTTTGTCCTCCAAGAAGATCTAACAATTGTAAATATTTATGCCCCCAATATAGGAGCAGCCAACTACATAAGCCAACTGTTAATCAAAATAAAGAGTTATATTGATATGAATACACTAATTGTAGGAGAGCTTACCACGCCACTCTCGGCAACAGACAGATCATCTAAACAGAAAATCAATAAAGAAACAAGAGCTTCGAATGACACATTGGACCACAGGGACCTCATCGATATATACAGAACATTCCACCCTAAAACAACAGAATACTCCTTCTTCTCAAACGCACATGGAACTTTCTCCAGAATAGACCATATACTGGGTCACAAATCAGGACTCAACCGATAGCAAAAGATTAAGATGACTCCCTGCATATTCTCAGACCACAATGCTTTGAAACTGGAACTCAACCGCAAGAAAAAGTTTGGAAGGAATTCCAACACTTGGAGGCTAAAGACCAACCTGCTCAAGAATGCTTGGCTCAACCAGGAAATCAAAGAAGAAATTAAACAATTCATGGACCAATGAAAATGAAGACACATCGGTCCAAAACCTATGGGACATGGCAAAGGCGGTCCTAAGGGGGAAATACATAGCCATCCAAGCCTCACCCAAAAAAACTGAAAAATCCCGAATACACCAGCTCTCTTTACGCCTTAAAGAACTGGAAAATCAACAACAAATTAAGATAACCCCATGCAAAGAAGGGAAATAATCAAGATTAGAGCAGAGATCAACGAGTTAGAAACTAGAGAAACAGTAGAATGCATCAACAAAACCAGAAGTTGGTTTTTTGAAAGAATCAATAAGATCGATAAGCCACTGGCCAAACTAATCCAAAAGAAAAGAGAGAGGATCCAAATTAATAAAATTATGAATGAAAGGGAGAGATCACAACTAACACCAAGGAAATAGAAACAATCATCAGAAGTTATTATCAACAGCTATATGCCAATAAGTTAAGCATAGAAGAAATGGATGCATTCCTGGAAGCCTATAAACTTCCAAGACTGAAACAGGAAGAA
>CM052899.1:82226415-82248898 GCA_028534135.1 Potos flavus
CGAGCCTGGTGGTGGGTATTGAGGAGGGCACGTATTGCATGGAGCACTGGGTGTGGTACATGAACAATGAATCTTGGAACACTGAAAAAATAAAATAAAATTAATTAATTAAAAAAATATAAAGGTGCCATCACTCTCTATTGTCCTCCACCCAGCCTGTTCCATTTACACTACATGCCTCACCCTTCTAGATATTTCAGTTTTGATCCCTGTCCTAGGGGATGAGGACAGCTGTTCTTCTCCATTAAAGAAAACCCACACTTTCCCCACCACATGCAGAGAATCTAAGAAAAAAACCAACACACAGAGGGATGTAGACCTAAAACATGGAGTCAAAGGGAGCCCTTATTACATCATTTGCTCCCTGGATCCTGAAATCCATACGTCCTTAGCTTTTCCAGATAACTGAGTCATTAAATTCCCTTTTTAAATTGAGGTACTTTATTTGGGTTTTTCTCTCTTGCAACCATGAAACATAGCCAATTCCATGACTAAGGTGACCAACTCATCCTTGTTATATCATGGAGAAGCCCACATCCCTGGAAACCTCTCACTCACAGGCAAACTGGGAATGTTGATCAGCCTATTCATGGCAGAGTTATGATTCCAAGGCAGTGGCTATCATCAAAGCCTATGTATCCTACCTCTTCATATCTTTCACTTTCATTTCCAAAATGCATTATTATATTATCAAAATATGGGCCAGAACTTAGTCTCTAATACTCTCTTCCTATTAAATGCACCAAGGCCCTTTGGAGAAATGGCTGATTCTAGGGCTGAAGCTAAGAATATACAAGATAGCCTACAGCATCTTGTAGTACTAGAAAGTAAGGAAGTGCTAGAAAAGCAAAATGATGGGGGCATATTAAGGAGACACAGGAACCAGATAAAAGAGCTCCCAATGGCCAATTTGAGCAACTAATAAATTTGAACAACTAATAAATAACAAACTATTGTATTATAACCCAAAATATAAAATATCCATGGATCCATACTGATGAAAATAAATGGCTGAAATAAATAAATAGGGAGAAGAGACATATCTCTCTTACAGAAGAATCCCAAATAATTTGTTAATACTCTCCCCTCAAAAGGTAGAATTTAACTTCCCACCCTTCTTTACCCCTTTAGAGTAGGCTAGACAGTGACTTGCTTCCAAGAGAAGAGTATGGAAAAGGAGGAAAAAGTAACAGTGGAGAAACTTGAGTACCTTGGCCAGGTGATGAAGACTGACATCAATATGATGAGTCATCTTTATATGATATCATGAGAATGGCACTATGTGTAGTGGTCTTCTTCCTAAAAACCCATGACCTCTGTCTAATCATGAGAATTGAAGCAATCCAAAGTTGAGAGACATTCTGAAAACAAAAACAAAAACAAAAAACAAACAAACAAAAAAAACCTGACTAGTATTTCTAAAACTGTAAGGTCATTAAGGCAAGGAAAGTTGAGAAACTGTCACAGACCCGGAGAGCCTAGGGAGGTATTACGATTAAATGTAGTATCTTGGGTGGGATCTCAGAACAATAACAACAAAGGAATTAGAGAAAAACCGGTAAAATCTGAATAAAGCATTATGTTTAGTTAATAATAATGTACCAATGTTTATTTTTAACTTGTGATAAATGTACATAGTGATACAGATTGTTAGCAATAAGGGAAACTGGGTGAGGAGTATACAGGAGTTCTTTGTACTTCCTTGCAACTTTTCTGGAAATCTAAAACTATTATAAAATTTTTAAACTATTTAAAAAATAATAGATCAGTTCATATTCTGGCCCCACTAAAAAGAATGATGTGAATTCATCCATTTCAAAAACTTAACATAAAAAAGTATACTTTAGAAAAGATGGATTTTATGTAATTTCTTTCTTTTCTATATAAAGTAACAAGCAGCTCAGTGTCATCATCTGGACAACCTCTCCCATTTTAATTAATTGCAAGTTAGTTGTACCATAAGATTTGATTGACTTACTTAGAATTTTGGTTCTTCCAATCATTAATTAAACTTACAAACTAATGCTTGTTCTTACATGTCTTGGCAGAACAAATGAATAGTATCCGAACAACAACAACAAAAAATACTATCTGAACAAATTAATAACCTAGGTTCCTAACTCCTGTGATTTTGGCAGGTTATATTTCACTTTCTAAAGCCTGTACATAAGGGAATCCTTAGGTAGGGATCTGCTCTCCTATCAATCTACATACAGAGTTATCCTTAATGAGCGTTAGAAGAATGCCCTGAGGAAGAGCAGACCTCATCATGCCTTCTTATCAGAGCAATGAGAGGTGGCCCAGTGCCCTAGTAAAAGCCTCAGATGGAAACATTAAACACAAATCCTCACGATAAGGAAGCAACTCATTTACTCAACAACACTCTTAACACCTGAGCTAAGAATATAGCAATGACATACACTGAAGTTTCCCATTCAAGGGCAAAATAGCAAAACGTTAAACAGAAGGTGTAGAGATGCTAGAGATGAGTTCTTTAAATATGCAACTGGGTATTCAACTAGGACATTAGAGCAGTATGTAGTAGGAGTAAATATGCATTTTATGAATAAACACTGATCATGTGCTTCCCATTGATTGCCTCTTCTAGGCTCTGCAGAGGACCTAGAAATGATTGGGACACAGTCCATGCCCTCAAGGCACTTGCTGTCTGGTAAGCTGAATAAGGGAAGTATACCATTAGTTACAAGCATAAAGCGGAGGTTAATATGTGCCCCAAGAAAAGTACAAAGTGCTCCTGGAGGTCAAAGAGGAAGACATTAAATCTGGTTATGAATGGGGAAGTAGATAGCATTTTGAGATAGGTTTAAAATTGTGGTACAAACTAGACAACTTTGGATGGGGGTATTATAAGCAAAGGGATAGCCTCAGCAAAATCATTCAAGTTTTTCTGTTTACCTAGGGTATATGCAAATAAATCTTGGGAAATGTGATTTTTTTAATTTAAATTCAATTAATTAACATATATTATTGGTTTCAGAGGTAGAAGTCAGTGATTTATCAGTCTTACATAATATCCAGTTCTCTTTACTTCATGTGCCCTCCTACATGTCTACATGTAGGGTTACCTACATGTCCTACATGTCCAGTTACCCAAACCACCAACACCCCTCTCCTCCAGCAACCCTCAGTTTGTTTCCTATGTTTGACTAAGAGTCTCTTATGGCTTGTCTCCCTCTCTGATTTCGTCTTGTTTTATTTTTTCCCCTCTTCCCCTATGATCCTGTTTTGTTTCTTAAATTCCACATGAGTGAGATCGTATGATAATTGTCTTTCTCTGATTGCCTTAATTCACTTAGCAGGGAAATGCGACTTTTAAAAGGAATTGAGATAGATGCTAAGTCAAGGGGAAAGAGTGAGATGAGAAGCATTATGTTTATGTGCTCTTAACACATCTCCCCTCAGTTGTAAGAAGGAAAATAGTACTGTACTGTAGAGAGATCAGACAACACTTTCATCAAGTGATCAATATTAACATGATGCCATACCCCCAAGAAGGATACCACATTTCTATGTAGTTTTCTAGCCAGATATCTAGTCATGAAGAAATCCGAGTCTTATCATGAGAAAACATCAGACAAACCCAAACGGAGAAATATAATATAAAATAACTGGCCCATGTTCTTCAAATACATTAGTTATAAATGACAAAAGTGGGGAGTTCTTCCTGATTGAAGGAAACTAAAGAGACAAGGTTAAATGCAATATGTGTTCTTGGATTGGATCATGAACTGGAAGGGAGAAATGCTAGAAAAAACAATCTTGAGACAACTGACAAAATTGAAATATAAACTGTACATTTTAACTGTACATGTTAAATGTCCTGAATTTAATGACTCTTTTTTAATTACATAAGAGAATATCCCTGTTTTTAGGAAAAATGCACTAAAGAATTAGGAAGTAAACAGGCATGATGCAAGCCATCTACTCTTAAATAATTCAGAAAATACATATGTATATATGCATATGGAAAGAGAAACCAAGTGATAAATGTAGGAAAATGTTAAAACTCAATGACTACAAGTAAAGGGTATATAGGGTAACGGGGAATTCTTAGAATAATTCTTGCACCTTTCCTGCAGTTTTAAATTATTTCAGTTTAGTCATCCTGTGTTTTGATTGGAGTGTTTAGTCCATTTACATTCAAAGTAATTATTGATAGTATGTACTTACTGCCATTTTGTTATCTGCTTTACAGTTGTTTTTGTAATTCTTCTCTGTTCCTTTCTTCTTTTGCTCTCTTCTCTTGTGGTTTGATGACTTTCTTTGGTGATATGCTTGGATTCCTTCTCTTTATTTTTTGCATATCTATTACCAGTTTTTGATTCGCAGTTACCATAAGTTTATATATAACATCTTGTGCATATAGCAGTTTATATTAAGTTGATGGTACTTAAGTTTGAACCCATTCTAAAAGCACTAAATTTTTACTCCCCTCCTCCCAATGTTTTTGATATACGGTGTCATACTTTACATTCTTTTGTGAATGTCTTGACTGTTTTTTATAAATATACTTGATTTTACTGCTTTTGTGCTTTCACCTCCATACTAGTTTTATAAGTAATTAATCTACTACTTTAATTATGTTTATATGTACCTGTGAAATTTTTCCCGTTCCAACTTTCCTTACTCCTACTTATGGTCTTTCCTTTCCATTCAAAGAATCCCTTTTAACATTTCTTGTAAGATTGGTTTGGTGGTGATGAATTCCTTTAAGTTTTGTTTTCTTGCCATTTGCAACAGCATGGATATAGATCAAGAGGATATAATGCTAAGTGAAATAAATCAGTCTGAAAAAGACAAAAAGTGAAATAAATCAGTCTGAAAAAGACAAATGCCATAAAATCTTTAAATTTTTATTTTTTTTCTAATTCTTTTTAATTTTTTTTTTTTATTTTAAGACTTTATTTATTTATTTGACAGAGAGAGAGAGATCACAAGTAGGCAGAGAGGCAGGCAGAGGGAGAGGGGGAAGCAGGCCCCCCGCTAAGCAGAGAGCCCGATGCGGGGCTCGATCCCGGGACCCTGAGATCATGAACGGAGCTGAAGGCAGAGGCCTTAACCCACTGAGCCACCCAGGCGCCCCTAAATAAAATCTTTAAAAAAAAAAAGAATACACTTATCGTGATGAGCACTGAGTAATATATACAATTGCTGAATCGCTACATTGTACACATGAAACTAATATAACACTATTAATTATACTGGAATTAAATAAATATTTTTCATTAGCAAAAAATAATTTCAAAATAAAAACAGTTTCAGAGTAAAGACCCTATAAAACATTAAAATCAAAAGTATTTTCATGCATAAAGTTTTATAACCTATTTCTATTAAGGTATACATATTTTTATATAGGTGTAAGTTACTATTTTATATGGCACTTAAAACTTTAGGATCTTCTTTTTCATATAACACTGTCTTATTTAAACATTTCCATGTATCAACTTGATCACGTATCTATCATTTTTAATAACTATATAGTTCTTTATTATGTAACCGTTCTTCTATTAGACACTGTTGTTTCCAAATTTCACAATTATGATATCACTCTCGTGACAATATCTATAGAAATTATTTCCTTTGGGAAAATTTCCTAGGGGTTTTAGGATAATTCTGTAAAACAATATCTAAAAAGAAAACTGCATCGTTTTTTTTTTTTAAGATTTTATTTATTTATTTATTTATTTGAGAGAGAGAGAGAGAGAGAGCAAAGGCAGAAAGGGAGGGAGAAGCAGACTTCCCGCTGAGCAGGGAGCCTGACACGGAGCCTGATCCCAGGACCCCGGAATCATGACCCGAACCAAAGGCAGACACCCAACTGACTGAGCCACCCAGGTGCCTCAAAACTATACTGTTTTAGATGTCAAACTTATATGGATTGATACCTACTCATACCAGAGGACATTTCCATACTTCTTAATTTGGAGTCGGTTTTGAAAATTGCTCATCAGCACATGGTACCATTGACAGATAACAGCTCACAGACAGACACACACACACACACACACACACACACACACACACACACACCATTCACCAAGCCTATAGAACAAAGCAAATGGAGAATAAGCTTTTCTGGCTGAAACACAGCACTGAAGACCAAACTTGTTTATGTTCAAATGCATGGGTTTTGGTAAATATGTCTTATTCTTACAGAACTCCTAAAATATTAATATAGGAACTGCTTAGTTAAAAACAAACAAAAAAAAGATACGTACTTTGACTATAAATGTGTTCAGAGAGCTTGAGCACCAAAAGTACAATAATTGTGTATGTAATGATAATTATGTCAGGCTAAGGACCAACTTGAGTGAATGACTGTAAATAAGGAACACCAATTAGCAATTTCAGCAATTAAAAAATGGTTTGTAAAGTGTAAGAGAAGCATGAGACTGTGGAAACCTACCAAGGAAGTATACAACACACCTACAGACTAAGATGTATCTAAGCCGAGAACTATAAAATGTATGGATATATACAAAACGTAAGCACTTGAATTCTTACTAATACAAATGAACAAAAGTAAAGTTTTCAAAGAAATTGCCAGCACAATGCAAAGTTTAGGGGTAATGGAAATGATGCATCTCAGCTTTGAAATCAGTTACATGGGTATATGCATTTGTTGAAACTCAAACAGTTCACTTAAGATCCGTATGTTTCATTCCACATAGGTATGTCCCAAAAAATGCAGTAGAAAGCACACAAAATTAGGTGCCAGCAGACCTGCTCGGCCATGAACTAATTCTGTGAGCTTAAACGTCATGTAACCTCAGGTTCCTCATGTGAAAAGCAAGGAGACTGTGTTAAATGATCTCTAACACAGTTCCTAAGTTCCCTACCAGAGAGTCTAATTGCCAATTTTTTTAAAGTAGCAATGAATTTTGAAAATTAATAACCTGACTTAGGACTTTAACAATTTTAACCTAAGAAGCTTCAATTATATTAAGTAATACATGAATATATTATCATTATAAACAGAAATTCAAATTCAAATGATACAGATAAAGCAAATGTTCCCTCTGGCCCCCTGCTCATAATCCTAGAGAGGACTGTCCCACCAGATTGTAGCATATTCTTCTAGGCTTTTTTGTTGTTATGGCTAAAGAGGCAGTATGGTTCTGTGGCTAAGTATGAACACTGTGGAGTAATGCTGCCCAGGTCACTGCCCAGTAGCACCATTAGCCAGTGTAGAACCTTCCTGAAGTCACCCAAGTTCCCCGTGCTTCAGTTTCCTTACCTAAAAACAGCAATAAAAACAGCAACCATTCATGAGGTTGTTGTGAGAACTAGATATGATACACATAAAACAGAACAGAGCCTAGCACCCAGGAGTATCAGTTATTACTGATAAACTGTTCGCTATTTCATAATAAAATATCTGCACTTGCTTCTTTCAATACAACTGAACAATAAGTAATTTAAACACCCTAACTCAAAAGAAGCCACTCAAAGTGCCACATTAAATACAAAGGTGCTCGGAAAAATCATTGCTCTTGAGCCAAAAAGGTTTCTTCAGTACCATTCAAATGGTACACACCTTGCAGATGGAATCAGGTCTATCAAAGTTCTGTTACCAACATTTCAGATTTTTGCTTAATATGGGAAGTATTAAATGCATGGGGGAGAAGGGAAAACTAAAATTCAAGAGAGCCACATTCCGGTCTTGTTTCTGTAGGTCTCTCCCAACAGTGAAAATCACCAAGCAGTCATGATACCTAAGGACCCAAGGACAGCCCAAAGCATAATCTCTCCTAATACACAGCCTGATGAATAACTAGCTTTGTATCTAGGTTTATGGGTAGGGGTACAACGTGCTTGCTCTATTACTCATTCTGCATTTACTCTGTAAAAGATTTTCATTTCCTAAAGCAAAATTCTTTAATGAAGAAAAAAGCCTACTAGTTGCTTATTATTTCAGTGACACAAAAAGACACAGAAACTAAACTTTCAACTGACATGAGGGAGAACGAAGTACCACATTTTCTTCCAATCAATTTTTAACCTTTATACACAGTGATAACAGCCTGTGCCAAAGGTTCTTGATCCTGTCTACATGAAAGGGCTATAACTGACACCCAGTTAGTCCACAAGTCAACAGCTTTAAATAATGAAAAATGAGGACCCTGACTACAGATTTGTGTGGTTCCAAGCTCCTTCTGCTGGGGTGGACCCTGCACTAGCAGGTGATCTGTTTGTTCCCATGACAACCCACCCTGCACAGAGTGCACCCATGTAGTGCCCTGCTGGAGATAAGAGACACCACGAGGGTGGGGATAAAGGCCTGGACTTGCCCTTTAACCCAACCCAAGCATGTTTCCCTCCCCTTCCTGGCTGAATATCATATCAACATGTTTCCAAGAGCAACAGATGAACTTGGGTAGCAGAGTGAACTATGGCCCTTATGGTGTGATTTAAAGATCCCTCTGCCCCCAAATTACCCTTCTCCTTAAAAGTGGCTGATAGCCTGTATTTGAAATGTATTCCTTTAGCTTAATAAGCATTGTTTTAGGGGCGCCTGGGTGGCTCAGTCAGTTAAGTGTCTGACTCTTGATTTTGGCTGAGGTCATGATCTCTGGGTTGTCGGATCGAGCCCCGTGTCATGCTCAGCATGGAGCCTGCTTGGGATTCTCTCTCTTCTTCTCCCTTTGACCCTCCCCCTACCCTGCTCATGCTCTTTCTCAAAAAAAAAAAAAAAAAGCATTGCCTTAAAATGTAAAATGTAAATGTCCTTGGGATACTTGGTTAATGTAATAAGTCACCCAATCAATCATTCTTATCATGGCATGAGTTCATTTCATCCGTTTCTTTCTTTCTACCAGTTGGCTGAGATCGCCAAATCTAGGGGATGAGAGTTACTGGGTTGTGCTTTATTGTTGTTATTCTGTTTTTATCTTTTGACTCAGAAGAACTTAAAAGGGAGGGAAAGATAATTTTGGAGCATGGGGCATTACCAGGGAAGGGAGTTGAAGATGGAGAGTAGATAGAACGGGCAGCTCAAGAACAACAGGAGGGCCATGATCCCCCAGGGTAAGGAGAAGGACCCAGGAAATGAGTGCAAACTCAATAAATCCCATTATTTCTCAACTTTGGGACCAGCCTACTTCAGGGAATACTACTCCAGATCCAGGCAATGACAAGACTGCATAAACTTTGCTTAATTTTCAAATTAATAGCACTGAGATTAATAGAGGAGGGATTTTTCAGTGCATAAACTGAATTTAAAATAACCCAATAACCACATGAAAAAAGCTTAAGGAAAAATTCTAAACCCACACATATGTACACATCCCATCATGTACATAACTATATTACGGTGAGGAACAGAATTCTAAAGTTGCAAATGATACAGAGAAAATAACTCCACCTATATATTTCTCCCAATTCACTAAGGCAACTGAAGACTGGAGTCACCTAAATGATGACATTGGGTGTGTATTGGGGGTGGGGGGATTATCTTCCCACATTGGCCAGCTCTCCTGTGCTACATTTCATGTAGGCATGACCACAGCCATATATGGAGTGGAATAAGGACAGGACCTGCACAGCTGTTGGGTCTCCCGAGGATGGAATTGCTGGCCTCCTCTCTTTAAATGTGGGCTGAGCAAATGTGTGAGCCAGCAGCTATGAGCTAGTTCCAAATAAATGACTGCTTCCTAGATCTGCCTGGCTGGTAAAAATTACTGGGGTGCCTATTTAAAACAAGCCATTCCTCAGAATTCTGATTCAAAGGTCTGAAAAGGGCCCAGGAAATTGTGTTTTTCACTGGTACTTCAGATGATTTTTGAAATCAAGCAAGTTTTGTAAACACAAGTTTTGTAGTTTTGAAATCTGCAACTTCAGAAAGAAAACCATGCAGAGGGCGAGGCCAGTAGTGTTTTTCCCCTGAGTTTGAGAATATGCAATGGGAATATGACAACGTAGATTATTACTTCAGGCCCAATCCACTGCCTATCTTAAACAGAAAATTTCCACGATGTCCACAGGAATCCAAGATAAAGAGGGATTTTAACTCTTATGTATAAAGGCTGACTAATACCCACAAACTCACTACATTTAGTGAAACATACAATGAAAATCTTAGTGTCACACAGCTATTCTTCCATGTGCTGGTGGTAAAGTTATAGTCCCACCACCAAAAAATAAAAACTAAATAAATGCATCTCAATACTGTAATAGTACAGCAAAAGTTCTGAGATAATATATTAAAGCTAGTTAAAATGTGGATACTATTGAGAGCTATTTTTAATATGATCCTCAAACAGAATACAACTTTTCACAAGAATTCCTATACCATAGTACAATGTACCAAGTACATTAAGAATCCCAACCAGCAGCTTCACAAATACATGGTGTGGGCCTGGAAGGGAACATAGGAAGATAAAAACAGCAATAATGTAGATTAGTTAGGATTATAAGTGAAGTTTTCTATATTATTTCCCTTTATTTTTATTTTAATATGGATGCAATAAGGAGTTAACTATTGTTAATGTATTACTTGCTATTTATCCATCACTATTTTGTCAAAAAGCAAATTAAAATATTCCCTAATGACAACTGAGTCAAGTTTACTAAAACTGTTTCTATTAATGGAGATCCTATAGCCCATCAACGTATTTCTTTCTAATAAACTTCATTTTTGACATGGAAATACTATAAGAGGCATTGAAAGTCTTACTTTTTTTTTTTTTTTTAAGAGAGAGAGAGCATGAGCAAGTGGAGGGGAGAGGAGGTGCAGAGGGAGAGGGAGAGAGAATCTAAAGCATGCCCTCTGCTCAGCATGTAACCCACCGTGGGGCACAGTCCCATGACCCTGAGATCATGACTTGAGCCGAAATCAAGAGTCTGATGCTTAGGGGCTCCTGGGTGGCTCAGTCGGTTAAGTGTCCCACTCTTGGTTTCAACTCAGGTCATGATCTCAGGGTCGTGAGATTGAGCCCTGTGTCTGGCTCTGCACTCAGTGCAGAGTCTGCTCAAGATTATCTATCCCTCCCCTTCTACCCCTCTGTCCCTCCCTCCTGCCTGTGTGCATGCACAGGTGCTCTCTCTTGCTCTCTCTCTTGCTCTCTCAAATAAATAAATACATAAAATCTTAAATAAAGAGTCGAATGCTTAACCGACTGAGCCACCCAGGCACTCCAAGGCATTGAGAGTCTTATCCCAATTTCTGAAAAAGTATTTTATACAGTATGAAAACAGAATTAAATGTTTACTAAAATAGCACCAAACATTCTGAAAACATAAAATATGCAACAGAAGTCTCTAAGGCAGAGGGAAGAGGGTGGTTAAAGTCAAGGGACTAAGGACACAACACAGAGGAGTGGGCAGGACCTGCTGCGTGGGAATTCGCTGCATACAGGTAGCCTGTGTCTTTGCGGCCATCTTCACTGCCTGAGGATGAGGGCACCTGGGCCCCCAGAAAGTACACTGTGGTTAGTCCTACGTACTGCCTTCCCAAAACAACAGGGCTCACTGCCAGAAGTGTACTCCTGGAACCATCCCATCTGGGCCTCATGACCCTTTTATGTTTTGATCCACAGGGAGGAAGAGACAGTGCCTAAAGGTGGGACAGGAAGAATCATCACAAAGAGGATCCCAGGTTCCAGAAAGGAGAGTCTGGGGGCCTGACAATGAGTAAAAACAACTGATATCAGCGCAAAGGGCTAGAGTCCAGCCCTGTGACAGTGGGGAGAATCATGGCCAAGAAAGGGAAATAGCAGAAAAAGAAAAAGATAGAGACCCCAAAGAGAAACTGTGAGCACTTGCAGCCTTGGTGCTCTGCAGCTGAATGCAGACGGACAGATGCTGCTGCCTGAGGGTCCTTGATCACGCTATTCTCAGACAGGCTTGGATGAGCTCATGCTTTCCTGTCTGGCACACCTCGTGAGGATTTTCCTGTTTGACCACAGCTGACTAAAGGATCTTTGCTTCCAGATCATTTGTTACCAGAGGTGTAACTGCGCAAAAGAAAGACAGGTGCTGAGTCCAGGCCAGTGGGAAAAACTGAACTTACACATCTCTCCCACAGTTTAAAAATATAATGTTTGAAATCTGTACTGAAATCAAAGATGGCTTTTTTTTCACTTGACGTTCCTACATGACAACTTTTCTGCTTAATATTTTCACTACAAAAATTTAAGTTGTAATCAATAAAAAATTTCTCTTATACTTTGGTTTGAAGTTTGATGTTCTCCTTATTTTGAGGATAATAATTGGATTTTACCATAACATCTAATGAAAATAAGGAAAGTAAAAAATCTATTTTAAAAAGGCCTTGAGCAATATGTGACAATGCACAAGAATCTGTCTCTCTCTAAAAGTTTGGTTCTCCTGCCCCTAAGTTTCAGAGAGAGAAAGAGAGAGGTGTGGCTCAGAACTGTTTTGTCAAGTAAAAATGGCTCAAAAAGTGTTTACAATTCTCATTTGATTATTTTCTGTAGAAAAACAGCAAAAATGGTTATGGGGACTTTAAATTAAGCTTTCATTATATGCAAAGGAAATGGTACAAGCTATACACTAAGCTGTGTGTAGTTTTGAATTAAGTCAAGTAAAGTAAGGAAGCATCCAAGATAATGCTAAAAGACACCCTTCCCACTAGGGATCTGCTATCCCTGATTAAAAAACTATAACGAAGCCAATCCTGGCAAAATTGAGGTGCTACCTAAAGGAACCTTCTCCATTTCCTCTTACAAATACCCACAGCAGGACTTTCACAGTTGCTAGGTGGTTACCTCTCACCCTCTGTCTCTCTCTCTCCTTTTGTCTCTCTCTCTCACTGTGTCTCTGTGTGTCTTGCCTCTGTCTCTGTCTCTAGATTTCTCTGTGTGTGTCTCTCTTTCTCTAATCCACACATCCTGCAAAAGACTGTGTGGAAGATAGTCACAATAGACATTGTGACATACACAAACCCTATATATTCCAGAATTCCTCAAAGTAGTTTTTAATGTTTCCTAGAAATTACAAACTACTACAATTCTTCTGGTTGTGCTATTCAGACGCATGACTGTTCCATTTTAAACTAAACTAGGGTGAATACATGAAGAATTCTAACTTCTAGCTCCCCTAGTAATGTACATTGTTTATCATCCAAATTCGCCATGTGTTAGAAAGCCACTGCTATGACAGCTAATCAGCAGCCGACATAATATGAGTCAGGGTGCTCATTCCAGTTCCAGACAACCAAAGTCCATGTCACCTATCACCTGTACTAGGGACATCTGGACTCAGAGTATCCCCATGAGGCTTAGTGAGTGGCAAGACAGGCCAGAGAGGGAAACCAGGAACTACAAACAGACAGAGCCCAGGAGTAGAGCTGGTAATGGTCAAGGGTCCCAAGAGGCATGACTAGTATTTGGCTTTCACAAGAGGCAAAAAGAAGAAGATCTGGGGCCCCAGGCAGCACACCGAGCCAGGGAAGAGATTATCTAGGGCTTGGTCATAGGACATGGCAAACCCAGTCACTGGCCATAATAAAGTGAGCCAAATCAGATTTTTTTAAGAATTATTGGTGATAGGGATAAACAAATACATGTAAATACATAAAACTACACACGGGAGAAAAATTCTAGAAATTATAAGATTAGATATCTGGTCTCATGTTTACTCCTTACAAACTGGGAGCCTTAGGCAAATCACTTAAACCTCACTCAGCCTATTTGGGCAGCTCCAAAGCAGGTAATACCCATCACATCTGTTGCACAGGTTTAATGGACAGATGTGATGAAAGGACAGGTGTGAAAGTGGTTTAAAAACCACAAAGTTCTGAAACACACACATACACAGTGTTCTAGACCTGTGACATGGGCTTCTTTCACTTTGTCGCACACCTGAGGGACACTCTGGACTTATAAGAGGAACAGTGGTTTGTAATGCTTCAACTTTCACCATGGAGGGAAGTACAGAAGTATCTGGGCTGGGGAAGTATCAGAATCTATGAGCTTTTAAAACTCTCCTCCTGCCAGACTCCAATGCCCTGCTGTCTCTCTCCCCCTCAGCCCATGAATGCACAGTGAGAGTCATTCCTCCAGTCCAACAGTATTTTCAGTTACTCATTGTCAGCATGATATTTATGTTGTAAGTTGAAACTGGAGGACTGGAGACCACAAGGCCCACAGATGTACTTTCTTTGGCTATAGTGTGACTACACCGGTACCTCTCTGCTCCTCCTCCCTAAATTACACATACTCTCTACAGTTCTTAGTATTTAAAAATCTGTAGAGTTCCATAAAAATTCAGTTTTCTAGACTCTTTTGAAAAATTAAAAAATCTAGCAACACTGGGTCCAAATTCCCACAAGGCAACACTCAAATTTTAGGATCAGAATCACAGAGAGATTGTTAAAACAAGGCAGAGGATCATAGGGGAAAAGAGAAAAAATGAAACAAGTTGAAACCAGAGAGGAAGACAAACTAAAAGAGACTCTTAATCTTGGGAAACAAACTGAGGGTTGCTGGAGGGGAGGGGGGTGGGGGGATGGGGTTGATGGATAACAGACATTGGGGAGGGTATATGTTGTGGTGCGTGCTGGGTGTTGTGTAAGACTGATGAATCACAGACCTGTTTCCCTGAAACAAATAATACATTATATGTTAATTTTTAAAAATCTTTAAAAAAAAAAACATGGACTCGGGACCCCACCCTCAGAATTTCTGATTCCACAGGTCTGGGATACCCTGAAAACCTGCATTTCTAACAAGTTTCCAGGCAATTCTGATGCTGCTGGTCCAAAGTAAACTCTTACTGTGAGAATTACTGTGCTAGATCATTGCATGGGCTGCTCCTGGTAAACAGAGATGCACACTCCAGTCTGCCATAGCCCCCACCACCTCCTACTGCCAGAGATACAAGTATCTGTTGTCATTCATCATGCTTTCTCTGTTGTTTTTCTTACACACGTGCAAAACCACTTAACTAAATTACTGTGCCTAGCGTCCTAGGCATTTGAGTTAGCAACCTCTGCTACTTGAGGGCAATAACCCTGCCTTACTTCTATACCCACTTCTTTCTCTCCCTTACCCCTTCTCTTTCTGTCTCTCTCATACATACACACTCACCATCCCACAATGTCTTAACATAGTATTCAAATATGTTAGTTGCTTTGACTTCCTGCATTAAGTCAGAACCCTTCCAGGCCTGAGCTTGAAGGACAGTGAGACTTTTAAGCTAGGAGCTGGTTTAGTCAGTCCTCTTTCCCCTTGTCTATTGGGTCCAGACTTTAGAGCAGGTCTATGCTGCCTCAACTGCGGATGTGGGAGCAAAGAATAAAGCAGAACACTACACTGGGTCAGGCATTAAATTCTCCTGAGACCCACTTCTGCTATTTAGCTTCTCAGCCCCCATACTTAGCCCCAAATCCTCTAAAATGAGCTACCATCCAGGATTTCTATCAGTTGAGTAATTCAACAAATTGCCTTCACAAATTGGTTTTGTGATCACCAGCTTGACGGTAGGGGACAGGCATGGGTGATAACTCTAGGTCCCTTGCAACTTTCTTTTCTCTTTTAGGAACAGGGAGGAGCAGAGGGAGAGGGAGAGAGAGAATCTTAAGCAGGTTCCACGCCCAGCACAGAGCCTGATGTGGGGCTTGATCTCACAACCCAGAGATCATGACCTGAGCTGAAATCAAGATCAGATGCTTAACCAACTGAGCCACCCAAGCATCCCTATAACTTTATTTTCTATAAGCCCATTAATGAAAACTTGGAACAAATTCTGTGCACATCTTGAAATCCGTCAAAATGCAGGCCAGACTCTTCTCCCTAGTGTCCACCCCCTACCTACACATGCACTATCTTGGATCTTTGCTCCTAAGCCACGGTTTGTGTAAAATGGTCTCAAATTTAATTTCCACTAAGAGTTTAAAAGTTTCTCTTTTCAAAAATGAAATATAGGCAGTTCTTTCCAGATGCTCTGTAAAGGATTCCAGTCTTTAAGGCCAAGAAATTTTATCTTTCTCTTATGGGCTGACAGCAAATGAAAGAGTTTGTTTTGCCAAAAGGGGTACCAAAGTAATCTGTGAAGACCTGACCTCATTAAAATATTCTTGAAATATGACAAAAAAGAATGAAACATCTAAATTAACTGTTAGAGGCCTTTCTTGCATCATCAAAAAATAGCCTCAGAGCAGTATTATTATCACTTCCATTTTACGGAAAAAGGCTCTGAGGCTTATAACAACCTCCCGGGATTATACAGCTACCATCAAAGACAGAGTCAAACTTATTCTCAAGCCCACGACCTCCCCATTACCGATTCATCTTCACTACCCACAGGTCTTTTACCAAGGGCATGTCTTTCCTCTACACTGCCTCTAAAAAGCTTAAGAACTCAAGAGGCTAAATATGGCCCAGAACGTTAAAGCATAAAGTAGAAGACCACATGGTGATTGCTTCATAAAACAATGAGAGAAACAGAGAATCAGCACATAGTGAATCAAAGCAAAGATATGCAAACATAATTTTATAACAGACAATGACTCCTAGGTCAGAAAGGCTTTGCTTATATGTAATAACAAATCCTTAAAAAGAACAGATCCCTCAGAAGGAGCTAGGGAGGTAGCAACACAAGTAAAAGAGCCCGAGACAAAAGTTATCAAAGCCCATTAAGCACTCTCCAAAGACTTTTGGCCTTTGATGAAGAGATTCCTAAAACCGTGAATTTCAGGAAGTCCAAAAGCCATGAAGGGAAAGACCAACAGATTTAACCACATAAAAAATTAAACATTTCTACAAGGTAAAGGATGCATTAGAAAAAATCAAGACTAGTGAACATAAAAGAGGAGAAACTATTTCAACACACTTTAGAAAAAGGGTTAATATTACCACTACCATAAATATCCCTCCACCGAAAAGATGATCAAGGACAAGCAACCCAACAATAATAAAAAATGCACGGGAGATGAAATGAATAGACAAATCATGGAACAGGAAATGCAAATATCTCAAAAACATACAGAAAAATTCTTGACCTCACCTACAGTCTGGAAACATACCAAAATAAAGGAACACTGTTTTTATCAACCACAGTGCAGAAAAAAAATATATATATATCAGTACATCAGGACTAGTAAGGGTACAGGGAAACAGACACTATCCCACATTTTTGAGGGGTATAAGAATGCTATACACAGGGGCGCCTGGGTGGCTCAGTCATTAGGCGTCTGCCTTCGGCTCAGGTCATGATCCTAGGATCCTGGGATCAAGCCCCGCATCGGGCTCCCTGCTCAGCGGAAAGCCCTCTCCCACTCCCACTGCTTGTGTTCCCTCTCTTGCTGTGTCTCTCTCTGTAAAATAAATAAAATCTTTAAAAAAAAAAAGAATGCTACATACATAATTTTTGAATCATAATTCGGCTATGTATAACAAAAATAAGTATGCCCCAAAATCCATGTATAAGTGGGCTCATGCAGTTCAAACCTGCGCTGCTCATGGGTCAACTGGATTTCTTTGTAAACTTCCATTCAGCTTTCTAAGTAGTATAACACTTGAAACAAATTCATAGGTAAGATAATGACACTTAAGTTACATACAGTAAATACAGATGACAGGAGACAATGGTTTCAATTCATTAGTTACCATGTTGACTAAAATAATGCTTATTTAATGATGCTATGAGCTGGGGGTATTAAGTTTAGACCCATTTTGTCTTTAAACCAAAGAGGAAAACAGCAAGATTCTTCCCCCACTTATTTTTTCACCCCAGAGTCAAACAGAGAATAATCTCCCAATGTGCCAGAATGTAGATGTCTTTTGATCTTAACTTAAATTTTTGACATTTTTGACTTAATTTTTATTTTAAAAATACTGCATTAAAATACACCTTGATTATGGAGTTATTTGGCACCCTCTTAAACTCTGAGTATGAAATTAGTGCCTCGCTGCCCTAATTGCAGCCTGTCTTGCATCTTTGGTGCACAAGCTCAGATAATATAAAAAATGTTCAATATTAAAATAAATCTAGACAACAAAACCTTCTCATAGTTATTTTTCCATGGTAGCCTGTAGGTTAAAAAAAAAATGTAGCACATAATGTCATTCATGGTGAGGATATTCGAAGTTTTGGAACAAATTGATGATAATGATGTATATTTTTTATTTGTGCCATTTCAAACTTACTGTCTGAGATGGGCAGGAAGATATCAGCCAAGTTGCAGTATTAGCTGATGGCCAATATTTTCTAAAATATCAAAGCAAGCCATGGCTATGCCCTTTAGCACTTCTACCTGGGTTATTCTTTAATCAACAAGAAAATAATTCAGAATTGATGACAGCCATTTATGAAAACAATAGGATTTAATTCTCTTAATTGGAGACATACATAAAGCCAAATGAAAATAAAATCTTCATAAAATAGGTTGCTCTCTATAGGCGAAGAACATTCAATGATGCAAGAAAAATAAATGTATTCAAAACAACAGTAATAACTTAATTATCAACTGTCATTTAGGGAGTACTTTGTGTTATGTGAGATAATGACAAACTAAGATATAAGCTGAAGGTATAGTCAGGAGAAAAAAATCCATATAAGGAACAACCTCCAAATAAATTGCCATGCTGAATACTAGTCCCAGTCATTGTTTTTTGAAGTGTTGAAATCTGTTACATAATTACTGAATAAGATTGGACACATTTGTTTCCAAAACAAAGTAAGCTAGCAAATAAGCAGCATATTCACTTTGATAATTGGGTTACAGTGATATGCATTTCTGGATGGAAATATAAATGATTAGCTAAGCTATATTTTGCAGGTAGCTCAGCTTGTCAAAATTTAAAGTCTTAACAACATACACAACAATGAAAGGCTGCTTATTTAATTAAAAAGTCATGATTTAAAGGCACTCACAGTTATCCTGATGATGTTTTGTTTGGATTTTGTTTCAAAATGAATGAATGAATAAATGAGCCTTCTAACCTCAAATCCCACTTTGGTGAATTACATATTGAGGCATTTTAAGTAGTGGGGGAAAAAAAAAACCCTCAACATTCACCAGTAGGGGGATGACTGAATAAATTCTGAATATCCATATAAACATTGTGTAGTTATTAAAAAGAATAAAAATAGCATTATTTGGGAGGTAGTAAAAGGCAGTGGCTAGCCCTGTGGACTCAAGAGCCACACTGCCCAAGTTCAAACTGCTGCTCCCACAATCACTAGCTGTGCAACTGAGGACAAAATAATCACATCTCAGTTCCTCATCCACCCACCGGGGATAACAGTTTCTATCTCATATGGTAGTTGTACAGTAAATGAGATAAAGCACAGGACCTGGCATCTAGCACATACTGGAATGATGTCCATACTTTCTGGGGGGTGGGGTAAGAACTACACATTTGATAGCATAGATCTATTTTAGTTAAAAATACTTTACAGCACTGGGGCACCTGAGTGACTCAGTTGGTTGAGCATCAGACTCTTGGTTTGGGTTCAGGTCATGACTACATGGGTCAGGAGATGGAGTCCCACATCTGCCTCTGCACTGAGCAGGAAGTCCCTGTGTCCCTCCCCCCACTCATGCTCACGCGCATGTCTCTCTTTCTCTCACTCTAAAATTGATAAATTTTTAAAAATATTTTTATTAAATATAGTTGAGCTTTTAGAGCATAAAAATATTTTAAGCACACTGTATACGTGTATGTGTTTGGCAGTGAGAGGAAAGAACATTTTAACTTTTTCTTTGCACATTTCTGTGTCATTTGGCTTGTTGCAAAGAACATGGATTGCTTTTATTGGAAGAATAATCCAATAACTTTTTGAAGTGGGGTGGGTGAGGGTGCTAGCAGAAATGGAGGATACAAAAGCATAATTAAAGACTGGAGAGTAAATCTGGAAACTGAGAAGTTTGGCAGGTTGGAGCACAGAATGCACAATGGAGAGCAGCAGGTATAAGGCTGATGGTGACCAAAGGAAGGGTCACGTGTGCAAGGAAAAGGAGTGCGGACTTTACCCAGATGTTCGTGGAAATTTCTGTAGAAAAAAGAAACGCAAAGTATTGGCTGTACCCCGGCAATCTGAAAGATGAACTCCACCTCTCCATCAAAACACAAACTTTTCTGTAGCTCCCTTTTACTCCTTATCAGGATAAAGTCCAAACCTAAGTCCATGGGTCTTATCACCAGCCTTCTCACTCCACCGTACTCCAACCTCAAACTCTACTCCAGCCACAGTGAACTACTTGGGAGTTTTTAGAAAGCTTTGCTTTTTCCAGGTTCTAAGACCTTTGCTTAGGCTGCAGCTTCTGCCAGCAGTACCCTTCCCCCATGCCATTCTTGTTTGCCTGGCTAACTCCTCAGAGCTCAGCTAAAACACTCCACTTCCTGGGAAACTCACCTCAGTCTCCCAAGGCTCAGTTTCCCTTCTAGGTCCTCTCATATCACCCTGGAACTAACCTAAAAAGAGTAGTTTTGACATTTATTCGTAACAGTCCATTTATTGCCTGCCTTGCCAACGAGACTGGAAATCCATTAAGGGCTGGTACTTGATATTATTCCTTGCTCATTCTTTGGTATACAGCACAGAACACAAAACACAGTCAGAGATCTATAAATAAAAAATATAAATAAAGAGAGGAAGAAATGGATATCTTTAACTATACAAACTATCTAATCCCCTTTCTTGTATTCCATGTTTTCCCAAAAAGTTTCTGCTTTAATTTCCTGTCTTACATGTGTTAGCCCATAGGCAGAGAATCCTCAACAGGTTATGACAGTGCAAGACTAGGTCCATGTGACAGTCATATTACTCATTGAAAACTAACAAATTGGCATAGGGATTTAATATGTCAATCCCGTATCTTGGTTAATTTAAGTTCTGCTCTAGAGGAAAAAAACCTCCATGTGCTGGCAAAAAGCAGATGTCTGAGCATTCGAAATGAAGGACCACAAGTCTAAACTATCGCAAATTACTATAGCAAAGGCCTTTTGGAAGGACTTTCCTGCTTACATCTGGACCTTGATTCATTCACTCATTCAGCAAATTTAATAACTCCCACCAAATGGCAACCTTCATTCTAAGCTATGACAATACAGCAGGAAATAGGATAGACAAGCTCTGCATCATAGAATCACATTCTACTGGGGGTTAGCAGAGGGATAGATAATAAACATGTAAAAATAAGATGATTTCAGGTAATGCTAAATGCTGTAAAGAAAATTAAGCAGGATTAGAAATGATTAAAGTTGAGGGAGAAGGAGTGAGAGCTCCTTAGACATATGATCAGGGTAAGGCTTCTCTGAGGGGTGAACATTTGAGGTGAGTCCTAAGTGATGAGTATATTCTTAGTCAGGCATTAGAAAATCTGGGGGCAGAGGATTCTAGGCCTACAGATGAACAAATGCAAAATCTCTAAGATAGGAATGAGCTTGGAATATTCAAACAAAGACAGAAAATCAGTATGGCTGGAGCATAATGAGCAAGAAGGTGATATGAGAGCAACCAGAGGGTAGGTATAGAATAGATCATATAGGCCATGATAAGGAGTTTGAGTTTTATTCTAATGCAAAAGAAAGACATTGTGAAGTATAAATAGGGAAGTAATAGAATCTGATTTATACTGTTAAATGGCAAATGATAAAGAATGAACTCTAAGAAGGCAAGAATGGACAACAAGAGACTGTTGTGGTCCAAGTCAGAGCAACTGATAACTTGTACTAGGATAGCAGCAGTAGACCTGGTGAGAGAGGTGGCTGGTCAGGTTTGGGATATTTTGGAGACAGAGTCAATAGGATTTGACTTAAATTAGATGTTGGAGGGAAGAGGAAAAGAAGAATCAAAATTGTGATCTTTTGGCTCTTGTCAGAAATTCCTGCACCCAGGGCGCCTGGGAGGCTCAGTTGGTTAAGTGTCTGCCTTCAGCCCAGGTCATGATCCCAGGGTCCTAGGATCGAGTCCTGCATCAGGCTCCCTGCCCAGAGGACAGTCTGCTTCTCCCTCTGCCCCTCCCCCCAACTCATGCTTGCGTGCTCACACTCTCTATCTCTCTCTCTCTCAAAAATAAATAAATAAATAATCTTTAAAAAGAAATCTCTTTCTCTTGATGGCTGCATAGTATTCCATTTTATATATATACCACATCTTCTTTATCTATTCATCTAGGACATCTAGGTTCTTTCCATAGTTTGGCTATTGTGGACATTGCTGCTATAAACATTTGGGTACACGTGCCCCTTCGGATCACTACATTTGTATCTTTAGGGTTAATACCCAGTAGTGCAATTGCTGAGTCAAAGGGTAACTCTATTTTCAACTTTTTGAGGAACCTCCACACTGTTTTCCAGAGTGGCTGCACATATGATCTCTCTGATATGAAGAATTCGAGAGGCAGGGTGGGGGGTTATGGGGAGTGGGAGAGGGAAATGAAACAAGAGGGGATCAGGAAGGAGACAAACCATAAGAGACTCCTAAACTCATGAAACAAACCGAGGGTGGCTGGGGGTTTGGGGTGGGTAGGGATAGGGTGGTTGGGTTATGG